>CP141141.1:7454967-8054967 GCA_035235625.1 Saururus chinensis
AGTGCTTCTGATGATTCTACTGTTAAAGTATGGGACACACGGAAACTGGAAAAAGACATTTCTTTCAGGTCAAGGTTGACTTATCCACTTGATGGTACACGCGCATTATGTGCCACCTTGCTACGTGGGTCCACACAAGTTGTGGTTGGTGCGTCTGATGGGTCGATTCACATGTTCTCCGTGGACTATATTTCAAGAGGCCTGGGTAGTGTTGTGGAAAGGTATTCAGGAATTGCTGATATAAAAAAGAAAGAAGCTGGTGAAGGCCCGATTCTAAGTTTGATGAACTACTCATCGGATGGTATTGCAAGTCAATCAATTCTGTACAGCACTCGAAGTTCTCAAGTTCACCTTTGGGATTTAAGAACCAATTCTACCATGTGGACATTGAAAGCTAATCCTGAGGAGGGATACATGTCTTCCTTTGTTACAGGTCCTTGTGGAAATTGGTTAGTTTCTGGATCTTCTAGGGGTGCCCTTACTCTATGGGATTTGAGGTTTCTTATACCGGTCAATACATGCCAGTTTTCTGTGGCCAATCCTGTGGAGAAAATGTGCTTATTTATTCCTCATGCTGGAGGATCCACTTCTTCCACAATAAGGCCGCTGGTTTACATTGCTGGAGGTCGCAATGAAGTATCCCTGTGGAATGCAGAAAGTGGAAGCTGTCACCAGGTAATTAAAAATGGCAGTCTTCGTTATTTCTTTTTAATTTTTTTTTGTAAAATGTTGAGCTTTCAAGTATAAACATGATATAACAACATGAAATTTGTTATATTGAATTGAATATCGCTACCATTTTTTCTTGCAGTTAGGATACAATTTATTTGAAAGAAATTTAAAATTTACATTTATCTTATGATTAAGCGTACCCTTTTCTTCAGGTACTTAAAATTGCAGACACTGATAGCAGTGGGGAAGTATCTGATGTTCCATGGGCTTTGACAAGATCTTCTACCAAATCGAATATTAAACAAGACCCAAAATCTAACACCAACCAGAAGTACAGAGTTGATGAGTTAAATGAACCCCCTTCTCGTCTTCCTGGAGTCCGATCATTACTTCCCTTGCCTGGTGGTGATCTATTATCTGGTGGCACTGACATGAGAATCCGGAGATGGGACCATAGCAGGTTTTTCTTGTAGTTTATGTTTACTTCTCTTGCAACAAGTTCCTTTCACTTTGTAAGAGTCTCTTATATATGGAACTTCTATTATTCAGTCCCGACAGAAGTTATTGCATTTGTGGACCATCAGCAAAGGGCATGGGAAATGATGAGTTTTATGAGACAAAGACCACTTTTGGAGTGCAAGTCGTGCAGGTATGTTTCTCAGGACCTGCTTCTTATCAGCAATTACTGACACTTAATTACTGTTGATATGGCTAATGTACTGGTGGACAGCAGATCACCTGCATATTTTGCTCTGCTGCCTAAACAAATTTTGTAGAGTGATGATAATGTATATCACCAACATTGTTGACTTATACGCAAAATTTTCGTTTCTGTATTTTGGTCCAATATTGGTAGTGTTTCGGTATAAAAAAGTGGAGTTTAATGGAAGAAATTGAGAGGGAAGATTTGGCAGAAGAACCATTTGTGAAATTATTTATATAAGTTTTAGGCTTTTTGGACTACATATTGATGTTTTAATTTCTGTCATGAAAAGGGGCTGGGAAAAAGATAGAAATAGCTCTTTCGTTTAGGCCTACACTATGATGTTTATTCCAATTGTTCTAATCAATTGTTGTTGAAATCCTTTTTTCGATCTTTTGTTTTCTGGACTTCCCGATTTAAAATAGATTTCTGTCCCTGATGCTCATCACTTTTTCAGCCCCTTCCTATTAAGTTCAGTAAAAGGAAATAAAGAAGAAATTGCTTTCTTTACCTTTAATTGTACAGATGATTGTTTGGGCATCTACAATCTTTACTCAAGTAGTAGACAGGCGGGCGAGTCTGCCTTTATTTTGAAAATTTCCTGATTTCTTCTGTATTATCTTCTTATTCATTGGACATTCTCCACTTTCATGAAAACCAGACTGGACTGGCAGATTGACGAGGTCACCTCTTAGCCTCCCAGTACCTGCCATAAACCATCATTAATGCATGTTGAGATGCTTTTTCCGCCCTATTCCTGCAAGATTTAGCCTCATACTAGTTAGTGGAAGAGAGTGGATGCTGGCTAACCTGCATGATCACATGATTCATTGCAAAGATTTTCGGTTTTTGGTTTATCATTGAGGAGAACGTTTCTTATTCTCTTCACCATGTTGACTATTTCATCTATTATCATTGCAAAGATTTTGAACAAAATTTGATGCGTTGGAAAATTCCTAAGCACGCACACCATAGCTGAATTGCCTTGCTGACCGTGTCTAACATCATCTGCTTTCTATTATTGTAAAGGAAATACATAGGAGACCACCACCAAACAAGTTGACTCTTAAAGCTATCCATGCTGCAGCTGCTACTGATTCTGCAGGATGTCATCGTGATGCTATACTTTCAATAGCATCCGCAAAATTGAACCAAAGGCTTTTAATATCCAGCAGCAGAGATGGAGCAATCAAGGTGTGGAAGTAAATTGCATGTATTATGTATATTGGCCAAAATTTTCATATGTATGTGTGTGATGAAGTTTACTTAGATTAGAAACATATTGGTCATGCTGTATCTGCAGCTTTAGCATTATCAGCTTCTTAAAGGAGAAAGCATATGTTACATCTGTACATAATTTTTTCATTATGTAAATAGAAATAAATTGTAAATTCTATCCTACCTTGCTAGAAACAATGAAGATTCAAGTGTGTGCCTTTCAATAGACGTTTGATTTACATTCCCTTGCTTCAATACTCGTGTCTAGTGATTTACGGATGTCATAAGTGTATGACTATGCTTCAGTCATGAGCTCTGTCAATGCTTGCAATTTACATTGCTAAGTACGAAAATAGTATAATTTAATCTTGTATGTGCATATGTTACCATAATAATTGGTGATTAATGATCACAAAGGAATTGACCGCATAAAATCTTCTTTTGACTGGAAGAAAATACGAAGCTGCATATAATTTAAAGATTTTTAACTACCATGTCTACTAAATTACAATCCACACCTATCAATTGTAGTCAACAATCATAAAAATAAGACCTAGTTTAGACAATTTTCTAAATTACCATATCCAAAGTTTGCTGCTCAAATAATATCAAGGTCGCAATCCAACTCTCCTAAAGAATGCAAAATCAAACAATCATGCTATGTTGATCCACTCATTGTCATATCCAACCATTCTTTTTGGTAGCCAGGCAGACCTTAATATTTTTAGCATCAGTCCAATGGAAATACTAAAGATACTTGCATAAATTTGGTCATGAGTGGCAATGCAACCGTGAATTTGATGCAGTTGCAAATTAATCGGCATTACAGGCAATACATTGTACTAATGCCCAATAGTTTAACACAACGAATTAAAATTGCCGTTAGCATCATTGAATGAAGTGTTTTTGTTAGTTGTTCTCTACATCATTCATAACATGGTGTCATCAATCAGATTTGAGGAAAAAATTGAAGGAATTTGAGAAGGTACAATATGAAGACAAGACTATGAGGGGAAGGGTTAGGGAGAGATTTTGGACGAAAGGTGGGAATTTAAACCCAATCCCTGACTATGATTGGAAGTACTGTCCAGCAGTGCAACAAACTCATGAGCAGCAAGGAGTTAATCGGAGTTACGGGCAAGCGGGAAAGGTTTTCATATTTTTGGAAAGGTTTTCATTTTTTTTACAGGGAAGCTATGTGAGGTGGAGAAAGGTTGGAAGCCGGTGGGAGACAGGTGGAGGGAAAGTTAACAATGTTGAGAAAGTGAAGGCGACATGAATGGGAAGGGAGGGGGATGTCGTTAAGGGTGCTAATGAGCCAAGTCGAGTTTTAGCCTCATGCAACTCAAACTCTACTCAAGGCTGGAACAAGCTCAAACCTACTGGTTCGAACTCAACTCGGAACTAAAATACATAGATCGAACTCGAACACAAGATATTACAAGGCAAGCCCATATTTAAATTGGGCTTAGTTTTGCCGAGTGTACACCGATGAGCATGCAACTTGAGGCTTATTAATTTTACATTGTTATCATTATTATGTTGATATAATTAAAATTTTACTTATTTTAAATTGAGTCTAGTTAGTATGCGCCTGACGTGTACAACGAGTGCATGTCCCAAACACATTACCACCACACAATTTTGATAGTGTGGTGGCTCTTTACTCAAGCAACAAGAGGGCTTGACCCGCTCTGCCCCAAGTACATATTTTGTAAATATTTCCTTGATTCGTAATACTTTTTTTAATTATATGAGAAATATAAAAAAATAGAACTCCTTTAATTAGGGTTGCATATTGGGTCATTTTAGGTAGGGTTTTGCAAGACTAGACGTGAGATAGGAATTGAGTTCCCAAGACCGGATCCGACTTGAGATAGGAACTGAATATTTTGGATTTAACCTGAATTGAGAGAGGAACCAAAAAGCCTAAGAACCAAAATAGGAATTTAGTTTCTATCTTAGGTTGAGTTGGTTTTGATAATTCAATCCAAACTGACACTATATGAGGTTGGTTCTATCTATAAAAAATTACAAAAGTTCATATAACTTAGGTTAAATATAATTTTGTAACTTAATTAGGAACTCAGGTCAGTTATTGGGTTTTTTATATGCTAAACTCAGCCCAACACGAGATTTACCCAAGTATTATTTTCTTAGACCCGACCTGAGATAAGATAGACCTGATGGGCCAATCTCGGGCGGTTCCATCTGGTGGGTCAGGTCTGGGTTTTTAACACAAACCTACCTCTAATAAAAATGTTTGAAAAAAAATAACAAAAATAAGTTCCTGGAGCAAACGGGCTCAACCTTAGCTCTACTCGAGCCTTAGTATGCTCCCAACTCCTGAGCATATGTGATTTTAGAATGTCACCATTGATTGAGCATGTATAAAAACAAGACAACTAATTATATGTTAAATGTTGTCCCTTCGAACATTTTGTTTTTGAGCTAGGACTCCCATCAATCTTTGTCTCAAACTGTGGAGAACATCTTAGGTATGTTTGTATCTCATTTTTCTTAATTAATAATGATTATCAAGCAAAACATAGTATAGTGGGAACATGAAATGTGAAGTGTAGCTATCTTAAACCCATCCCAAATGAATATAACTTGCCCTCATCTTATTAAGGAAAAAAGATTCCATGAGTAAATTTTAAAAAATATTTAAAAAATTATTGTAAAATTTTAATATATATATATATATATATATATATAGGAAAAAGTTTATATGAGCCCGGGCTCATATAAATCTATGTGAGCCCGGGCTCTATGGGCCGTCGGATTTACATTTGGCGGCTCATAATACTCATGGGTTATACTCATTGGTTAAACCCATGTGTATTATGGGCCACCGGATGTAAATCTGACGACCCATAGAGCCCGGGCTCACGTAGGCATATATGAGCCCGGGCTCATATAAATGGGACTCATATATATATATATATATATATATATATATATATATATATATATATATATATATATATATATATATATATATATATATATATATATATATATATATATATATATATATATATATATATAGAGAGAGAGAGAGAGAGAGAGAGAGAGAGAGAGAGAGAGAGAGTCCCGTTTATACGCCAGGGCTCTATGGGCTATCAGGTAAATCCGACGGCCCATAATACTTAGGGGGTATTTAAACCCTTGAGTATTATGGGATGTTGGATGCAAATCTGATGGTCCATAGAGCCTGAAATCATATAAATTTTTTCTATATATGTATATATAATTATGTATATATTATGAATGTATATTGAGATTGATAGTTGTGCATATGTATGTATACATATTTGTCAATATGTATATGTATATATATATATATATACATATATTATAAGAAATATTTATGAATTTCATTCGAGTTCAAGTTGAGTTTGAGTTTATTCGAGTTCGAGAGTTTGAGTTTTATCAAGTCGAGCTAGTGTTTGCTCAAACTCAATTCGAAAATATTTGAGCTGGGCAATTTTGAGTCGAGTCATATACAAGTCAAGGCACCCTTGTTTGGTGAGTTGGCTCGTACCCCTGAATGTAGTAACGTGCTGGACAGAAGATTAAAGATGCAAAAAGTTCTGGGATTTTGAAGTTTAACGGTGTGGTCACGAGACTCAGGACAGTTGCCAGAGTTATGGGCCTAGTGAGAGGTCTTGGACAAAAGGTGGAGTGAAAGAGGTGCACCTAAGTTGGACATGCCCGATTATGGAGATGTTGAAAGCTCTTGGCAACTTAGGCCTAAATAGATAGTGCCTAGCCCTAGAGATGATCCATGTTTTTAGGATAAAGCTCCATCGGAGGTGAGGGACAGTTGCCTTCAAGGGAAAAGAGGTGAGGGATTGTTGCCTTCAAGGGAAAACCTGCGAAAATGAAGTGTTGGACTAGGTTGCAATCAGGTGAGTTGGGTAGAGAAGAGCTGAGTTCAAGAAAGAACAAAAGCTTGAAGCCGAAGCAGACGGAGCTGGAATGTCATCCTAACCACATGGGTGGTGCAGAAGAGATGGCACCGCTGTGATTCTTAGGTGGAAGGGATCACGGAGGTTTGAAAAGGAAGGCCGTTGTATGAAGAAGGGGGCCATGATGGGGAGTGTGGTAATGGGTGGAAGAGGGTGTGCGTTCATTACGCTTTTCCATGGATTGCACCCCCTATGATCCCCTTAGTGGTTAAATGAATAAGAGTATGTTTGTCATTTGATAATAATTGCTAGTGGTTTTGTTAATAGCCAGGGGTGTACATTTACAGTTTTTGCCAAAAGGTGAAGAGGTGCAAGTTCAATTTACACTTTAATTTTTTGACAAGACAACTAGTGGGCGGGTTTCTCACTCTTCACTAAATCAAGGAGCTGGAAACTACACGTGGTTTCCCCGGTCCCGGACAATTCCAAAATAAGCAAATCATTGTTCCCAATGGGGCTGGTCCACATCCTCCGCCGATCGCTTAATTTTAATTGAAGAAGAAAAACCCACATTAGAGAAGGCCTCATTATCCGCTTTTGCTTCAAGCTTATGGAGATTGTCTGAAGCTTGCCTCCCCAGTACTCCTTCATTTACCACCCTTTCCACCCACTTGCTCTACGTGAAATTCCTCCAATCCTCCTCTCTTGGGCTGCACATTCTCTTATTTAATGTCACAATTCCATCCTCATTTTTCTCAGCCATAAGGGTGTCTACATGTGCCTATCAGCTTCCATTTCATGCCGATTCTCTTATCCATGATAGTTGAATCTATACGCCATCTAAAATAATTCAAGATTGACAAGTCCACCTCCTCCATCCACATTAAAGGCATGCAATCTTTTCTACCGATCTAGAGATCTTGAAAACCAATATCTTTCTTCATTCTTTCTACTCCCTTCATCCTTAATTTATTTTTGGGTAAATTATACTTATACCTCTTAATATTTCAAAAACTACACATACACCTCTATCATTAACAAAACCGTTACAAATTATTTTTAAATGTTAAGAAACCCTTATCCACTTAACCAATTTATGTGTCATTTGGCAACACCTTTGAAGGTGAAAAAGATGGCCTTTTACTTCAAATGTATTTGTAGAGAAATGAGTCATTAATACTCCTTGAAATTTGTAAAGGGCTATCATGAAAATTTGTTATATTTGTATAGAAATGTCCTCTTGATGAGCTTTTCCACAAAGGCACTTTATGACTTTTTTGTTAATACATATTCAAATTTCGAGGTGATTTGCTTTGAACTTGTGGAGAAATAGTTCATATGAGTTGCCAAACAAAATGACAACATTTATTAAGAAAAGAGAATGTGTATGAATTACGACATTCAAATAAGATTAAGGAGACATTGGGTAGAAATAGGCCATAAATAAAAAGAAACGCGGTTGCCAAATGACACCTTATATAAGAGATGAGGTTTGGCTAGTGATGAGGAGTCTGGATAGGTAGATGAAGATCTCTTAACTTTGTGGGGGATCTTAAATAAAGTTTTGTTGGCTAGTAAAAAAGGAGGGTACCAAAGGATGAAAAACTTATGGAAGATTCTAAGAAAGTGTTACAAAATTGTTATCCAAGGAGTTAAAAGTTCAAAGGCCTGGTGTAATAAGAGAGAGGAAGGGTAGCAAGTGGCTTAATAGGTGAGTTGGATCATAATCCATTATTGTTATTAGTGGTAGACAACTTCTAATTAGAAGGGAAAGTAAGAAAAGTAAGAATGGAGCTAAGAAAGAAGATATTGTGTGGCCCAAAGGAGGAGGATTGGAGGAATATCATATAAAGAAAATGGGTAGAAAGGTGGAAAATGAAGGAGTGGGGAGGCAAGCTTCAACTGTTCTTCATAAGTTTAAAGCAAAAGTGGGTAACGAGGCCTTCTCTATTGTAGGTTTTTCTTCCTTTTCAATTGAGATTAAGTGATCAGTGGAGGATGTGGACTAAGCCCTCTATGAATGATTTGATTATCATGGAAATGGTAGGGACTGGGGAAGCCCCATGCAATTTGAGTTCTCCTTAGTTTAGTAAGGAATGAAAACCCACTAATTGTCTTCTTGTCAAAAGATTAATTAAGAATGAATCCAATAGAAATAATCAAAGAACTTCATGAGATTTCATAACCTCCTACGTGGATAGTAAAAAATATGTCTCCCTTTAATGTGGAGAGAGGAGGTGTACTTGTTGTAGAGAAAATCACACTATTTTACTATTTTGTTTTAGCTAAGAAACACAATAGCACACGCATATTTTTACACACAAAGTAATATATGTCCTCTACACTTCCCAAATGTAAGATATTAAAATTAAATCATCCACAAGATAATATCATAAAAAAGATAATTTATAAAATACATAGAAGGTATAAGATCTATGTAGTTTACCGCCAAAATAATGCTTGTATCCATGGGGTCTATGTAGATCAATTTCACTATCAATAATGGGGGTTAACTCTACCTTGTAGAGTTGCACAATCAAGGGTCAATCCTTCTTTACATACAATGGACATATCTCACCTAAAGGTGGAAATAAAGAAAAAATGGAAAAAGTTATCAATATAAACTACTTTGACTTGTCTTCTATTTGCCAAGAGAAACAACTTGATTTTGAAAAACTTATTTCTTTTTTTCTTCTTCCACCTCCAAGAAGCCCACTTTCTTGCTCTCTTAGTCTTTCTTAAAGTTCTTTAGTTTCATTTATTCTATGTCATAATAGATTAATTTATTACCAATAAGCCCCTCCACTTAGCCTAAAAGTGGGTTAAGCTATGAACCCAATATGTCACAACCCCAACCAGAAGGCCCTTGGCTGAGATTATGATGAATGCATTATGTGGCCCACATAAGGATAATAGTCAATCAAAGTAGAAGTGTAGTCATACTAAAAAGAAATCTCATAATTACTATAAGTACCAAATGTATGTCCCTTAAAAAAATTATTAAAATTATCTAGAATAATACAATAACTAAAGCTCTACTACAACTACCCATGTCTTTAACAAACATGTGTTTATTCATCCACTGCACTCATGACTCCCAACACTAAGAATATGCATACTCCAAAGCATCTTTGTACATGATATACACTTGCTGGAAAATTCATATAATAGAAAAACCACTTGTGAGCTTACACTGAGTAAGATTACTCACATATACGAATTCCACAAATGTATGGGTAAAAAGATACATAAATAGATAAACATAATTATAAGTAAACATGAAGGCATTCCACCTTCTAAACAAGACATATGTAAACTATGACAAGCTTTACAAAAATTAACTAAAATTTTTCCACTTTTCCAGGCACCGTTTACCCAAAGTGTCGGGTCCTCAACCACCCGTATGCAATTGCCACTAGCCCTGAAGGTATTATATACCTTGCCTCCAAATTCGTCATGAGCTAATATGGATTATATTCATAGTTTTTGTTGTGGTATGAAAGCACACTTAAAAACTTACAAATTTCCATTTTGCTACCCAAACATGTATAACCCATTCCAACCCATTATACATATTAACAGTGAAAAACCTTTTGAAAAATAATTAGACAAACTCAAAATAGGTATGCAAGTCAACTACTCGACTATGCTCTAAATTGCAAAACCTTGATTGTCATTCAATGGTTGATTTTGAGTTTCAGAAAAAATGCTTAGAGATATAATATGACTACAAGATTTAAATAACAACCAAATGAATGAGTTCATGACATGAAGTTATATTGAGAAGTCAAGCTGATTCCAAAAAGTATTTATTTCAAAATTTTAGAAATTATTGAGCTATACAAAACATCCCAAGCAGTTGGAAAAGAAACATCATTAAACAATCCAAATTGGATGATTATCTTTATGACAGAGATATAACTCATAGAATTTCACTCACAAGAAATTTGGAAGTAAAAGAATACATTTTGGAAGTAGACACATAATTGTGAATTTCAACCTGTGTGCCTTACAGAAATTCTAATAAATCAAAATTAATCAAGAGATCCCAAAAAACTAAGAAGTGAGAATAGACATGTCAAAAAAGCTCGAGAATTTTTCTTGAGTCATAAATGAAGGAATAGGCTCCTAATGAAGTCGAAAACTCAAGGCATGACCAATTGGGTTCTTGGAAAACAAAAAAATTTTACGGGGAAATATTTTGAGATAACCTCTAATATTTTAGCATAATGAATTGAATATGTTATCAAAACCTCAGAGAAAATTTAGATCAAAGCACTAATTGGAAAGGCACAAACCATTCTAGCCTTTCTAGGTGCACAAAAAAATGTGAACAAACTTGAAAGAGTAGTAAAGCTTAAGACAGTTCAAAACAATTTTCAACACATAGACGACATTAATGTAAGATGAACTCAATCTATAATCAACACACATATATCACAAAGATTTTTCTAAAATCACAAGTAATCATACATCATCATTAATATTACATAAAACTCAACATTTGGCATGTATTCCACCCTAGAAATGCATGTCATTGGAATACAAGTTCAAAACATACATAAACATGAGGAAACAATGAGAATAAATCACTTAACTCTGTGGTAGATCTAAAAACTCTAAAATTGATGTAAAAATCATCTTCTTTGCAGAAACCCTAATTTGCACAAATTTCACTTAGGCGTTAAATAAAAAATAACACCAATTCACCAAGATTGAGGGAAAACTAATTTTTCTTA
Organism: Saururus chinensis; assembly: GCA_035235625.1. Taxonomy (NCBI): domain Eukaryota; kingdom Viridiplantae; phylum Streptophyta; class Magnoliopsida; order Piperales; family Saururaceae; genus Saururus; species Saururus chinensis. Next base: position 7,466,214 of record CP141141.1, read on the forward strand.
CCTTGAGACAAATCCTATGCCCCAAAAAAGCCCCTTTTTGTGATGCCCAAGTTGGAAATTTCATCCAAGATTGTGTTTTAATGGTAGAGAATTCAATGGTCTAGGGTTGCCAATGGTTCTTCAATAGTAGTTCTTGTAAAAATCATGAAAGGAATGGGGATGGTTGAAAGAACAAGAAAGGTGAAAGAGGCAAACAATGGGGAGAAAAGAGAGGGGGATGAACAAGAGAGAATGTGTGACGTGATAGAGAGGAGAGGGGGTGTGGGTTTTATTGGAATAGGGGAGTTCTATGTTAGGCAACTTCCCAATTGCAATGGAACTATTGTGAACGTCCTAAGGGTCTACCATCAGGGCCACATGTTGTGCAATAGGCTTTAATCATATTATTGTTTAATAAAGGGTGCATAGGCCTTAGGGTTGCTTACGGTTTATTAGTCATTTCTTAATTATTTGGGAGTTTATAATTATTTCCTTTTAAATAATGTTTAGTGGGATTTTAGGCTTATGTTAGTGAGCCCATTAAGATTCTCTATATAGGTGTCACGACCTGGATTTTTAAAAACATCTTTAAATAGCACGAACGGTAGGTAGTGAATTTTTTTCTTAAAATATAAAACAAACCCTTCGATTAAATATCTAGGTCATGATAACTGGGGTTCACAAATATGAATATCAAATCATATGATATTATTTAACGTCTGAAAATTCATAAAGACCAGCTCATCCATCTAAGTACAAGTCTCTCACCCGTCTGAAAATAAATAACAAGTTGACTCTCACGCTTAAGGTAACACTTATGTATCGGAGTTACAAAAATGCGGAAACCTCTTAAGCTCGCCTACCTTGGTCTCACTTGTCGTCGCCTGGAGAATCTGCAACATAACAAACCAAACAACAACCACAACCACAATGGAGTATCTCCGCCTACAGGAGAAGAGCTTCCAAAGGACGAAAGGTTTTATTAGTATTTTTTGGATCGGGCCAACATCACCCGATGTTAGTTGCCTACGACTTATCAGACAACATCTCCAATGTTCCCAACAAGATCGGATCCAAATGTAGTTTTACCTAATACTACACTATACTAAGAAGCATAGCATCACATATACAATGCTTAAGTATTTTCAAGCAACCTACATTTTATGCAAGTCCTTTAATTGTTCCACTTGTTTTAATTAAACAAGCAATATCAATCAATGTTATTAATCATTTCTCGAACCATTGTTCGATAATTAATATCCCCGTATAATCTCAATGCTAGACAAACTCATTAGATGTCAACCTAAGTGACAAATGATAACGAAACACCCTGGAATCCACCAGGCCCCTAGAATCCACCAGGAAGTGCCATCTCCCAACCTAGCCCATAAGGACATGACCGGAGTGGAAGGGCATGACCGACAATTGCACCTGAACAGAAGTGGTCAGAGATGCCAACCAAGCAGGATGTCAGCGACCCTAATTGCGTGTACACTAAAAGATCCTCAATAGATCTGCGGTGAGCCTAGCTCACAAGGAACTCCCTCCAATGGGGAGGTGCAACTACACGGTCAAATCAGCGGCTCCTCAATAGAGCTAAAACTTAGGAAACCATTATGAACCCTATCTTGCTCATCTATAAGCCAGGATTCCGAATGACTATCTCAAACCCTATTAGTCCCTTCTAGACTAAGGTTTACAACTTGAAACATATCATCGGTTCATCTACCAAGGCAAATTGCCAAGTCAAAGGCTTTGTTCACTGTATGAACTAGTCCCAGACCCCTCTGAGGTATTTTAGTCTTTATCTTGATTAGGTGTTCTTCCCACAAACCAATAACCAATATCTCTTGATTAGTCTTTATTAACCTTACGGTACTGATACAACTTAACGCATCAATAACAAAAGCATGCAGTAGATTAAACAACACAAATAACATGCAAACATACAAGTGCATAAATAATAATGAAGGCCCATTGCACTCATTTGCAGGGCTAGGGCTCAGCAAATTCAAGCCCGAAAGTGTAGATAACTCTAATGCTTCCCACGAGTTACATATATAACACTCTAGTCGATCAATGTACTCAATTGCAGACACAAGTAACACACTGTATTAAACCTTGAGAATTATGGTTTTTCCCCTTGTTTCCCATGACACTATGACCTGTCAAGGTCTTCATGTCTTTTACTGGTCACACCCCTTCCTTTTGAAGCCATTTAATGTGATTCTAAGGCACCATAAAGCTCGGTTGCTAGGTTATTCATTTTAGTGGAAATAGAACATACTACCCCCTAAGGGCATTATGGTAATTCCACCACATGGGGTATGCTACCCTCCCTTTGATCATTTGGTCATATCACTACTCTTTTTAATTATTTTATGTCATAATCCTCTCAGGAGGCTCCACTCTCAAACTGATCCGCGCTTCCATTTACACGAATGTGGGCAGATCCACTCAAAGGGCTATTTCTATCATTTGGTTTAAAGCTTTAATGGCATCCAATGGGTCCAAAATTAAACTCATGGGTACTTCTAGTCTTCATGGACCCTGTGAAATTTTCCTAGCATGTGATGGGGTCGTGAACCCCTTGAACCGACCCAGGTTGTCTTAACGGTTTATGATTAACCCTAGGGGCAAGGAGGACAATTACCCACTTACTGGGATTTTTCCTCACTAAAAGGTTTGTTACAAAATTATGTTACCAATTAAACTCTTACTGATAATTTTCCTAAATTTTAGATCAACTCCTAGGCCCCTGAACCGGGCCCCGAATTTGGGCAAATGGTTCTCACACGATGATTTAACTACCAGGGGTAAAAAGGTTATTTTATAGTCCCTGAGATTTTTCCCGGGCATGAAATTTTGTCATAATACTCCAACACCTCTTGGGGTCCTTGAGCATTTTTATAGAATATTTTTGACATTTTTACTCCCCTAAACCGGACCCAGTTCGATCCCCCCCTTTTTTCTTTAAAACCCGACCCGGCCTGGGTCGGATTGGGGTGACGACCCGCAACGCGGGTCATCTTCCCCACGTCCGGCCAGAGGCTGAAAAGCCTCTAGTGGTGCTGCCCCTGGCCACCATGGCCGGGCTGCGGGTTGGGGTCCATCAGATCGCCGCTATGCGGCGATCACAATGAACCTGGCCCCCGCCATCGCCCAGTGGCTGGCCGGGGCCAAAGTCGCCCTTTTTTCTTTTTTTCTCTGCAACTGCCGTCACTCCAAAGCATGGCAGCGGTAGGGTACCACGGCTCAAAGACGGGCCGGGGTCGACCAGATTGCCATCTTCCTGTGATTCCCGTGCCCTCGGTCCCGCCTCCGGCCAGGGCTTGCACTGCGCCGCTGTTGTCCCTTTTTTATTTTTTATTTTTCCTCTGCAACGAACCGGCGGTCTGCACAACAGCAGCCGATGCCGCCGGTGCCCGGGCCGATGCGGCCGGAGCCAGCGTCGTCACAGCCAGGGGCCAGCACAGCCGTTGCGACAGGTCCGGCCAGAATTTAATTTTATTGTTCATAGGAATAGTATATGATTTTTGCAGAAATCACTATTCTTATCATTCAAATCAGTTAATTAAATCCATAATAATTGCAACTTGAAATCCTACCTCCGTGGCCGAGTTGACGTTGATCTATCGCCACCGAAGCCTTGCCGGAGTTGTGCCGAAAAAATTCTCTCATCTCTTTCACCGTCCAAAAACTCCCCAAATCGGACAAAAGACCCCCCAAATTGTGCCATAAGAAGGCCTTTTATAAGCATCAGGATTAAGATTCCTAACCCCTCTAGAATTTGGGTAATCCTCCCCAATTAGGCCACCTTATTGGGGCCTTAAAAAAAATAATTTTGAAATTATAAACAATTGGGCCCGCAAAACGACTTAAATAGGCCGAATACTGTTTAAATCGGGTAAATGGGTCTTGCACGATATGTTCAACTTCAAATGGTTGTATCTCCCTCATCCAGACTCCGATTCACGCATTCTTGGTGGCGTTTCGAAGCTCTTTCTGTCTATTAATAGAATTAGTTTCTGCCATAAATTCTATCTAGAGAGGTAGTTATTTTACTAAGAATGTTAATAGGTCAAACACCCTATTTTCCACATATTTAATTTTTAAAACCTAGGAAAATTAGGGATATTACAATAAGTGTAAAGGCTATACCCTAATTGAGTAGTGAATGAATTATTGAGTCTATTATCTTCTCCCCTTTCTTCCTTGGCCCTCCCTCCTTCACGGCGGCCATGCCGCTTCCTCTCTTATTTCCCGGCCATCAAGCACCGCTCCCTTCCCCTACCCCGGCTTCTAGGCCGTTGTGGACACTGGTCTAGAACAAGAACTCCATCCAATCTTAATAAACTAACATGGTTCATATCATATTTTAACCAAAGTTGAGAATCAAAATCAACATAAAATATCTCTGGGTCATTTCCACAACTTGGTTGCACATGATTATCTAGTGGGCTGGCCAGTGGACCTGTCTAGAATGTGTATCACATGGATCAGGTTCATTAATCATTTACCTGGTTACCTACCTATTTGGACTAAAATTTGATAATTACTCCCGCATGAGGAGAAGACTCAATAATTACTCCCGCCTCCCCCCACTCATGTGGGGCTCCCCCATACTACACATGAGGGCCAACCTCACTAATACCAATCCAACTTCTACAATGCTTATGTTTCACCTTAGTCCGGTCTTGGTCATCATACCCGATAATTTTTTATTGGTATGGATCTTCATCAACTTTAAGAGCCCATTCTCTAACACATCTCATATCCAATGATACTTCACATCAATGTATTTCCTATAGAGTAAACACTTGTATTTTTGCTCAAATGGATGACACTTTAACTTTCACAATGCAAAACATAGTTGTCTTGCATTATACCTAATTATCTCATGAACTTCTCAATCTATAGTAACTCCTTACAAGATTTAGTAATTATATTATGTTCGGCCTCTATTGTAGTCAATACAATACACTTTTGCAACCTCATATCCCCATAGATCAAAAATTATGAAGTATCTTTTTTTAAGTCAAGATCTCTAGCTATATCCTCACCCGTAAACTTGTCAAGTAAAAGTTTACATTCTCCAAAGCATAAACATATCTTAGAGGAATCTCTTAAATACCTAAGAATCCATTTGACCATGTTTGAATGCTCCTTCTCCAAAATTGCATGATGTCTACTAATCACTCCAATGACTTGTGTAATATCCGATTTACACTCCATTGCATACATTAAACTCCTTATTGTCAATGCATAGGGGATTTTAGTTATCTCTTCTTTCTCCTTCACATTTAAAGGACTTTGGTTATGAAATTTAAATGACTTTCAAGTAGAGTGATTCTTCATGTTGACTTTTTCAACTACCTTCTCAATATACTTTTCTTATGATAGCCATAGTTCCTTAGCCTTCGTTGCATGCTTAATTGTTATCCCCGAGATTTGTTTTGTGGGCTTCAATTCCTTCATGATAAAAGACTTAACCAATACTTCAATCTAACAATCTTGTTGGTATCATGCCCAACAATTAATTTAGCATCAACATAAAACAAGAGGATAAGAAAGTCACCATCACCATCCTCTTAGTAAATACACATTAATTTAAAGTCATTTTGTTGTACCTATGACTCACCAGGGAAGAAACACACCTTTTATACCATTGCCTCAAAGTTTTTTTGAACCCATACAAACTCTTCCTTAACTTGCATGTTGTATGATCTTTGCCCCTGACTTTAAAGCAGCTTGGTTGCTCCACATACACCCCTTCCACCATATTAGTATGAAGAAAGACGATTTTGACATCAAATTGCTCAACCTCAAGGTCCATACTAGCGGTTGGACCCAATATAACTCGAACATATGACATCTTTACAATGGGTGAGAATAATTCATCAAAATCAATACATTTCTTTTTCTTAAAGCCCTTAACAACCAACCTTTTTTTATACCTTAGATGTGAACTATTCTCATTAGCCTTCAACCGGGTACTCCTACTTATTTTTTAAAGATCTCTTACCTTTAGGAAACGTCACCAACTTATAAATATAGTTCTCATGCAAGGATTTCATCTCTATGCATGAACTTTATCCATTGATCCTTATGTCCATGTATTTGAGTTTCATCAAGGCTTTTTGATTAATCATATTGGGTAAGTGTGACATATTTAAATGAAGGTTACCTTGTAGATGACTTTCTCTCCTTGTCTTATATCCTTAATGATCTTTTTCCCCCCTTGATGTGAAGAGGAGAAAAATTACATTAATATAATTATCCATTGATCCTTAAAGTCTTCATTTTCATCTAAGTCACCACAATCATCAAGCACATCATCAAAACCAAAGTCTTTATTATCATCCTTCACCTCATCTTCTACATGATCATCATCTTCATATGGAGGCACACCACTTTCATTAAGTTCTTTATCTTGAACACTTTGTGAAGCTTGTGAGATATGAATTTTATTAAAAATTCATGCACAACTTGTTTTGGTAACTCAACTTTCTCAAGATTTTTTATGGTTAGATCTTCTCTAAAGACCATATTTATATTTCTAATGAGTTATTTTCTTCATTAGGTCCCACAACCTATAACCAAACTCATCATCACCATATCCAATAAAGATACATTCAATAGTCTTGTCATCTAATTTTGATCTTTGTTCCTTAGATATATGCACAAATGCCTTGTAACTAAATACCTTAAAGTGTGAGTAGAGAGATCTTTACCATTCAACACTTATCTTGTACTTCAAAATTTAATGCATATTAAGGAGACTAATTAACCAAGTAACAAGTGATGTTTATAGTTTTACCCAAATAGCTCTTTGAAAACTTTGATAAAGATAACATACTTCAAATCCTATCGACGATTAACTGATTCATCATCTTCACCAATTATTATGTTGAGGAGTATAAGACATTATTTTCTTATACTATATAACATGTTTGCTATACTAATCCTTAAGCTCACTTGAGGTGTACTCTCCCCGTTATCGGTGCAAAAACATTTTATAAATTTTCCATTTGTCTCTTAACCAAGGCATAATTTTTTTAAAAAGTTTCAGATACTCCATCTTTACTCTTCATGCTATACCTGTACTTTTAGGTGCATAATCAATCAAAGTAACAAAGTATAAAGAACCAACCATAGATTTTTTCTCATGGGACCACAAACATCTAAATGAACAAGTCAAGAACATTTATTTTTCGAGTACTAATTTTGGAAAATAAAAGTCTATGTTGTTTAGCAACTAAATAATAATAGAGAGGGCTAAAAAATCCCTTTTAAATTTGGAAGTGCATTATTCTTAATCAAGAACTCTAAGCCCTTCACACTCATGTGGCCAAGTTGTCAATGCCACAAGTTAGCAGATGAGTATTTACGAGTGATTCACCTCACCGTTGAATAGTTGCATTATAGAGAGTGCAATGCTTCTTCCCTCTTTCTATAACAAGATATCCCCTTTGAGCTTCATTGTAAATTTGTCAAATTATGACTCATAACCTTCATCATCAAGTTTATTAATTGATATAAAGTTTCACCTAAAGTTTGGAATGCATCTTACGTATCTAAGAACAACTTGTGATCCACACTAGTCACAGGGTAGGTGCACATATCCTTTTCCAATAATGTCCTAAATCCCATGGTTTCTTATCTTCACCACCCAAATCATTTGACTCATATAGAATAAAAAACTCCCTATGAGAAGTTGAAGGGAAAGATGCCTCAAAATCAACAACCTAGCTAGTTGCACTAGTTAAACTTAAATAACTTTTGTTACAAACATATACAATAACAAGAAGGTCCTTACATTCTTTTCATAGCATTAGCCTCTTGAGCTTGTTTTCCTTTGTCATTTAGTAAGTCTTTATTTTCTTCACTTAAAAACTTCATACATTCATTTTTGAAATGTCAAAGACCACAACAATGAAATCATTTCCACTCTTTCTAGAATTGAGACATTTTACCATATTTACCATTCTTTGGGTCTACTATTTTTTCTTCCTCTTCTTTGTTTGGAAGCCAAAACTTAAGATGAAGACCCAACGACTTATCCTTACCTTTTTATTCAATAAATTAGTTGTGACTTGACTCATAGATAATACTTTATTTGGCACCACGTTGCCAAGGAAATACAACAATAGTCTCTCAACTCACCGGTAAGAAACTAAATAACAATAAGTCTTGCAACTCATAAATAAGTTCATCTTTATAGTTACTAGTTAGTTCATAATAATTTGCATCTCATTCAAATGGGTGGCCACTGAATTACTCTTCATAAACTTTAAGTTCACAAGTTTTTGAATAAAGAATTCCTTGCTACCCATGGTCTTCCTTTCATATAATTCATGAAGCTTGTCCTAAAGCACTTTTGCGTCAATCTCATTTAAGGTGGAATACATATAATCCAATTGTTGCCTAATGCATGCTATCATTTTTCTATTTTTCTTCCAAATATAATATGATGAATGCTCCAGCTTCACTCCTAAAACCAATTTAAAGAGATCTTTACAGTATAAAATGTCTTCCATATTGTTTTTCCATATCACCAACTTGGTCCATTCAAGTTAATCATCCTTGTGGGATGATTCCGCATCTTGGCTAGTACAAAGACACTTCAACCTTGGCACTAATACCTATTAGAAAAATATTATACTAATTTCCTCTTTTGTGCTCGCCAAAAATATAATAAAGCATACACTTTTACACAAAAAAAGTGTTCTAAGTATGCCCTCTATACTTGCCAAGCATATGATATGAATATTAACATACCCACAAAGTAGGATCACCAAAAAGGCAATTCATCAAATAAATAAAAGGCACAAAATTTACGTGGTTCACCACTAGAGCAACAACTACATCCATGAGGTCTATATAAACCAATTTCATTATCAACAATGGAGGTCACACTCTATCTTGTAGAGATTATACAATCAAGGATTAATACCCTGTTTAAATACAATGAGGATATCTCACCCAAAGGTGAAGAAACAAAGAAGAGATAAGAAAATGTCACTAACACAAATCACCTTCATTTGTCTTCTTTTTGCGTAGAGGAATAACCAAAGCTCGAAAAACTTCTTCCATTGCTTCTTTTTCCAAAAAACCCACTTTTTTGCTCTCCAAAATCTCTCCCAAACTTTTCTAGTTTTTCTTGTTCTTTGTTGTAATAATTTACTAAAATAAAATTATTAAAGTGATGTGGCATATATATTGCAATTAGCTATATTTTGTAGAACAAAACAATGTTCATTCATATGTGTAACTAAAGTCTTTTATAGTCTAACTTCATTAGTGAAATGTCCAGTTAGGTTTGACATTGAATGACTTGAAAAATTGAAATAGACATACTTTGAAGATTCAAGGTGGAAGAATCAAAGTGATTAGAGTTTGTGGGCAAAAAAAGTAAATATTACACACAAATAGAGTCACAAACATTTAGAATTTTCATAGAAAATACCTTACATGAGTGTTGAAAAAAGAATAGATTGAATAGGATAAAAATTGCAAATATGTTCAAAAGTGATAATTCATCCTTAAAAAGTGATATATCGGCTTGAATGTGTTTTGAATTTTTTTTCCGAAAGAATAAACAATCCATCATCTAGTGGAATATAGATCAATTAGAGTGATGTTAATCAAATCCATAATAGTGAACGATCGATCACACTAAAAAACGATCGATCTATTTTCTAGGGTTTTTTAATATAACAGAGAATGATGGATCTCCCTATGGATTAATCGATCGTATGTAGTGTGGTTATTTTAAATAGGTCATTTTGAGAATAATGTGCTATTAGAAGTTAATTACCTTAACTGAGTTAGACCACTATATAAGAACCTAGAAAGGACAATATTAAGAGAGAAGGAAGAGTTTTTTAGAAGAAAAAATTGAGAGTTTTTTGCTTAAATCTTTCTCACTCCTTTGAGAGAATTAGAATGAAAATCAATACAAAGGTGAGTCATTGATTCATAATTTCTTTTTGAATTGATTTGGTGATTTGAGAGGGTCACAACCACATCACACGAGATTAGATTATTGAAGTTGATCAAGAAGGACTTCAATTGGTGCCTCAAGAGGAAGGGGGAGTTATACTAGTGAAAACAAAGACAAAGACAAAGACAGAGTTTATAAACATAAAGAAGGCTAAGAGTTCTAGAGAAGGACTTTTAAAAGAGGGGATTGGTAACTTAGAGTCTTGTAAGTCCTAAATCTTTATAGTGCATGGATCAATCAACCTTTAGTGGTTGTGTGAATTTTTTTGTTTTTCTACGAAAAAAATTCTTTGTGTAGATTTTGTTTTTTAATTTCCTACATAGAAGAGTTTGCATCTTGTAGCTCTCTACTTTAAGAGTTTTGGGCTAGATGCATTGTGGTGACCCTTCAGAGTTGAAGGGTCCTAAACTCACAAAAACCAATTATTTTAAGAAGAATTAACTTTTTACTAATAAGCTCATCCACTTACTCTATTCTACTTAGCCCCAAAGTTGTTAAGCCATAGATCCAACATAAGAAGGCAAGCCCAACAATAGGCCCATATGAGAACACCTAACATTGTCGATCTATAGCTATTCTAGATGACATATTGATTCAATCGTCATTGATAATTGAATCAACATGAACGGAGGCTGATAGGAAACTATTAATTAGATAAAAGAGATGAGGTATGGGCAATGATGAGGGGTTTGAATGGGCAAATGGACATCCATTGGCATTGTGGGGGGATCTAAGTGAAATCTTGTTGATAAAAAAAAAGGAGGGGTGCCAAAGGACAAGAAACTTATAAGAGTTTAGTAGAGTGCTACAAGATTGTGGTGTGAGAAGTTTAAGGTTCATAGGCCCACAATACACCTTGTGCAATAAGAGAGATGAATAAGTGGTCTAATAGGTGAGTTGGATCATAATCCATTGTTGATAATATTGGCAGACACGACTCCTAATCAAAAGCGAAAATAAGAAAAAACCTTCAAGTTTAGGGCGACATCAACCAGAAGTATGAAGTGTGAGGAAGTATTAGCAGAAAGATGGTATTTTTTAGGGGGGAGTGGGAGTATGAAACCTTGGAAATAGATCTAAAACTAAAAAAATAAAATGGGTCATTGGAATAAAACAAATTTTGATATGTTTGTGAGAAGTCAATAGATGAAAGGTTAACAATTGGAGCTTGAAAAAGGAGAAACAAGGAAAGGTTTAGATGAGATAAAAGAAGTATAGTCCATGTTTAATAATATTATGAAAATGGAGGATTTGTTACAACAACAGAGAACAAAAATTAGGTGGTTGAAAGAGGGGGTTCAAGATACTATAATCTTTCCATGGGATGGAAGTCAAAGAAAATGGAAAATGGATCCATAAAAGTAAATCATGAATACATCTCTTATTTTAGAGAGCTTTTCAATTCTTTATTACCCAAAAAGCGACAAACATTTTACTCATTTTCTTAAACTTTAGGGCTATTTATGGCGAATCCTCATGTTACATGTTATACCAAAGATCTTGAGGCAATGTGAACAAAGAGACAATAGAAGGAAATTCTCCTTTTACTCAGCTCTCTCTACATTTCCATTTTGATTTCCTTACTATATATATGTTTCAAGAATCCACTTACTATGCATTCAATGAGATGGGAGCTTTCAAGTGGGTTTTAAGGTCATGCTCAAACACTTCTACATTGTGAACTTCAAGATTTTTGCCCTCGTGTATGCAATGTCTATACTTCAAAAAAGTTGTTCACCACCCCTCTTTTAGCCAAATCACCTCTTTAACATGGTTAATAGAAATTTACCTCCCATATATATCTCGATGGTGAATTTCTATGTATAGGTGGGCTAAAATAGGGGGTGACATTAAGTTGGCTCGGAATCTCAAGGGAGTCAAAGTGAAGTCGTTTATTTATAAATATATTACACAAAAAATTGTAATTATAATTAAAATAAGTACATGTATAAATAAATTTTCATTTTAAAAGTGTAAAAATCTATGCAAATATTATATGTCTTAATAATTAAATGTATCTTAATATATTTTGTTATATAATCAATAAAAGTAATGTTAAAATAATAGTTGAATATTTTTTTTCTTATAATCTTTTGATTTTGAGAAAAGCCCTTGGAGAGGTGAAGAATCCTTCCCCTTGATCCCTTTTTCAACTTATTTTCAAAAGAGATGTCATGGATGATTAGGGGAGTCAATAGCTATTATCATGCAATTAATTAATGAATATGAAAGAGATCCAATTTGATATTCGATCTCTTGCATGAGCAGATTGCATCAATAGACTTGTGCACTATTGTTGTGATGAATTCTCTCATTTTGAACTCCGTCATCTTTCTTTCGATAGATTACTTTGAGACTTCCATAATTTTCTAAATGTCATCCTGGGAAGTGATTGGTCGATGTATGTGGTGTCTTTCGATAGACTTTAATGAGATTGCTCTTTATTTTTCTCCATATGATAACTTTTGAAATGTTGTCATTTGATTCGAGTCATGTCTTTGGGTGTACCATTATAAGACTAATTTCCATGCTTTGTCTAATAGTAGCTCTTGAGAAACATATGCTAGTTTTGAAGCATGTCTTGTGGGTAGTTCACTGACACTTACTATTGTGGCTAAAGTCACAAATATAAGTCCATTGGTCCTTCTACTACTCCAGGATAGATAAATTGCTTTGAAAGACGAGAAAATTATGGATTAGGGTTGAGGAAAAAAGATTCAAACTAGACTAACCTACTCAAACTAATAACTCTACCTCTCCATTTTTCATAACCCAAAAATTTTAAATTTATTTTCTAAATTTAGTGGAGTGAGGATACCCAAATTTAGGAATACAAAACAAATCATCAATTATGCTATTACCCAGGTTGCGGTTGTTACTTTTCATGCATGCCGAAAACAAAGTATATATTTAATTTACGTGATTAACATCATTTAACAAGCCGAAGTTGACCTTACAAGCCAAGCTATATTATAAGTACATAATTATCATAAAGAAAAAGACACCCCAAGTGCTTAATCACTACTCAACAACAGGGATCTTGTACCTTGCTATGGCCATGCACAATAACTCCACCACTAGGAATCGCAACGCCTCACCCGAAAGAACTTACACCAATAAGATACATAAGTATATTGAAGTATACCTAGAAGGATTAAAAGTTGTAACTAAACACAAAAACTTTATGACAAGGTTAATACATAATGTTTGTCATCACCCTTTCTACATTATTTACGGTCTAGGGTTCTTTTCATAATATCTTTATGCTTTACAAATAAATCATACATATTACAACATCATTCATATATTTTCATTTTAACATTCGCAATTATTCTCATCATCACCTTTTGGACCATGCTTCCAAAAGTGAACTTTGTTCTTAAAGTTATATCCATCCCCTTTGAAATGGTGGCCAACCCTCATGTCATCCTCGAAGGTGAAGGTCTATGCCATGGTGCTCATGGACAATGTTAGTAGGATGTCTAATCCCCTTGAAGTACTTAAGCTAACCCACACTCACTCTAGCATTCATGACCCCTTGAAGATCGATAACCATTGGTCGAGGGCTACACAACAAAATGGTCTTTTTATTCGTTGCAGATCATGTGAAAACCACTTTTGGTAATCACCTCTCATTTTTTAATGAGTCGAGCCTTTACCCCTAATCTTTGTGTAGCCCTTCATTAGGCTAACACCTCATGTGAAGACTATTATTTGATAAACACCTTGTGAGTTTAATAATATCTAGAAGAGTATAGGGGATCACTAGATTGCCCCTAGTCCGATTATTTAATAAAGATAAAGACTACGAGTTCTAACCTCAATGCACAATAATTTATTTTTTAAAATAGAAGAAACAAATCTAAGTATCAAGCTCCTTCCTCAATCAATTATCAAACCACACATACAAACCACATCAGGATTTAATGTAAAAAACGCAAACTCAGGTAAAACCCCAATATAGCCTCAACCAAAAGCATAATCAATGCACTAGAACTAGTGGCGGAGCCACCCTAGGTCACTAGGGAGCCATGGCTCCCCCGTTTTTATTGTTAATATGTTAAGAGTTCTAGTTGGTCAAATAAGGTTTTCTTCATTGGCTCTTCTCATAATTAAACCAACTATTCCTAAAATTGAAACATCTCGACTTTAACCATTGGACGATGGCTGGCAATTAATAACTGCATCCGAATTTATTGGGAAACAACTCCCATCTTTAACTATTGGACGCTAACACGTTGCCTAATAACCTATACCTAAATTTATTGGGATTCAAATGCATTTAATGCTAAGTACATGGCTATTTCCTTTCCCAATCCTCTCCCATTGTATTCCACTTTTGTCCATGGGTTAAAACAAACTTTTGCCAGTCTTATTGTTCCTTTATGTACTACAAACCAAAAGATCCATTCCGTGATTCCCTTCTCAATTGTCCCATCATCTTCATCTATTTTCCATTAGTCAAAACAAAGTACTTCTTCTCTACCTATTATATTTTATATTTTTCACTACAAGTCAAATACAAGTTACATATCTCATCTTTGATTTGTGTGCAGGTTTATCTCTTCAAACCAAAGCAAAGTTCCAGGCCACCTATTTTCCATTAGTCAAAAGACTCAAAACGAAGTACTTCTCTTTTAACCATTATATTTTAGATTTTTTCACTACAAGCCAAATAGGAGTTCCATATCTCATCTTCATCTTTGATTTGTGCATAGGTCCATCTCTTCAAAGCTCAAGCCAAAGCCAAGTTTGGACTGTGGATTCAAAGTTCAAACCATCAAGGTAAAGACAAAATTCACCCTTCACCTATTTTATTCTATGCAAAAGGAAACCAAATTTAAACAAAAATTTATCATTTTTCATTCTATGCCCAATGAATTTTAAAATTTTCTTCAAGGTTATATCATGAAGAAGTAGAAACTTCTATTTATAATTAACACATATACACATGTCTTTGCAAATCTACCAACTATATTGACAATCGACATAGGTAATTTTTTCATTCCCTTCTCATGTTTAAACTCTTAATTACAACGATAATTGATTTAATTTGCAAATGGATTGGGTTGCACTCTTTACAAATTAAATTTACTTCTTCTATTTGTTTAATGTAATAGTGTCATCATATTGCTATATTATTTAATTTTTGAATCAAACTATTAGATGCATATGCAATGAATAATGGATATAATTTTTTTATTTGTAGAATATGAAAAAATCATCTACAATTGATCAATTTTTCAAAAGAAAGAATGAAAGTTCTTCTGAAGTCAACACTTGCAATGCATCATTGTAAGTTTCTGATATCCTAGATTCTAGTAGTCCCCACACAAAATCTCAAAAAACTGAAATTAAAGAAATTGATATTAGTTCATTGGAAAGGGATCTTGGATTGTGTCAACAAATTTGGGATTATAATGTTAATCAGCATGATGAAATTCGACGAGCATATATTTAGCTTGGCCCATACCAACCTATTTTCTAAGTATCCAAAGTCGGGATCAACTACTCATCTTTATAGTTTTCAATCTTCATGGTTCAAGATATTTCCTTCATGGTTGGAATATTCACCGACAAAAGATACAATTTTTTATTTACCATGTTTTGTCTTTAATAAGTCATCTAGATCTGGTTTTTATGGGAAACAAGCATTCACTATTGATGGACTTCAAAATTAGAAGAAAGTTAGGAATGGAAAAGATTGTGCTTTTGTGAATCATATAGGGAAATATATTAACTATTTTCATAACATTGCTGAGAGATCATGAAAAGATTTGTTGAATCAATATCAAAATATTCAAAAGGTGTTGGATAATTTCACTTCTAAGCAAATTGCAGATTACTGACAAAGATTAAGGGCCTCAATTGATTCAGTCTGGTGGCTTGCATTTCAAAGTTGTGCATTCGAGGTCATGATGAAAATCTAGAGTCAATTAATCGTGAAAAATTTCTTCAAATATTGAAGCTTTTAAGTGAATGTAATGACAAGGTTGCTAAAGTGTTAAGCAATGCCCCAAGAAATGCCTCATACACATCACCAATGATTCAAAAAGAAAATTTACATATTCTTTGAACCAAAGTGAGAAAGGTAATTCGTGATGAAGTGGGTGATGCAAAATTTTGTATAATTGTTGATGAAGCTCATGATAAGTCAAAGAAAGAGCAAATGTCTATAGTCTTGAGATTTATTGACAAAGAGGGTTTTGTTCGAGAGCGCTTTTTTGGGCTTGTTCATGTCTCTAACACTACAGCATTGACCCTAAAAAATGAGGTATATTCCTTATTATCTTATCATAATCTAGATATTCAGAATATTCGAGGGCAAGGGTACGATGGTGCAAGTAATATGCGAGGTAAGTGGAATGGATTGCAAGCTTTGGTTTTTAATGATTGTCCTTATGCTTACTATGTTCATTGTTTTGCCCATCGCTTACAATTGACATTAGTTGTAGCATCAAAAGATGTTATCCCTATTCATCAATTTTTTACTAAATTGACTTTTATTGTCAATATTGTTGGTGCTTCTTGCAAACGTAGTGATGAATTAAAAGTTGCTCAAGCTGCTTAAATTGCACATATGATTGCCATTGATGAATTGGAGAATAGAAAGGGTCTTAATCAGATTGGCACTTTACAAAGGGTTGGAGATACGTGTTGGAGTTCCCACTTGAAGTCAGTTTCTAGCTTGATAAAAATGTTTAGTCCAACATGTGAAGTTTTACTTAAGATCATCGACGAATGAACTACTTCCCAACGAGGAGATGCAGATTCTGCTTATGAGACTATGACTTCATTCGAATTTGTGTTCATTTTGCATCTCATGAAAGAATTGCTAGAGATTACTGATTCACTTTGCCAAGCTTTGCAATGTCAATCTCAAATCATTTTTAATGCCATAAATCTATCATCCACAAAAGCACTTATGCAAAAGTTCAGAGATGAAAAATGGGATGGTTTACTTGCCAATGTTAAATCATTTTGTGTGGTACGCAGTATAGATATCCCGGAAATGAATGCTCATTATATTGGGAGACGAGGCCAAGCACATCATCAGCAAGACGACATTATAGTTGAGCATCATTACCAAGTTGATATTTTTTATGCTGTAATAGATTCACAACTACATGAACTAAATTGTCTCTTTAATGACCATTCAATGGAGTTGCTTAGCCTTAGCTCGGCTTTAGACCCTCAAGATGTATCTAGAACTTTTAGAATTGATGACATTTGTCAATTAGTGGACAAGTTCTATCCGCGAGACTTCACAAATCATGAGAAAGAATAATTGAAAATGCAACTTCTCCATTATGAGCATAATGTAGTTCAACATGCAGAGTACAAAAAAATGTCAACTATTTCTCAATTGTGCCAATGGTTGGTAAGAACTAGAAGATTAACAATCTATCACCTTGTTTATCGAGTAATGGAACCTGTGCTTACTCTTCCAATTTCTACTCCAACTACGGAACGATCATTTTCAGCCATGCATATTATCAAAATAAGGCTTTGAAACAAAATGGAGGATGATTTTTTGACAAATTCTTTGCTTGTATACATCGAAAGGGAGATTGCTGAAAAAATTACTACAATCAATTATTGAAGACTTTAAAGATTTGAAGGATCGTCGAATTCCATTTTGATAGATGATGAATCAATTCTTGTGTAACTTATTTTATCCATATATTTTTAAGATTGAATAATACTAATTTTTATAAAATAATTTTATTTTTATTTGTAAATATATTTTTATTTCTTGTGCTTACTCTTCCAATTTCTACTGCAACTACGAAAAGATCATTTTTAGGCATGCATATTATCAAAACAAGGCTTTGAAACAAAATGGAGGATGATTTTTTGACAGATTCTTTGCTTCTATACATCAAAAGGGAGATTGCTAAAAAAATTACTATAGAGTCAATTATTGAAGACTTTAAAGATTTGAAGGATCATCGAGTTCCATTTTGATAGATGATGAATCAATTCTTGTGTAACTTATTTTATCCATATATTTTTAAGATTGAATAAAACTAATTTTTATATAATAATTTTATTTTTATTTGTATATATATTTTTATTTCTTGGCCCCCTGAACATGAAGTCTTAGTTCTGCCCTTGACTTGAACGATTTTGAACTTACAAGACTCAAAAACAGCCAACCAACCTTAAGACTTGACACAACTTCTTTTGTTCAATCTTATCTTGTTGTTGGCCTTCAAGTTTTCCCCTCCCCATAGAACTCTTGTAGCTTTCTCTCTTTGTGTCTTTGATCTATGTCTTCTTCTTCTAACAACTCAAATAAGAATTCCTTTATTACCTCTTATAATTTTTTAACTCCTTTAAAGAACTTTGTTGATTCTTATCTCTGAAATTTATGTGTGAAATCTTCTTTTTAGTTGTGAATCACATTATAAATTTAGAATTGATATTCTCTTTAAACTCATTTGTGAATTCTCAAGGAAAATAATATGAAAAGGTCTCTACTTTCTTCTCCAATTTTTTCTAGGTTTTCTTCTCTTCAATTTCGTCATTTCTTATCTTTTATATAGGTCTCCAAAATGATTTGACACTTTGACTTCAACAAGGAAAGAAATCCAATATGGAAAGACTTTTTTAGAGAAACTAAAACTACTGGCGATTGATCATTTCAGACAACTATCGATCATTCAATGTTTTCTGAACACATGACTCCTTGAGTGATCGATCGGTCTACAAAGTGATCAATCTACAAAGCGATAAATTAATAAACTATCGACTTCGCTTTACAAACGAATGATTCAAGTGCAAATTGATTGTTTTGGGGGGTGATCAATTGATTCATAAGTTTCGTACAACTGTTTATTAGCAATCGATTGATTCACTCAACATATTATTTCAATGATCAATCAATCATACTGTTTAATGATAGTTTTATCCTTTTACCCTTAAACCTTTTGAAATATCTGAAATCACTTCTTAAACTTCTCTAAGTGATTTTGATATGAAAATTGGAATTGAATTAGCTTTGTAACCCATCAACATCCTCTAGTATTCAATCTTGTGTAAACCAATTTATGTGTTCACACTACTCATTATGTTCCTTTATTATTATTATCACTCTATTTAGGGGAATTCAATTCTTTTTTACTTACTATTAGGCATACACAACCATTTTTATGAGGTTGAGTTATTCTTTTCTTCCTCCATTTTTTTAACTTATCTTAGCTGGCATTGTTGACACTGTATCAACATTTTCAGCCACGTGTCAAAGACCTGTGTCACTACAACCAACATGTCTGACCCTATATTGAGCCGACCGATATCCTGTCAACATGTCCAAGACTATGTAAACAACTTGTGAGGCCATATTCTTCCTAATTGCCCAACTAATTCCCTAGAGTTCTCTACCCATGTTGAGTGGTCTCCGATCTTAGGTAAACTTCCCTAGGAATTCACTCCAATAAATCTTGAACTAGTAGGCTACTCGAAGCTTTACCAAGGATCTCTACTTACGTCCATTTTTCTAATTCATTGTGTTCCCTTGCTGACACGCTTGCCAATAGGCCGAGCCCATATCAACTAGTCATCGATACCACTTGGACATGGACACTTTGACATGTTCATGTCCAAGTTGTTCGTTTGAGAATTTTAGTAGTATGCAATTCTTATGCTCCTATGGATTTCTAACCAACCTAGAACCTTTATGAAGTTTCACTTGATCTTCAAAATTCTATTTCTCTTTGTTTTGGCCATGCACAAATTTTTTTCATCATAATTAATAAACACCACTTTTAAAGTATACCAACTATTAAATCCTTATTGTCCTACTATAAATTTCCTCATTTAAATGCATAAAACACTATGTTTCTAATAGTAGATAGTGATCCTACTTCCAAAAATGTTAGGTCTTCGAGCTCACACACTATCTCCTATACTATTGAACCTTCTGCTACTAGTTTACATTGTGTAGGAGCTTAATCTTCCTCCAATTCCTCTCCCCTTGGCTCTCACTACCTCCAAATAAGTATAAATAGGGTTTTTTACTGCCACACATCAATTTATACCCATTTCCTATATATAATTCATAACTCTAATCTTAATATAGTTAGAACTTATAACGGGCCTATTAACTTACAATTAACCTAAATACAAATAATATTAAATAAAAAATAATGTATTAACAATCCAATTATTAAACAACCCCTAAAGATTCAATTAAGTAACTAAATCCTAATACTAGAGGATCGTAATGGCGCGACTCCTAGGGAAAGTCATAATAGTGAGCACATGTGTTTCTCTTCTTTGTTGATTGGAACAATTTGTATAATACTTATACCTAGAGTTTATTCTTAGTAGTTTGTTTATGGACTTGTTTAGCCTAACCAGGTTTCCTTGCCAAAACTTGATGACCAATAATAGGAGATTGCCACATCATCCAATTAAGAAGTAGTGTGAGAGAAACTTGGGAACTAGATCCAAAAGTTCTAAGGTTCCTCCCTCCACATATCCACTAGTCATGCAATTTGGTTATGGTAAATGATCGGGATAAAATTTTTCTTTACATTATTCCATAGTTTCATTTCAATTCCATTGCATACTTTAGTTGTGCATGTGTATCCATATTATCTCCATAGTTGATTATCTAGTCTTGCAAATTTTTAATATCTTCTATATTATTTTCATTGGGATTATCACGAGGAATTTCTGCAACATAGCAAGGTATGTATGAGAAGGGACCCAATCTTAGGATCCAAAAATGTTGGTAATATAAGAAATCATTTGGATCAGTATGGGAAAATGATAATGCTTGTGTGATCAATTGCAAATGTATCTCCCTAAAGCACATGGCCACTTTAACAACAATTGATTTCTTATGCTTTTTCTATGATTCCATTGTAATGTGATTGTCATGTATTCCACCTTCATTTGACATTTCTTGGCATTGATTGTGTTGAGCAATTAATCACCACACCGATTGCTATTGTTATTACTAAGGGCCCTAGGGTACTATCTTATCAATTGCCTTCTCATGCCTTCTTTCAACTTCCATTTTCATGTCAATGTCACAAACACATGCAATAGTATCTGCAACATTAATCCTAATAATTGACAACTTTAGTAAAGTGGAAGATGTAAGTGAGATGACCAAAAATTCATCCCCTTCGCTGACTTTGATTAGTTTTCACAAGAGATGTGGTTCATCACTCATTTAAATGTGCAATAAAATGTTACTTTTGGCTTCTAGAATATACACTCCATTAATGTCATGGAGTTTTCCCTTTTTGTTGGCTGGGGGTGGATTCATATAGATATTTTCTTGTTCTTTAGTTTGTACTCTCTATTTCTTGAGTTTCATACAATCCTTCTACTTACCAAAACAAGAACAAATATTTTTTTCTTCCCCTTTTAGGCATGTTTTAGTATTCACATAAATGGGTTCTTACTAATAGCTAACTAATCTCTCTGCTCATTTTGTTCCGGATTAATACAATCATATGCAAGTCTTGGTCAAAGAACTTTATGCTATAATCTCTCTCAGTTTGAAACAACCATGTAATCTGTTGTAACAATATGATGAGTTTTCTATTCATTATTATAACCAAAGATCTGTACAAGAACTCTATTGAACGAGCTTTGGACAATGAGAATCATTTTGACCCTTCCAATCATCAACCTCTTTTATGGTATCGAGACCTAGGCAGTCCACCTCCAAAATGGTACAGTCATCCTCTACTACTTCCAAGCTTCCAGCCCATTTCAAAGCACCTCCACAATTACTTGCCCATCCTCCCTCTCACTAATTCAGTTACCAACATTAGTCATTTCATTTCAAACAAATTGTAGCACTCCACCTATCTCCTTCGGTTATCACAATTTCTTCCCATTTTGTGCAACCACCGTCTCCTTAGACATGTGGATGCCACTACTCACCTCCTCTGCAGATTTGATATCCTCCCAGTTCCAACACCCTTGTTGACAACGTGGAGTTTGCAGCCTAGGAGATGGGGGGCCAGATCCTCTTGAGCTGGCTCCTTTCCTCTCTTTCTCTGAGTGCCTTAGGTCATGTTTACGGCCTTACTACCTCACATGTCGTATGGGATATGCTCAAGACTCTTACACCTCTCCATCTTGAGTTTGTGTGTTGACCTGTAGAGCGGCGTACCAGAGGAAGAAGGTGATGGTGTGAACCCTAAGGGTGGTGCCTTGAAAAAAATTAAAATTTTAACACAAGTCTACACATGCATATGAAAAACCATTCATATAACCATTAAACATAATGACAAGGCTATTAATCAAATTGAATTGAATATGGGAGTGATACATACTAACCTCTTTGAATCTTCACTACAACTCCTGATAAATCAATTAAATATCAATTCAATTAGAAGGAATATAGGAATACCTTGAGTATGTGTAGATCCCTCTAAAATCTCTTGCTTTGGTTTGTGGAATCATTTTGATAGAGTACCCTAGCCCTTGCCTTGAAGCCTTAATGAGATGTCACATTTCCCACAAAGATTGCCAAGAGAGGAGATTGACAAGGGAGGGGAGAAAGTGGGCGGTCAACCCCCTTTCTCTTCTTTTTCTGTGCAACACGTAAGAGGGGAGAGGAGAAAACCCAAGAGGAGAGGGGACATAATGGGGGAGAGAAAATAGAAGGGGGACCTCCAAAATTAAGTCCCCCTTTCTCTTTAGGTTTCTATTTATACTCTATCATAAAT
Source organism: Saururus chinensis (assembly GCA_035235625.1). Classification (NCBI taxonomy): domain Eukaryota; kingdom Viridiplantae; phylum Streptophyta; class Magnoliopsida; order Piperales; family Saururaceae; genus Saururus; species Saururus chinensis. The sequence goes on from CP141141.1 coordinate 7,488,900, forward strand.
CTTTACTTTACATAGGCTTTAATAAAGAGACCTTCAATCTAAATTCTACGATATTAACTTAGAAGGTAGCCAAATCAATAATAGGTTTGGCCATAATGTTCTCCAATATTATCATCGGTTTGGCCATAGTTTTCAATTTGATTTGCAGTCCTCTCTAGTCAGCATCATCTCCAATGTGGTTACCCTTGATTTTGATTGGTACCCGGACTCTAGTGCTACCCATCATCTCACTAGCGACATTAACAACCTCTCTAATGTTACATACTATACTGGCAATGATCAAATTTGTGTTGGCAATGGCGCCATCCTGAATATTTAGCACACAATTCTCTATTATTCAAGACTAACTCCTCTATATTCCGCCTTTCTCATGTGCTACATGTTACTCAAATCCAAAAGAATTTAATGTCTCCCAATTCATGCACAAGAGAGAATGGGAGTTTCTTTGAATTTCACCCTTCTAAATTTCTTGTCAAAGAGTAGACAACCGGCAGAGTTCATCTTGAAGGCTGAGTCAAAGATGGTCTCTACCATCTACCTAGCTCTATAATGAATAATGTTCATGTTATCGATTGTCTACTTGGAGAAAAGGTGTCGTTGGACACTTGGCACCACCGTCTTGGGCATCCATCATTTCCCATCTACGAGCATATTTTGTCCAGACACAAGCTCCCTATTCAAGGCCATAGCAATTCAAATAAAGTCTGTCTTGCATGTTGCCATGGCAAAAGCAGCAAGCTTCCCTATAATCCTAGTTTATTTCATGTGTCTAGTCCTTTAGAAGTTATTTTTTCTGGTATATGGGGACCTTCTCCCGTTGTCTCTATTAGTGGTTGCAAATATTATATATTACTTTTGTTGATGCTTTCTCTAAATTCATATGGTTCTTTCCATTGTTCAAGAATTCGGAAGCCTTCTCCAAATTTGTTAGCTTCAAAAATATGGTGGAAAACTTATATGATCGGCGTATCAAAATTTTGCAAACACAGACAACAATGGTGAATATCTTAACAAGTCTTTCAAAGACTTTCTCCTCCATCACAACACTGTTCACCGTCTCACTTACCCTCACACACTCAAACAAAACGGGTCAGCAAAGCATCTTTACCGCATTCTGGGATTTCACATTCTCTACCTCTGTATTTTATTAACAGGTTACCCGCAAAAGGCCTCAATACTATCTCTCCATTGTATGGTTGTGCATACCATCCCTTCCTCTGTCCTTATACACAACACAAGTTGGATTTTCAATCTCTTCAATGTGTCTTCATAGGCTATTCATCTTAACACAAGGGGCTATCTTTGTTTGCATTGACCTTCTGGTCATCTCTATATATCAAGGAATATTATCTTTGATGAAAATTTATTTCCTTTTGCCGAGACCAGCCCCTCGTCCATACCCTCATCAACCCCTATGCCCACTCTCATTCCCTCTCCCTCTCTTCCTCCAATCCTTTCTTCGCCCCATCTCCACCTATCCCCAACCTCACCCTCACCCTCACCCCTTCCCTTCCTAACATCACTACCCCTACCCCTATCCCACCTCCCCCTTTCTCCCTTCCATTGAAACCTAACTCTTCCACCCACTTGCTATCACCCAATGACCACCCGCAGCATGCATAGCATACATAAGCCAAAAACCTACCTCTCCATCCGCCACCCCTTGCCTTTCTTAGTGAAGATGAACCAAGTGCACCAACATGCTATAGCTCAGCCGCAAAGCATATCCAACGGAGGGCTGCCATGGATGACGAATTCAATGCTCTTCTTCACAACAACACATGGAGCCTTATTCAACAAATAGGTCTACCACATCAAGCATCATCAATAGTACCTATTGAACACTTCAAAGGCCTTGAAAAGGGCTTCCATCAATGACACAACCGTGACTATGGTGACACCTCTAGCTTGGTTGTCAAGCCCGCTACAATACATGTTGTTATCTGCCTTGCTCTCTCCAAAAATTGGCCTATGCATCAATTAGATGACAAAATGCATTTCTTCATGGCATTTTACAAGAGGAGGTCTATATGTAGCAACATCAAGGGTTTGTTGACCCGCACTTTTCATCTCCTATCTGCCACTTACATAAATTTCTATATGGTCTTAAACAGGCTCCCCACATGTCGTACCAATGCCTTAGATCTTTTCTACTTGATTATGGATTTTTTCGTTCCCAGGTTGATTCCTCTCTATTCATTTATCATGGCTCCCATGATACTCTTTTGATGCTAATATATGTAGATGATACCCTCCTCATTGGCTCATCCAAGAAGCTTCTTCATCACCTCCTCTGTATCTTGATCATACTTTTCCTATGGACTTGGGCTCCCTAACTTTCTCAAAGTAAATACATTGTTAATCTTCTACAAAAGTCTCATCCTGATGGCATTAAGCCCATACACTCTCCAATTGCTTTTGGTAGTAAACTCTCTCTTTATGATGGTGAACTACTTATCTGATCCCTCTACTCATAGAAGCTTGGTTTGGGCCCTTCACTACTTAACGTTGACACAACCCAATATATCATATGTCATTCAACAAGTAAACTAATTCTTTCAAGCTCCCGCTCTGCTCACTTAGTTGCTATCAAATGCATCATCATATCTCAAAAGAACAATTTCATATGGTCTTCTTTTTCATTTGGGGTCCCCTTCAACCCTTAGTGGCTATACGAACTCTGACTAAGCAACCTTTCTAGATGACCATCTTTCTACAAGTGGCTTTTGCATTTACTTGGGTCTCACCTTAGTCTCATAGAGTACCAAGAAGCAACCCAGTGTGGCTCGTTACATCACAAAAGTTGAATATAAAGGCTTAGCCAATACTTGTACAGAGGTTATATGATTTCAATCTCTCCTCAAAGATCTGCACAGCTTTCTGCCTAAGCCTCATATTCTGTATTGTGACAATATTTCTGCTATCTACATGACTGCTAATCCTGTGTTTCTTGGATGTACAAAACACAGAGGTAGATTATCATTTTTTATTAAAAAAAGTTGCACAAAATGCTTATCTATTGCATTTATATCTTCCTGTCATCAAACAAAATATATCTTCACTAAAATTGTCAGCCGTCAACGTTTGGATTTTTTAAGGAACAAGTTAACTGTGTATTCTTACCCTGTTCACTTGAGGGGGAGTAATAGCTAACTAATCTCTCTGCTCATTCTGTTCTAGACTGATGCAGTTAAATGCAAGTCTTGGTCAAAGAACTTCTTGCTATAATCTCTCTCATTTTGAAACAACCATGTAATCTGTTGTAACAAGATGATAAGTTTGTTGTTCATTATTGCAACCTAAAGATCTGTACAACACCTATATTTAACTAGCTTTGAATAATGAGAATCAGTTTGACATTTCCAATCATCAACATCTTTTATTTACTTTTAGGGGATATGAAAAGAAAATGCGAACAAAGCTTTGACAATCTGCATAAATTTGGCAAGAAGAGAACAAATTTAACAGGCATACATGCTATTGCTCCATAGTGTTTTTTTTACTAGTCCATTGCTCCATATTTGTACTATGTATATACTCACCTTAATGGCCAATATTATTTTATGTGCATGCTACGGCTTCTTGTAGCCAAGATAGAGAAGGATGAGCTTGAAGTAGTTAAAATAATATGCTGCACGGAGCAGCTGCATTTTGTTTGCATTCCATGGAGGGTACCTGAACAAGCAAGAAACAAAAAAACGACTATTAGCTAAATCTGCCATGGATTAGCTCAATATTGTCGCGGAGTATAAAACACGAACATGTACATTCCAAAGCTCCGTTGTAATTACTAAAAATAAGGAATGGCAGCGTATTTGTATCAAACTTGGAAGAGAAACAATGACACAAAGGAATCGTAACTAGTTTTATTGTCTTTTGCCTCATTGACTTCAGATATTGCTACGTTACAATGTAAACTCGTAACCCATTTTGGTCTCATGGTTGGTAGTTCGGTTACCAACCGCTGAAGCAAATAAGTAAAGAACATAATAAATCACATCCTTCAAATTATAGAAAGTTCATGCGCCTGATTCGTCATTCTAAGGTCCCCTTAAGTGAATAATGCTTTCAAAATCACCAGGAAGTCTATTGCAACTTTAAGATAACCATTAGGTTGCAACTATGCATACCTGAAGAAGAAATCGAAGAAGGTCCTTCTTAGCACAGCCTTCTCATGACTAAATGTATCAAATGAGAACTTCCCATGATACCGCCCGAATCCGCTCTGGGCAACACCCCCAAATGGCAGCCCATCAATTATAAACTGGAAGGTTTGAGCCAGGTGAAAATGACAAACACATCAGTGTGTGGGGCATTAACTAGAACGCATTGATAAATGTATGATAGTAGTATCTCACCTGTATAACTGTATCGTTGAATATGACGCTTCCTGAAGATGTTTCTGCAACTACTCGTTTTTTAAATGTTTCATCGTTAGTAAAGACATACATTGCAAGAGGTCTGGGTCTTGAGTTTATAAATTCAATGCTTTCATCAATCTTCTTAACCTGTGTTCAAAAACAACGAAAGATGACTTCTGGCAGAGTCAGTTACTAAAAGTGAGCTTGCGTTAGACTAATAGGCCATTCTGAATACAAAATAGTAGGCTACACAATTTTGGAGAGGAAAAGTTTTTACAGTCATTATTGGAAGCAGTGGACCAAATATCTCTTCGCTCATGATTTCAGCATCAAGTGGTGGATCCAACAAGATCGTTGGCTCAATAATCCTGTACCATAAAATTGTAAATTAAGTTTTGTATAATCTTTTGATTGTAGCAGAGGCTATTTAGAAATAATCGGCTGTCACAAGAGAGCCAAAACACTAATAAAATTGTATCACATTGCTAACTAAACTGGTACTGCTTCGTCTTGAAAGGGTGGAGATCAAATCCATCTGTCACTAAAGGCCTTGGCCCCAGTCGAGGCTAAATTTGAAGAAAGAAAAGACATAGCATGCTTACAGCTTCTTCCTATCTGAAGAACCACCATGAACAACCGAAGGGGCTACCCCAGGGTCTTCGAGCAGTTTATTTATTCTCTGAAAATGGTGTTGATTGACGATCCTGGAAATGTTGCTAGATTCCAATGGATTATCACCGTATAATTTCTTGATCCTGCTTTTAAGCATGTCCAGCTGCAAAATATAAAGGAAAGAGTCAATGATGACATCATGGCAAGCGGGTAGCTAAGTGGCCAAGGGGCTGATTAGCGAACTTATTTAACATTTATCATATTAGTTTTAGACTTCTTTGTTGGCCATACTCTTATTAGCATTTGATGTTTAAAATGTCATATACATGGCCCTTCTAAATGAAGGAAGAGTTTTTTATGCTCTATGCTCAAAGTAAGCCTAGTGTTTAGGAATGCCGGGGAATCGTTTATTTTTAAAATCAATGGTGTACATATTAGTGCATGTTACTATCAATGTTGACACTGATGTTAATATGTGCCATTAACCTCATAAATAAAAAGCTCTTAGGCATTCTTTACGCTGGGCTCATAGTGAACGGAGAGCATTAAAAGCTCTTCCCTAGATGAAACAGTTGAAAAGATGGGTCCAGCCGGTATTAACTTGGGGGTCTGGCATTTACCCTAATGAATGGTCCTATAGAATGAATGCCATCTACTTCGTTTGGTTCCTCTGTAAATTGTCACAACTCAACTATTCCGTCTAAGGTTAATTACCGCTTCTTATTCAGTAATCTAAACATAACAGGCTTTAGCATTCTATTTAGAAATCCATAAAAATGAAAATTGTATAATCATGCATTACCAAAGTAGACGCGAGCTTCTCTTCCACAAGCAAGTAATCAATTGCAATGCAAGCTTGCCCACTGCATGGACCCCATTTACCTCCAGCTATGCGGTTTACAGCTACCTGTTAAAATGACAATTAAAACATAAACATTGAAATGCTTACTACTCTTAGATAATCATTGTTTTTTAATAGCTTGTGCGATTAGAAAATATATTGGCAATATATTTATTTCAAGTTTCAACACTTCCCTACACACAACCATCCAACTTTATCAAGTATTCGAGTTTAGGGGTCTAACCAAACTCTACCCTCGAATAATAGTGCAAAGTAATAAAAAAAATAGAACTAGAAAGACTCAATGCCTATCTCTACAAGCAATAGTAGAAAATTCCACTAATAATAAGAAAACTTGGTTACAAATATTCTCTTCCTTCTCTCTAAGAAAACCCTTGAATGCTCTCACAAAGAAAAAGGAAAACAAATCTCCTTTCTTGCTCACCCAAAGAAGGCCTCCCGTTACCTACCCCCCCCCCCCCTCTCTCTCTTACATAAAAATTTGTCACCGCTATGTTGTATTCATAGATATTACAATCGGTTGGGAAAAAAGACTCCAAATAGGACTTGCTTATCTTTTCCCAAACTGTCACCTTAAAAAACAGAAAATGTGTTTGATGTATTTTTAAGGGGACATGTTTTGACCTCCACCGTTACTTGAATTCTGCAAGTCACCCAAATAAAGACTTGGACCTGCCTCCACCCAAATACACGTGTGCTCCATAAACTAGAATGCAACTCCCTCCTGCTTTTAGTTGATGCTCTTCAAACCTGACACACCAATGTCATTGATTCTTAAAAGGGAAATGCTGTGGCTCATATCACCAGTTCTCAAGCTAGAAAAACCATTAAGGGTTGTACAATACCTTAGCTTCTCATCAAATACAACCTTAGTGAACATGTATGTAGTGTTTTCCCTTGTATAGATTTTCTCAAACTTGATGACACCCTCCTTAATCAGTGATTTAATATAGTGGTACCTTATATTCATGTGCTTGGTCTGGACATGAAATCTAGCATTCTTTGCCACATGTGTAGCACTGACTATCACATATAATGGGCTCCATTGTGCTCCTTGCCAAATACTTCAAAAAAAATTGAAACCATACCAACTTCTTGCTAGCCTCTCTAGATGCAACATACTCAACCCCTATAATTGACAAAGCAATAATCTTTTGCAACCTTGACATCTATATTCTAGTTACACTAAATAAGAGGATGTCCAACCAGTGCTGCAACTTTCAGTGCTGAATTTCTAACATGTTGGACCGTGCAATCAACATATCATCCACATACAATATCAAAATAACATAAATATCTATCAATTGCTTGATGTAACAACAATGGTTAGCATCACAATACACATAACGAATTAAAATATAAAAGTTTTGGAAGCTTGTTTAAGATCATATAAACTTTCTTGAGCTTACAAATCAACCCCTTTGTACCTAGGACTACAAAGCCCACATATAGATCTTCTCTTTGAGATGGCCATGAAGAAAAGTAGTCTTGATATCTAACTATTCCAAATGGAGGTCCTCTACAACCACAATTTTCAACACAACTTATATTGTGTTCATCTTCAATACTAGAATAAATATCTCCAAAAAATGAATGCCATATTTTTATTTAAACCCCTTTACCACTAGTCTAGTCTCGTACCTCATGGAGTTATCTAGTTCTTCCTATAGTCGAAAAACCAATTTATTGTTCAAAGTTATTTTCTCCTTTGACAACTTCACAAGTTCCCATTTTTTGTTAAGAGAGACTGTATCTCCTCACCCATAGGCCATTAGTCAAGGCTAGGGTTTGGTAAGATCCCTAGAACCCTAGTAAGTGGCATTTTCTATGACGACCTTAAGAGGATATTGGTGTGTTACTTAATTCAGGTATTTAATTGAGTGGCAGACAATAGTAAAGTAAAGATAAACAAGTTGAAGGCTTCTCCTACTTAGATTTTCCATTAACTCTACTTTTGCCTTCATCTAAGACATGTGAATATAATGAAAGGACGCAATGTCAACAAGACCATGCCACATGCCTTCAAGTCCAATTCCTCTCAATCATCCTTCTCAACCATATATATGTATAATGGGGTGGGAATGTGTAATACGTGTTTGGGTAACAAGATGCAAATTGGTAAGTTTTAACATATGCCTTAATTAATGCCACAATGAAAATTCTATGAAAATTGTTTAGAGGAGCTCAGAAGGACTTTGGAGGTGTGGCATGTAATGCCTTTAGGACCAATGTCGGATGTATACAGGCACTCCAAGATGAGGCTTCTTGAGTAAAGGGTGTCCGGATAAAGTGAAAGAATACTTGTTAATCTTTGTAAATTTGGCCATGGTTTACATGCATACTATTTAAAAGGTGAAATACCTTCATGTTTACTTTCATTGTTGTTTATGTTTATATATTTATTTTCAACAATAAGTTTGTAGAATTAGTGTATGAGAGTAATCTCATTGGGTGTAAGCTCCACAGTGGCTTTTTTGCATGGATTTTCCACCTCATGTATTTGTACACATAATATCTTTAAATATGCGAATGCTTAGTGTTGAGAACCACTAGAGCACGAATGAATAAAACTTAGGACCTGAGAGACATGGGTAGGGATAGTAGGAGAACTTTAGTTAGTTTATTTTTTTGAAAGACTAATAACAGTATTGTCCAAGTGGCAAATATTTAGTACATGTAGATTTGTGAGATTTCCTTTAAATTATGGCTAAAGTGTTAGTTATTTTACTATTATCCTTATGTGGTTCATATTGTGCATTTATCGCATCTGGGATCCTATGGTTAGGGTTGTGCCAAAAAGTACATGCAATTATTAGTTGCAAAGGGGAATCAACTTTGAAGTTTAATGATACTCTTCTTAGTGAAGAGAGAAGGAGAGCTAACCAAGAGCCAAAAGCTGAGAGCAAAGAACTTCAAAAAAATAATGCACTCTAAGTGGAGAATAGGAGGAAAAACTCTAATAGGGGTGAAAATAGTAGGAGAAGGTCAAAATAAAGAGTATTGGAAGTGTGGATGGACAGAACACTAAGAAAAATTGCAAAACTTTTAATAAGCAATTAGATGATTCTAAGAAGGAGAGTGCAAGTGTCATTCTTGTTGACAAAAGTGCTTCATTTTATTTTATTCCTTGTTTTAGCAATTTACTTATATACATTAAAGATGATTTTGGGAAAGTATATTTGGGTGGCAATGAGCCTTGAGAAATTGTTAGAAAGAGAGATTTAAGCATGAGATTATCTTATGGATGTGTTATGAGTCTGTGAAGAGTATGACGCATACCCCGTTTGACTCGGAATGTTGTATCAGTTAGTCAAACAACTGAAGCAGGTTATGTAACCACATTTGTCCATGATTATTAGGGAAAATGAATGCGATGTTTTATATGACAAGGAAGACATGCACCGAGAATGTAGTGTTCTCAGTTATTAGTGTAAGTTGTAGCATAACTTGCTAGGCCATATGACTGAGAATGGTATAAAAGCCATACTATCTAGAGGAAGACTTGAGTGGTTTGATGTCCATTGAAATTGACTTTTGTGAGCATTATGTCATGGGGAAGCAAAAGAATGTGAGTTTCTCCAAAGGGGCACATTCACGCAAGGCCTCAAGATTTGAGTTGGTTCAAATAGATGGTGGTGGCTAACAATGGTAAATTTCATTGGTGATTATTCTTACGTCGTGACCTTCATTGATTATGCTACTTGTAAACTATGAGTTTATTTATTGAAGCATAAATCTTTACATAATTGATGTCTTTAAGAAGTGGAATGCCCTAGTAGAGAATGAGATAGGTTCAAAACTAAAATGTCATATAAGAGTTGTGACTATTATAGTACTAAGTTTGATTAGTTTTGTGTAGAGCATATGATAAGAAGTCAGAAAACTATTCAAGTGACACCTCAATAGAACAGGGCTAGGAGCATGAGGCTATACACGATTGTCTAACCAGTTTTGGGCAAAATCAATACAATGATAGTTTACCTTATTAATAAAAGTTCCTTATGACCATTGTAGTTTAATATCCCAAAGGAGATTTGGACAGGTAAATAAGTAACTCTTTCACATTTTATTCTTCAATTGCACCTCTCATGTCCTCGTTAATATGGAGGCAAGGTCTAAACTTGATGGTACAATCATTTATTATGGATTAGATGAGTTTAGGTATTAGTTTTGAGATCATGAATATTGAAAGATAGTCAAAAGCAAAAATGTTGCTGTTAGAGATGACCAATAAGGACTAGAATAGTCGTTAAATGAGGCTAGGGTTTAGTAAGAGCCCTAGGACCCTAAGAGAGGTAAATATTCCTACACCAAGAATTGAACCTAACGAGGATTTTTGCCTTGATGGGACTTTGAACCAAGCACCTCCCAGTAGGCTTCCAACTTTGATAATTATTGTTTGTAGTAGCTTAAGATCTTAGGAAACAAATTATCACTATATTTCATAGAATATTTCTATATGAACCTGAAGGATATCTCACTTCACCTATTACTTAAAGTTCCCACCTAAAAAAGTGAAAATCTCCCCCCTATAACCCATGATAAAAAAATTTCTCCTCCATCCCCAACAGCTAGTGTTGGTGTAGGAGTGGCCAAGCATCTTCCCTGGGGCAGCAGTACATGTCAAAATAGACCCACCCAGCTGATTAGCAATGGGGTCAGAAGGAGATGCAATAGGTAGCCTCCATGGCCGCTGCTTCCCTGAAACCAAGGAAGCATATCTCGTTTCAGGTAAGAAAGAGGTTATCCCTCTACCTTGGGCATCAAGGCTAGCCAACAATGGAAGGAACGTAGACAATTAGGCCTGCCCCAGCTTTTGTTGCTCAACTACAATGCGTATCCAAGGGGGAGTTGGGGTGAGGCTAATTCAACCCGCCTTGGTCCATTCCACTCAGCTACAACACTTGAAAGATTGAGGGTAAGAGGATTGTGGGCAAGTAAGGAGGAGGTGTAGCAGGTCCTTCCTAGGCATGTTCTAGTCCACATTGGCACTGAAAAGAAGGGAGGGTGACCATTGTTCGGTGTGGGTGCTAGAGGAGAAAGAGAAAAGAAGATGGGGTAATTGTAAGAGAATTAGTTAAAATAATCCATTGTTTTTTGGTTTTTTGGGGAAGAGAGACATTCTATTTCGTATAACAATAATTACTAGGTTCACATGCATGCTTTTTCGGTTATTATTACAATAGGAAATATAATAACATAAGTATAATCCAATATAGTTATGAATTATTTTAAAAAAACATCAACTACAATGTATTTTAAGATATGTTAATAACTTCTTAGTATGCATTTTAAGATATGTTACTAATTTCTTAGTATTACTAAAAATGGCTATGCCTATGTGAACCCTCAGACATATGGCATGAAATATCTAAAATACATTTCATTTCTTTCCTTACTTTTCACTTCACCATCCCAATTACCATCGGCCCTAGCTCCAACTCTAGCACCAGCTCTCATCATTCACCACCCACTTTGCCTCTAGCTATGACACCTCTGCCTCCTCCTCCTCCACTGTCTCCTTGTCCTTTTATGCCTCTTCCTCCACCTCTCATCCTGGAAACCTTATGGGAGTGGCTACAAAATAGCTATCAGACTTTGTTTTTCTCTTTAAGCTCAAATATTTAAAATAAACTCATAAATATGTTTTAACTACTCAAAACTAACAATGGGTTTTATTTTCACTCAACTTTGAGTTCTTTCAACACTAAACAAACCTTATGCTTTCATTAGTAGCGGATTGCGATAATTGGTAGTCTAAAGTTGGCCATTGACAGTTGAGTATAATAAAAGGATAGTAAGATAATATAGTGAGTGCCTAATATCTCCCTCAATATATTTTCTAAACAATTTTAACAAACCAAATAAATAAATAAAAAATAAATTTAGTTTAAAATATATTTTCGACATTCAACTATCGACTACCAGTTGTCACGTACCAGTAAAAGGGGTCACTGACGCTAGAGAAAGAGGTTATTGGCGATAGAAAAAGAGGTTACTAGTATCGGGCCCAATATTATCCTGATTTGATAACCACCTTTTTCCTCCAATGCTAGCAACCTTCTCCATCACCAACAACCTTTTTTTTAGTGATGGCAACCCGTTTTACTTACATGTGACAATTGTTAATCAACACTTGATAATTGCATGTATTAAATATGCTTTATTTCCTATTTATCTATTTGGTTTCTTGAGATGATTTTGGGTAAATATTGAAAGAGAAACAATCGCTCAGTATGTTGTCTTAATGCCCTTCCACTACAATAAATCTACATGTTGACTATCGATTGTCAATTGTCTACTCTCCACTATCAATTGCCATGCAAGCCACTCTTTATAGAAGTATGAGGTTTACTCGATGCAAGAAAAAACTAAGAATCAGCTAAAATAAAAATTATTGTTGGTTTTGGGTAGCTGAGCATATTTATGGGTCTACTTCTTAATTGAGCTTATAGAAAAAAAATTTAATAGCTCTGCTGCTTAGTTTGTGGCCAGTTCCTGAGAGGAGGACAAAGAGGAGAGGGAAGAAGAGGAAGAGAAGAAGGAGAGGGAAGAAGAGGAAGAGAAGGAGAGAAGGGAAGAGGAGGAGGAGGAGGAGGAGGAGTAGGGCGGAGGAGAAGGTGGTGGTGGCTAAGAAAATTTTGGATGTAGTTAGAGATTCAATTGGGGGGACAATTGGTTTGGGTAACCCATAAATTACTAGTTAAAATTTCTCATCTTTGACATAAGTGAGAGATTAATGGGGTAAAACCACAGGCATTCTTTGACAAACTCCATATTCTTTCGCAGTACGGGCATTCCATCAAGCTTTAAAATCACTACATCAAAAGCATTCATTCTTCAGATAAAGAAAAGGCTGGATTCGAGATAACCTTCATGTCATGCAAAGTAGTGAGCCGGTCAAGTATGGCCGGGCATTTTCCTCCGAGCTCTAGCGTTACTGGGGTGAGATGCTCGGCAGCAGCCAACATCACCAAACGTCCCACTCGTGCATTGCCTACAAAATTTGCAAATAAATGGCCATGAATTGTGTTTTCCACCTTAATGTTTTGTTAATTTTGATGTAGTTATTCACATACCAGTAAAGAAGATCTTATCCCATTTGTATGTTAGGAGCCTTTGGGCAACTTCAGCTCCCCCTTGGATGACTTTTACGGCGCGGTGATCCAGGTAGGACGGGACTAGCTGTGCAAGCAAAGAAGAGGAAGCTGGAGCCAACTCGGATGGTTTGAGGACCGCAACATTTCCAGCGGAAAGGGCTCCTATCAGTGGTTCCAAAGCCAGTTCTGCACCCAACACCAACAGGCAGCTAACAATTAAACTTCAGTTGTTTCCATTAAGTTGGTGGACATTTACTTTGGACCTGGCATGTGGGTGGCATTTAGGAGGGCGTGCCCGAGCACATCGCAAGCCATTTATTTTCATTCCGAAATGGCGTGCTCAAACAGGGGCAGCGGGTTTGGACCACTCCTACATCCTTATATTAGCTTGCACAAAAGCTAGCAATATGCCCGGAACTTACACCATAGAATGTCTAATTAGCTGGTGAACTATTGTCCATCCTAATATAGAATTGGCGGGCATCAACTAGAGAGACGGTTTAGACGATCTGATCCGATTGAAAGTATAGAGAGAGTATCAAAATGCATTTAGTATGGGGACGCTATTTGGGTAGGGATGCCACTTGGGTCGAAAAAATTCAAAACTTAACCTAAATAGCTTTTTAGTCAGGTTGGGTATTAAGTGATCCAACCTGACTTAACTTGAATAAAGTTATAAATATATTTTTATTTTATATATTTATTTTAATAATAATATTTAAAAAATTAAAATATTTTTAAAATTTTAAAAGGGACAAATAAGTTATGTTTAAATTAGGAATATTTGGGTAAGGTTAGGCTTATATTATCATTTCTTAAATAGTATTGGGTTCAAGTTTAATAAAACCCCACGGAGAATATGGCTCAACAACATCCCTAATTTAGTGGCTTCTACTGCTTACCAAAGGGGAAATTCCAAGAGGAGAATATGAGGACAAGCCCCAGAGGCTCAGGCACCAATTCAGCTTTGCTGGGAAATACAAGCAAGGGAACGTCCACCTGTCAATTGTTGTGTACTTGGACATTAAAATATTTAATAATCCGAAATACTGTGTAAATTTTCTGCAATCAAAGAGGCATGGAGCAATATTTGTGACAAATATATGGTGAATCCTGGCATTGCAATTTTCCAGAGCTTTTAGGTGAGAAAAGTATGACAGTTTCTTATTCTTCTTAAAAGTCACACAAGTTTCTTATTATCCTGAAAATCATTCTTGACAAGTTACTCTCACTGGCAAAGCTTTGACCCTGAAAAGCACTAGGAAAATTGAACATAGTAAGTGTTCAAGCTTTATAGCCACAGAAAAAAGGAAAAAGGATAGCGCATCCCCAAATTTCAAGTTGTGTGTCAGCTTTTGTAAATCCTAAAACTGTCATATTTGGCATTTGGAACTACTAGGTCACAAGAAAAAACAAACTGTTCAGAAAGAGCACTGTAAAAATAATCTGTCAAATTAAAATTCATAGAGAGAAATAAAAAGTGTATATTATATGTAAGTATGATAGAATCTTTCGTATACGAGGAAAGTAGGAGACTTGAGAAACCATGTAGAATTGCAAGTTTCTTGATCGAGCCATCTAAATCTAGAAAAGAAGTTCCATCATCTTCATCTTGAGACTCTAAAGAAGAAAGAGGCAATAAAAGCACACATTTTTTTATTGCAAAAACAAAAAACAAAAAAGCCTCACCTTTTTGATTGCCATCCAATTATCCAGGCACTTCAAAGCGTGATTGATGGATTTTATGAGAACTCCCACCTTCAACTCATCAGTTCAGCCAGTTAACAACAAAAACAGTTAGATGAAGCAAAGACAATTTCAAGAAACTCACTGAAAATTACCTCATCCCTGAAAGATTCGGCTGGGTGTTTGCCTAAATCCTCAGTAAGCGCCATACAAATCTCTCCTTCATTTTCCTCAATCAGCCTAAGCAGTGCCTTGAGCTGCAACTTCCTCCATTCAGAACTCCTTGTTCTTCCACTCCTAAAAGTCTCCCTCAACTCCTCCAAGTCTTCTGCTCGATTGGCCATCTTCGAGGTGGTGATTTCCTACAACGGATGCAGCACTGATCTATTTACGCCCTCTAAACCATATGAACAGCGTGGCTAGATGGGCTAGTGCACCACGTTACAGCACCTAAATAGGCCAGCAATGTAGTTGGATCAGTACAAACTCCGCATTAAATCAGCTAATATGACTTTGTATAGCCATGTAACGGATCCCAGTGGAAAAACGTGATGAAGATGCCGAAGTGTCAGCCTCGCTACTGCTATAAATGCTCAACGCCCGTTTCTGTGTCGCGTGAACATTGATTAAATGCGAAGGCCACCATGTGGGGGGTAGCTTAACACCAACTGAAAATGGTTCCACAGATCTTTGTCTGCAGTGGATTGGAGAGTCACACAAGATTTCATCCCAAGTGAACTTGTGCGACCTCCAACCGTAGGTTGTAGACAGATGCATGTGAGAGGTCTGCAGTCCCTGCACTGCGAAACGCGGCCAGGGAACAAGAAGCGAGCGGGGTTTTCTTACTTGGCTAGCTGGGGCCTCTTGCCTTGGCCGGCCGGGGAGGTCTCTTCTCAGCATGTTAGGTGGCGAGGTGATAGTGGATGCGGGCGGAGCGATGTCCATGAGCAGGTTCTTCCCTGTCATGGGTTGCCTTTCCGACCGGTTCTTCCAATCCCGCCCCCCTCCCGTCAAAAAAAGGTGGCCGTGGTGCGCTCTCGCCGGCGACGGGGCAATACCCCCACTTCCTCCTCCACCCAAACCACTCCCTTTCTCCTCCTCTCTGGGTCAATGGGGCCAGGTTTGCATCTAACCCCACCTCCAACCACATTGCCCGCCCTCATGCCTCCCCGCCTGCCCCACCTACTGATGCAGCAGCAGCAGCAGAGAAACGAATTTGAAACAACAGATGTGTAAATTTTTTCTGTACTTTCAATTCAGATATTGTATCAACACGTTGAAGAATTTCAATTTGTAATCCATTGCCAAACAGAAACAAAGAATTCTCATTTCGAGAATTCCAGTACATTCACCAAGAGCAAAAATAGAGTGTGAATTTACACTGAACTAGTCCGACAATTCAATAGACTTACACGATTAAACAAAGTAATCAAAACAACAACTCGATTCCACGAGTCTGCAACAAGCTTCAGCTCTTCCAAGAACACAATTCTGTTGCCAATTTTCAGAGAGATCATTCTGATCCAAAAATTCTAGATCTACCCCTTTTTATAGATTCCAGTTTGTTTTCAGCTGAATTCACCTCTTAAAGTCGGTAAAATCTTTTTCAGCTGAGCTTGCCAACTCAACCAGAATACAAAGACCACAATACCTTGCTAGTAATGACTGTTTATTCAAGTCTTATTCAGGCCGTAGAGGCAATTATGTCTTGTTCCACATAAGTTCTCTTTCCCTTAGAAAAACTTGACCTCGAGTTCAAATCGGTATGAAGATCATCAAGGTTATAAAATTTATAAAGACCCTCCACATTAAAAGTTTTGGAGACAGATAATTCAGGAGGCAAATCGACAACATAGGTATTATCATTGACTTTATGTAAAATACAGAAGGGTCCAAATTTCTTCAAAGTCAATTTACTATAAGTTCCAAATGGTTGTCTTATCCTTTTGTAAATGCACCATAACTTGATCTCCTTCAGCAAAAACTTTCTTCTGCCTATGTTGAGCAGCAAAACTCTTATACTTCTTATTGGATTTTTGTAGTTTATGACTTACTTCCTAATGAACTGAAGTAATTCTAGCCAATGTATTATAAGCAACAGTATTTTCTTGGCTCTATTTAATAGGCTAAGTCTGATCTAGAGTATGTCTAGGATTCCTTCCATAAAGAGCCTCAAATAGTATTTTTCCAATGGACATATGAACAGTCAAATTAAATGCAAACTCTGCTTGTGCTAAACATTAATCCCATTGTTTTGGTTTATCTCCCAACGGACTATGCAAAAGATTTTCAAGTGTTATGTTAGTCACTTCAGTTTGACCATATATTTGTGGATGACATGTGGTACTGAATTGTAGTTGCGTGTTAAGTCATTTCCAAAGTGTTCTCCAAAAATGTTCCAAAAATCTATTATCTCTGTTAGATGTTATAGTTCTAGGAATCCCATGAAGTTTAATAATTTCTTTGAAGAAAACCATAGTAATATAAGAAGCATCAATGGTCTTTTTATAAGCTATGAAGTGAGCCATCTTTGAATATCTATCAACAACAACAAAGATTGAATCATAACCTTTCTGAGTTTTAGGAAGGCCGAGGACAAAGTCCATAAAAATATCTTCCCAAGGTACTTGTGGTTGAGGTGATGGCATATAAAGGCCTATGTTCTAATGATGCCCTTTAGCTTGTTGACAAATGAGACAATGTTGCACTATCTTTCCCACATCTATCTTATAACTTGGCCAAAAAAATCTTTCAGCTACTAAGTGTCAATTTTATTATTTTCAAAATGACTAGCTAAACCTCCATTGTGAAGTTCCATAATAAGCTTTCTTCTCAAAGAACATTGAGACACACATAACAAATGTCCTTTATATAAGTATCCTTGAATTATCCTATAATCACCATGCTTGGTTAATCCATATTTACAGTCTTTCCAAATTTTTGGAAAATCTGCATCTTGTTCATATGATTCTTGAATATACTCAAAACCAAAAACCTGACCTTGTAGAGTAGTTAAAAGACATACTATTCTACTAAGGGCATTTGTTATTGTATTAAGTTGGCTAGACTTATGTTTAATTAAAAAGGTATATTCTTGAATCTTAGTAATCCACTTAGCATGTAACATGTTCAGCTTAGTTTTTATCCACAAATACTTGAGAGATTGATGATCTATATGTAATATGAATTCCTTGTGCATCAAATAGTGCCTCCAATGTTTTAAAGCCTGCACTAAAGCAAACAATTCAAGTTTATAAGTAGACAATTTTTGTCTGGCTTCACTTAATTTCTCACTGTAAAAGGCTATAGGCTTGCCTTCCTGATTCAAAACAACACCTTTACCCATGCATGATGCATCACATTCAAATTTGAACACTTAATCAAAATCTGGTAAAGACAATATAAGAGCTTCAATCAACTTTTTCTTAATCAATTCAAAACTTTTGGCAGCTGCTTCATTCCATTAGACTTTACTTTTCTTTAAACATTCAATAATGGGTGCTACTACAGTACTAAAATTCTTGACAAATCTTCTAAAAATAGTTGCAAGGCTATGAAAACTTTTGAGGTGACTCACTGTTTTGGGTATTGGCCAATTCTTGACAGCTTGGATATTACTGTCATCCACTTTAATTCCCTTTGAAGTGATTATATACCCCAAAAATATAAGTTGATCTTTAAAATAGCTACACTTCTTAAAATTCACCAACAAGGAATGAAATTTAAGAAGAAACACTACCATAGACTTTTCAAGCAGTGGCTTCAACACTTCAGTCATAACACTCATAAAAGTACTAGGAGCATTTGAAAGTCCAAATAGAATTACAAGTCATTCATACAAAACCTTCCCTTGTTTTAAATGTTGTTTTCCATTTATAATACTCATTCTAATTTGGTGGTATCCACTCCTTAAATCAATTTTTGAAAACACCTTTGAACCTCCCAGCATGTCCAACATATCATCTAATCTTAGAATAGCAAATCTATACTTTATGATTATCTTGTTAATTGCCCACTACAACAAAAAGGACTTTTAGCGACGCATTTATGCGTCGCTAATAGTCCCAAAAGCGTCGCTAATAATCATTAGCGACGCATAAAAAATGTCGCTACATGTGTCACAAAAAGTGTCATCGTTATTGCCTATTAGTGACATATAACAAAAGCGTCACTAATAGTTCATATTAGCATCGTTTACATATACGTCACTAATAATAAATTATTAGCAACGTATAATATACGTTGCTATTAATTAATTATTAGTGACACTTAGTTTGTAGCTTCGCTAATTATTAGTTATTAGCGACGTTATTTATACTTTGTTACTAATAAAACTATTGTAAAAAAAATAAAATTACTTATTAGTGATGTATAGATTTATACATCGCTAATAAGTAATTATTAGCGATGTTTATCAATACGTCGCTAATAAAAAAATATTTTTTAAAAAAATTAAAAAACATATTAGAGATGTTTGAGTATACGTCGCTAATAAAATAAATATTTTTTTAAAACTTATTTAATGTGTCGCTAATATAATATAACATTAGCAACGCAATAAGTGAGCTTTAGCGACGCTTATATAAGTGTCACTAAAGACATAAATTTTTTTAAAAAAATCCCCAGTGGGCCACTAGGCCCACCGGGGATGGGAGAGGGGGCCAGAGGACGGCGGGGTGCCGAAATCCGACTCCCTCCTTCACCCCTCCTCTGAAAATCAAAGGAAGGGGGGTGGTGGGGGGAGGCGGTGAAAGGGGGGGAGAGGGGGATGAAGGGAGAGAGGGAGGAGGGAGAGAGGGGGAGGAAGGGAGAGGAGGGAGGGAGAGGGGAAGGGGGAGGGAGGAGGGGGTGGGGTGCCGGAATCCAAAAGGGGAACCGGCTTCCAACAGCCGGAGCCCCTTCTCAGGTGGAGGCAGTGAAAGAGGGGGAGAAATGCGGATGGGAGGGGATGAAGGGAGGGGGGGGGGGGGAAGGAGAGGGAGAGGAAGGGGTAGGGTACCAGAATCTGTAGGGGAACCGGATTCCGGCAACCCCTTCTTCCGGTGGTGGCAAATGTGGAGGGGGGGGGGAATGGAAATAAGTAGATGGGAGGAAGGGAGAGGGGAGGAAGAGAGGAGGGCAGCAGGGAGGGAGGAGGGGGTGGGGTGCCGGAATTCGGCAAGGGAACCGGAATCTGGCGAGGAACCGAAATCCAGCGGGGAACTGGAATCCGGCAGGGAGCCAAATTCGGGCCCCCACAGCCCCTTCCTCTAGTTTGTCGACCAGAGGAGGGGGGAATCAAAAGCATGGGTGGGGGGAGAAAAGAGAGAGGGGGAGGGGAGGGGGCATCGCTAGGGAGAGGGTGGACGGGGGAGCTGGAATCCGGCAATGAGCTGGATTTTGGACCCCACAGCCCCTTCCTCTGGTCTGTCGAGTAGAAGGGGGAATCGAAAGCATGGGTGGGGGTGGGGAGAAAATAGAGAGGAGGAGGGGGAGATCACTGGGGAGAGAGGGGAGGGGGAGCCGGATTCCGGCCCTCGTAGCCCCTTCCTCCTATCGACAAAATGGAGGAGGGGGTGCTGGTGAGAGAGGGGAGCCAAGGGGGTGGAGGGGGAGCCGGGGAAAGGGGGGAGCTGGGGGTCGATTTCCTGGGTGAGGTAGCCGACGGTGGTCAGCGGTGGAGGAGTGTGGGGGGAGGGGGGATTTATAGGAAGAGAACGCGCGAGTGAATTTTGCCGGCACGAATGTTCTTGCAACGCTTCCACTAGAAGCATCGCAAAAAGGGATGTTCTTGCGACGCTTCCACTAGAAGAGTCACAAAAAGGGATGTTCTTGTGACGCTTCCAGTGGAAGTATCGCAAAAAGGGGGGGAAAGAGACAGTGAAAGAGAGAGGGAGAGAGAGAGGAGGAGAAAGGGAGGGAGGAGAGAGAGGAGAGGAGAGAGAAAAGAGAGAGAGAGAAGAGAGAGAAGGAGGGAGGGGGAGCGAGGGAGGGAGGAGGGAGAGAGAGAAGAGGAGAGAGAGGGAGGGAGGAGGGAGAGAGAGAAGAGGAGAGGGAGGGAGGGAGGAGAGAGAGAGGAGAGGAGAGGGAGTGAGGAGAGGGGAGAGAGAGAGAGAGAAGATAAAAGAGAGAGAGGGAGGAGTGGAGAGAGAAGAGACGGAGGAAGGACAGGAGATCCAATCTCTCTTCCTTCTCTCCTCGCCACTCTCTCTCCTCTCCTCTCTCCCCTCTCTCTCCTCTCCTCTCTCTATCCCCTCCTCTCGCTCTCTCCCTACCTCCCTCTCCTCTCCCTCCCTCCTTTATCCCCCTATACTTATTTTATAAATTATAAAGTAATAACGAGGCATACAAATATGCGTTGCTAGTACTAAGGGTAATAGCGACGCATAATTCTTTGTGTCCCTAGTACCAATAGTATTAGCGACGCATATTCTTATGTGTCCCTAGTACTAATAGTATTAGTGACACATTATATGCGTTACTAATAGATTTCTATTTTTTTATTAATTTTTAAATAAAAAATATTAAAAAAATTAAAATTATATTTTTCTCTCTCCCCCTCTCCCTTTCTTTCTCCCCCTCTCCCTCTCCTCTCTCTCTCTTCCCTGTCCCTCTCTCTCCCTCTCCTCTCTCTCTCTCTCTCTCCTATCTGTCTCTCTTCCCTCTCCTCTCTCTCTTCCATTTCCTCTCTCCTCACCCTATCTATGCATTTTAATTTTAATTTTTTAAAAATTTAAAAAAGCCATTAATTAGTGAAGTATAGTTACATATGTCACTAATACTATAATGTATTAGCGACACATACGGCTATACGTCGCTACTACACTATAGTATTAGTGACATATATATATATATATATATATATATATATATATATATATATATATATATATATATATATATATATATATATATATATATATATATATATAATACTCCGTAGTATTAGTGACGTCTACATGTATACATCGCTAATACTCTTTTTTTTAAAAATTAAAATTAATATCCCCCTCTCTCTCCTCTCTCTCTCTTTTCCCTCCCCTCTCTCTCTTCCCTCTCCTCTCCCTCTCTACCCTCCCCTCTCTCTCCTCTCTCTTCTCCCTCTCCCTCTCTCTCCTCCCCTCTCTTCCCTCTCCTCTCTCTCTTCCCTCTCCTCTCTCTCTTCCCTCTCCTCTCTTGTAACGCCCGAGATTTTTCATCCCTTTTTCTGAAAACTCATAGAAATTTATTTTTTTCCATAAATCGGAGTCAAAACGATAAAATCAAAACCTATATAAATAGTTTACAATTTAAAACATCATACGGTTAAACATCGTACTGCCAAATCAAATATCCTCAGGCGCTACCCGAAAACACCCGTACGAATAAATTTGCTATGATCATAGACTTTTAAATACAAATCACTCTCCCAGGCATCCCTGAGTACAAGTCCCATAACAGTCCACCGACTAATCCAAATGAAAGTCCAGAATAAACATCTTAAAGTCTCATCTCACCTCACTCAATACAGGAGATCGTGGCATAAAAGAACTCGCAGAGAGTCAAGCAGATACCTGAGTCAACGGGAATCAATCCACTGCTGAAACGAGCGTCCATCTCCAGGAGCTCTCCGCACAACTTGCAAAACCTCCCGTGCAACGGGGCTAAAAATAGTAGGGTGAGTATTTTCATACTCAGTAGGAAAATACCCAGTAGGGGAAATCCCAAACGGTGAACTCCAAGTTCATAATCACATGCGTCATGCAACTCAAACATGAAGTAGTCAACATAATATAATCACATCGTGCACATACGCATACGATCATACCAAAGGCACCATCGTGCCACAGACATACCGAAGGCACCAACGTGCCAAAATCATACCAAAGGCACCATCGTGCCAAAATCATACCAAATCAAACTTACACAAACACCCTTATCCAGGGTCATACAACTTACTCGTACCACCGTACGCATACTCATACAACATACGCATACTTGTACGACCTTACTCGTACAATCATATGCTCACTCATACAGCTTACCCATACGTGTACGACCTTACTCGTACAATCAGACTCGTACGACCTTACTCGTACAGTCTGCACAAAATCATACTTACTGTCTTACTCAAAAACATATTCTCACAATCGTACTCATACTCTTACAGTCGTGCTCATACTCATGCACTTACAGTCCTGTTCATACACACTCTTACAGTCCTGCTCATACATACTCTTACAGTCCTGCTCATACACACTCTTACAGTCCTACTCATACACACTCTTACAGTCCTGCTCATACATACTCTTACAGTCCTACTCATACACACTCTTACAGTCCTGCTCATACATATACAGTCGTACTCACACTCATACAGTCGTACTCATAATCGTACACATATCAACGACCACTGAAGCTCATTACAACTAATAAGCTCCAACGTCGAAATGGAAAAGAATGCCACTAGGGCAACACCTTAACCTCCGGGGAGTGACTAGACACCATGGACTTTTCCGAAGGTAAGGCACACCAATGCTCATGGGGCACTGGATCAAACAAGTAAGAGTAGATCCATGATACTACTTACCTGAGCGCGCAAACATAAACACCCACACATAAGGGGTCATACAGTTGCCCACCATAATGGGTCTTATAGTGCCAGAGAATTGCCCACCATAATGGGTCTTATAGTGCCATTGCCACTCTTGGGCAGAAAACATACAGTGCCACTTGGGCAGAAACGTACAGTGCCACTCTTGGGCAGAAACATACAACGCTCTCAACAGAGCATCAAACGTCTGGGCTTACACAGCACACAGACCAAATCAGAAACATATGTCGCTCTCAGCAGAGCATCAGACGTTTGGGCTTCATACAGCACGCAGACAAAGTCAGAAACGTACATCGCTCTCAACAGAGCATCAAACGTCTGGGCTTATACAACACGCAGACCAAATCAAAAACAACGTCGCTCTCAGCAGAGCATCAGACGTCCGGTGCTCTACACAGCACACAGACAACATCCCGCAGGATAACACCATGGCAAGACATGATAAATGCCCAGCCGACTCACTAGCGGCCAGCTCAAACACGGAACTTAATTCGTCAAACCCTCTAGTCTCAAACTCACAACGCTATCATTAGCTGTGCTTATAATTCAAGTTTGAATTAAGTATATTATGCGGTACAATTATGCCACACAAACTCACAGTCCTCGACTGGTCAAACTGAAGCTAAGCCCGATCCGAAACCCAAGTTCGTCAGGGCAGCAGACTTCACTTACCTGTCCACATCATGGACAAAACTCATCGTACACCAAACCCTTACAGTCTTACATACTTCGCCATCCATCTTATGGCCAAATCAGCTTACACTGACATCCTCAAATAACGCTCCTCAGAGCCAACCCAGTTGTCGCCCTCTTACTTATGTCTCACTTATTATGCTTACTTTTCACTTCATAATCTGTACGTTATGCTTGTACAATTATGAACACTCTTACTGTCTGACAATCGCCCAACATACAATCCACCTCAAACTGATCCATTCTAATCCTTGCCCGTCATACTCTTAACCTCTGTCCTCTGTCATACGCTTACACAACCGTATCCAAATTCAGGCAAAATCTCTGTCACCTCTTACTGTCCATCGCCCATACCTCTGCCCACATACACTTACACATAACCATACCATAAGCAATAGTCATCATACATACGTATGTCTCACACATACGTACAATATACACATACGATCATACATACATAACTTACAAACATACACGCTAGCCATCACTAGCACATGCATACATCAAACATACATGCTAGTCATCACTAGCACATGCATACACATTCATACATACTTCAAACATGCACACTAGCCATCACTAGCACATGCATAATCCGTGCATACTCCAAACATGCACGCTAGCCATCACTAGCACATGCATAATTCATACATACTCCAAATATGCACGCTAGACATCACTAGCACGTGCATAACACACGTCAAACATACTGACATATTTGCTAGCCATAGCTAGCGCATACATAATCCACATCCATAACACGTGCATACATCTTATGCATATCAATCATACCATACAATCATGCTTACACGCGCATCATGAAATCGGATCGTTACTTAACATCCAAGCATGGAATCATACAATCCTAGCATGCTGCTACTCATTCAAAGCATGCTTCATGAATTTACGAGTTCAAAGCTCCCCTACCTCGTAATCATGACGTTTGATGGCGAGCATACGACGGTGGCGGCATTGGCGGCGGAGTTGGCGGTCAAAACCATTGCCTGGCTGAGAGAGCTGCTGTCCCAAGGGTTTTAGGATGTGCCGGAACTAATCACGGCCAAATAGGGTGTCAAAAATCAATGCGGTAAAACCCGCGATCCACGGCGGCACACTAGGGCGGCCGGGAGAAATATCATGCCAACATAAGTGGTGGTGCGATCAAATGTCAGGGGTGTACTCACTGAAGATCGGCCGGTGGCTAAAACGTACTCAGCCGGCCACAAGACGTTGAAATCGGCCGTGGACAGCACCCAACGGCGACGATTTCGTGTCAACGAAGGCCCACATAAGGGCGGAGAGCGTGGGGCAACGCTCGAGAATCAAAGGAGAGGTGGAGGACGGCTCTAGTGGTCAACTCCACTCGGTGGCAAAGCCAACCGATGGTTAGGAGGCACGAATGCGGCGCCTAAACCCAGAAGTACACGCGTGGCTACATGCACACGCGACCCAAAAGGGCGGGGGAGAGGGCTGAACGGAGATGACCCAAGGCCCACAAAAGCCAACAGGGCTAAGGCCCTAGCGGTGGCCAATCTAAGCGGCGACATCGCTGATCGCCACCCACAACCAAAACTAATGGTGCGGGTAGCTGTGCATCTCGCACGGTATAGGGCAAGGGGAGGGTTCAGGGTCGAGCAAAGGCCACGAGGCTGTCACTAGCCAAGGCCTATGCAGGTGAACTCGTCCACCTTCAGTCAAGGTAAGACATATAAACTCTTGCCAGGGGCCGTCCAATACCGACAGCGTAAAATGGGCAAGAAGGGTCAACGGCACATATGCCGGTAAGGCGGAACTAGCTGCAGCTACTGGCCGCAAGGCTGAACAAGGCCCAGAGGGGTGGCCCATTGCCATCACCGGGCTGGGGCGGAGCCAAACTAAGGTCCACCAAATCAAATCCGGCGTCCGACTGATAACGTCAGTCACAACGTCCAAAACGGGCGTAGGCCAAAAATAGGGGACGACCGGAGAAAACCCATAAGGGCGGAGCGGCCATGGGGGCGGCGGCTGAACCGGTCTAGGTGGGTGGGGCCATCCCTGGGCCATCGCCAGGCCAGGGCGGAGCCCACGGTGGTCAAGTCACCCTCACCCACCAACGATGACAGTGCCAACTCACTGGAAAATCCACCCACAGTACCGCGCAAATCGGACTGGGCGGAGCAGAGGACGGCAGAGAGGATGGAACCGGGCATAGAGGTGTAGTCCACTGCCTTCGCTGGAGCAAGGCAAGGCTGGGGGAAGGCCGAATCAGCCCAGATCACCGCCGGCGGCCACTGTTTGCCCAAAATAGTGTGTCGGCGGAACAGTGCAGAGAGGGGGGAAGAGGATGGGGCGGCGGTGCCGAGGCCCACCGGGCCGGGAGGAGTGGCCTCCCACCGTCGCCGGAGCAAGGAGGGGCCGGACGGAGCACAGCCGGCCGTGGCTCGCCGCCGGCGGCCCCCAAATCATCCAAAACAGTTGTCCGACGAAAAACAGGGCAGTGGAGAAAACAGAGCTGGACGGCGGAGCAGAGGCCGTCCGGGGCCGGGGGGAGTGTCCTCCTGCCGTCGCCGGCCCATGGCGGAGCCATGGGCTGCCGGGCGGCCCTCGCCGGCTCACGGTGGCGGCGGAACAGCACAAATCAGAAAAAGGGGGCTCACCGGGGGAGGAGGTGGCGCGACCGTGGGCGGCCGGGGCAGTGGCCCCTCGGCGTCGCACCGCTGGGGCGGAGCCTGTGCCGGCGGCCGGTGGCCGGCAGGGACAGAAAAATAATAAGGGGGGCGGCGGTTGCACTGTTCACCGTCCAGGAGCTTCTGGATCGGGCGATCCCGATCCCGATCCGAATTTCTCCTTTTTATTTTTTTTTCTTTTTCTTTTTCCAAACGTATCCCCAACGCACGTTAACCCACTGGTTACGCGTCGAACCTCCAAAATTTGCGTTGTAAGCGCGCAGCGAGGCCCGTGGCCCGCGACTAAGCCCCACACCCGACTCTACGGGTATAAATACTGGGAAAATACACAAATATACATACGCTGAAACATCACATTTTTCTACCGAAAATGACCAGAAAAATGGTAGAAAAATCCTAGAAAATCGTAGAAAAATCAGGGACCTTACATCTCTCTCCCCTCTCCTCTCTCTCTTCCCTCTCCTCTCTCTTCCCTCTCCTCTCTCTCTTCCCTCTCCTCTCTCTCCTCACTCTATCTATTCTAATTTTATTTTTTTTAAATTTAAAAAAGCCGTTAGTGACGTATAGTTACATACGTCACTAATACTATAGTGTATTAGCAATGTATACGACTACACGCTGCTAATACACTATAGTATTAGTGACGTATATATGTTACGTCGCTAATGTACCATAGTATTAGCGACGTATACATGTATACATCACTAATACTCTTTTTAAAAATAATAATAATATCCCCCCTCACTCTCTC
Source organism: Saururus chinensis (assembly GCA_035235625.1). Classification (NCBI taxonomy): domain Eukaryota; kingdom Viridiplantae; phylum Streptophyta; class Magnoliopsida; order Piperales; family Saururaceae; genus Saururus; species Saururus chinensis. The sequence goes on from CP141141.1 coordinate 7,516,203, forward strand.
CTCTCTCTCTTCCCTCTCCCACTCTCTCTCTCTTCCTCTCTCTCTTCCCTCTCCTCTCTCTCTCTTCCCTCCCCTCCCCACCCTCTCTCTTCCCTCTCCTCTCCCTCTCTTCCCTCTCCTATCTCTCTTCCCTCCCCTCTATCTCTACTCGCTCTCTCTTCCCTCTCCACTCTCTCTTCCACATCCTCTCTCTCCTCACTCTCTCTATCTATTTTAATTTTTTTAAAATTTAAAAAAAACATTAGCGATGTACGGTTACCTACATCGCTAATACTATGGTGTATTTGCGACGTATATAGCCATATGTTCCTAATATAATTGTGTGTTAGCAACATATAGCCGTACGCGTCACTAATATATTATAGTATTAGTGATGTATACAAGTATACAGTGCTAATACTAATTTAAAAATAAAATAAAATCACTAATTTAAAAATAAAATAAAATTAATATACCCCTCTCTCTTCCCTATCTCTCTCTCTCTCTTCCCTATCCTCTCTCTCCTCACTATCTCTACATATTTTAATTTTAATTTTTTTAAAATTTAAAAAAATCATTATTAATGTATAGTTACATACGTCACTAATACTATAGTATATTAGCGGCATATACGGCTATACGTCACTAATATATTTTAGTATTAGAGGCATATATATACGTAGCTAATACACTGTAGTATTAGTGACGTATATATATATATATATATATATATATATATATATATATATATATATATATATATATATATATATATATATATATATATATATATATATATATATATATACGTCGCTAATACTCTTTTTTTAAAAAACTAGAATTAATATCCCCTTTCTCTCTTCCCTCCCTTCTCTCTCTCCCTCTCTCTCTCTCTCCTCTCTCCCTCTCTCTCTCCACTCTCCCTCATTCGTCTCTTCTTCCTCTCTCTCTTCCCTCTCCCTCTTTCTCTCTCTTCCCTCTCCTCCTCTCTCTCTCTCTTCCCTCCCCTCTCTCTCTTCCCTATCCTCTCTCTCTTCCCTCTCCTCACTCAATCTATCTATTTTAATTTTTAAAATTTTTTAAAAACCATTAGCGACATATAGTTACATACGTCGCTAATATATACCGACACACACACACACACACACACACACACACACACACACACACACACACACACACACACACACACACACACACACACACACACACACACACACACACACACACACACACACACACACACACACACACACACACACACACACACACACACACACACACACACACACACACACACACACACACACACACACACACACACACACACACACACACACACACACACACACACACACACACACACACACACACACATATATATATATATATATATATATATATATATATATATATATCACTAATATACCATAGTATTAGCAACATATATCTTTGAGTCGCTAATATAAAGCGTCGCTAATATGTTTTGTATTAACGACATATATTATTATGCATCGCTAATAGATTCTCTATTAGCGACACTTAATATTATGTGTCTCTAATATATGCCTATTAGTAACGTTTAATATTAAGCATTGCAAATAGTGAAATTATTGGCGATGCTTTTGTATATGTCGCTATTATTAGTTTTTAGCAATGTTTATTGTTATGTCGATAATAAAAGTATTGCTAATTGTACATTTTGTTATAGTGGCCCTATTGTCAATACGCATTCTCTAGGATCCATCTTTTTTGGTACAAGAAGAACTAGGACTGCACAAGGGCTTAGGTTCTCTCAAATTAACCCTATGTTCAATAAGTCTTCCACTTGGTTCTGTAACTCCTTATGTTCAAGAGGACTATTCTATAATGTGGTAAATGTGGTAAGCTTGCTCCTGGAATAAAATATATTTGATGTTGTGTATTTCTCATGGTTGGAAGATTCAGTAGTAAGTCTTCATTCATAATAGGTTTAAACTGCTCTAGCAACTATTTCAGTTCCTCAATCCATAGTATATGATAATTTTTAATTGACATTTGAAATTTAGCTCCAGCTTGGACATCAAAAATTTCTCCTTTCATTATTACAGCATAAACCTCAGTGTATGATTTAATCTCATATTGTATATCTTGAATCAACATAACTATGAAACTAGGTTTCAGTTCTCTTTTCACTTGTGGTTCTCCCATACTAGGTAGCAATGCCAATTTTACACATGCTGCACAAAGGAATAAATATTCTTCCTACCTTCATGATGAGAATCAACTGCATATTGTCATGGCCTGCCAAGAAGAATATGACAAGCTAACATGTCTACCACATCACATAGTATTTCCGCCTTACATGATTTTCCAATTAAAAATGGGACATTACACCTCTCAGTCACCCTAGTTTCTCCAATGTCTTTAATCCACCCCATTGAATAAGGATGAGGATGTTTTTCTGTCTTCAACTGAAGTTTTTCAACCACATCTTTAGCTATAATATTTTCACTACTACCTCCATCTATAATGACTGCAAATTCTTTGATTCACAGTTCCCGTAATTTGAAAGATATTATGTCTTTGGCTCTTAATTGCTTGCATTGGAATTAACATGATCCCCTGACAACCATAGATAAGGGATGCTCTTCACAAGATAAACCTTCATCCCCTGTGATTTCCTCTAGTGGCAATTCCTTTCCTTCATTCTCAATTTTGATGTTTTCCTCTAATGCTTCAGTTGTAACTACAATAGTAGTATTTGTTCTTCTCAATGGAACTTGACTAGATATATGCCCAGGATGTTGACATTTATAGCAAATACTAATAGGATGAGCATATTGATTAGATTTTGAGGTTGAGGCTGATGAATTATTTTTCTAAAAACCTTTGGAATTGTCAAATTTAACAGTCTTCTCTAGAAGATAACTAGAAATTGTTCCTTTACCTCGTTCTATAAACCATGAAATTGGTGCTATTTTTCCCTCCCATATAAGTCTTATGACCAATTCTGTCTAATTGATATTCAATTTTCAGAGCAATCTGAATAGTGTCACACAAGGTGCAAAGTGGTTGAGAAGCTAGTATGTCCTGCATAACATATTTTAATCCACTAGTAAATCGAGCAATCAGTTGTGCTTCTGTTTCAACTAATTCATTACTTTCTTAAAGCCGCTGGAATTTAGAAACATTTTTGTTTCCTTGTTTACAATATTGGTATTGCCTAAATAAAGTCTATTCGAAATCAACCAGTAGAAATCTATCTTGTAGCAATTTCTTCATACAAATCCAGGATTTGATTGGATGTTTTCTTTGCCTCATTCTATTAGTTTGTAATTGATTCCACCAAGCTAACACTCCACTTTTCAATTGACAAGCAACCAATTCAACTTTTAAATCTTCAGGAACTTCCATACAATCGAAATAATTTTATATCACAAGAATCCAATCTAGAAGTTCTGTAATATTCATTTGACCATTAAATGAAGAGCAATCCAGTTGAGAAATTCTGTAATATTCATTTGACCATTAAATGAAGGCATATCCAGTTTTGGACAAAAAACTTGAGGATTTTGCAAATCACCTCTATGATTCTATTGTAAGTATTCCAATTCATCTTCACTAGACAAGTCTACATTTTCTAGATTTACAGGGACCACTCGAACTGGCTGATTATGAGGAATTAGTTGGTTGTGATCAAATCTTTGTCGTCCTCCTACCGGGATCTAGGGTTGCGAAATTTTTAGAGGAATATTTAGTTGTTGCATTTGTTGGAGAGCTTGTTGCAGTTGGACTTGAGTTTGTTGTTGTGAATGTAGTAGTTGAACCATCATTAGGCGGAGATCCACAGCTTCAGATCCTTCAACTTCCATGATATCAACTAAATCTCTCTCTGACACTATGATGCAACAGCAGTAGAGAAATGAATTTGTGTATAACACGAATTTGAAACAACAAATGTTTAAATCTTTTTTGTACTTTCAATTCAGATATTGTATCAACACATTGAAGAATTTCAATTTGTAATTGAACATCAAATAGAAAAAAAGAATTCTCATTTTGAGAATTCTAATAAAATCACCAAGAACAAAAATAAAGTGTGAATTCACATAAACTAGTGAGACAATTCAATCGACTTACATGATTAAACCAAGTAATCAAAAAATCAAATTGATTCCATGAGTCTGCAACGAGCTTTAGTGTAATATCCCTAATTTTCCCGAGTTTCAAAATTTAAATACGTGGAAATTATGGTGTTTGACCTATTGACATTCTTATTAGAATAAGTTTCTCCCTAGATAGAATTTGGGGCTGAAACTAATTCTATTGGAAAGTAGACAGAAAGAGCTTCAAAAAGTCACCAAGAATGCGCGAATCGGAGTCCGGATGAGGGAGAAATGACCGTTTGAAGTTGAACATATAGTGCAGGACCCGTTTACCCGAACTGAACGTGTGAATTGTCCGTTTAAGTCACTATTTGGGCCCGATCAATTAGCATTCCGAATTTGTGTTTTTAGGGCTCAATTTAGTTGCTAAATTGAAGAGGTTTTAACCCAAATTCTCATGGGATTAGGGCTCTTAATCCCATGCCTATAAAAGGAGAATTAGGGTTAATAGAAGGGGGGTTCTGGTGGTTGAAAAGGCGAAGAAGGTGGTTCCGGCGAAGCTCCAGCGAGGCTCTAGTGGCGAAAGATCAACGGCAAACTGGCAATTAATGTAGGTTGGTTATCGTAGTCTCAAGTCAATTAAATCTATGGATACTGTTGTATAATTAATATGAGCAGAAATCTATGCAATAAGTTTGTAATTTCTTATTCATTTAGTGCAGAGATCATTGTTCCCGTAATTACGTGAAATAGTGAATCTGCATAATAAAAATTTGCACTTTGCGGCAGCCGGCCGGCCACTGGCTGGCCGGTCTCCTTCCTGCAAGAAACCCTAGTCGCTGGGTGAGAGCGACTGGAAGATAACTGCCGGCGGCAGATTCCGCCGCCGCCGTGCGGGCTTGTACTTCGGAAAAAAAAAGAGGAGGCTGGCCGCACTGGCCCCGGTCGCGCCGCCGTGGCCGCGCAGGCCTGGGTCGCGCCAGCCGTGGCTACGCTAGCCCCGGTCGCGCCGGACGTGGCTGCACTAGCCTCGTCCGTGCTGGCCCCAACCGCAATGGCCCTGGTCACAGAGGCGGCTCCACCGTTCGGATTCTCAGAGAAAGAAAAAAAAAAGAAAATGGCTCTTTTGGCCTCAAGCCGGCCACCGGACGGTGGCGGAATCAATGCAGTCAGTTCCGCCGCACCCCGGTGGTCCGAAAGCCTAAGGTCCGGGCCCCCTCCACCGCTGTGCAGGCAGCGCTGCCAGAGGCCAGGCGGCCTCTAGCCGGCCTTGAGGAAGATGACCCGCAGTGCAGGTCGTCGTCTCGCTGGACCGGGTCAGGTAACCTGACCCGATTCGGCCCAACTAGAAAATAAATAAATAACTGAACCGGGTCCGGTTCAGTGAGCTATTACTTTCATAAAAATGCAAAATAATTTATGAAGAACCATGGTTGTATGCCGAGTGTCTGTACCAAGTTTCAGACTGGGAAAAAAATCTCAGAGCCTCTGAAATGACTAATTTACCCTTGTGAGTGTAGCATAGAATAATCATTAATGATCGAATTTAGGGCCTCCGGTTTAGGGGCCTATAAGTTGATTTATAATTTGAGAAAAATCTCAGGAAGATTGCAGTGAGTATCCTAAATTTGGACCAAGCCATGAGCTAAGTAAAAATCCCAGTAAGTAGATATTTGACTGTTTTACCCCTAGGGTTAAGGTAAGACAGTTAATTGAACCGGAGTCGGTTCAAGGGGTTTACGACCCCGTTAAACGGAAAGAAAATTACCACGGGTTCACAATGTCAAGGTGTACCCTTGGGATTAGTGTTGAACTTGTCAAGGTTCAGGGAAACCCTGAACAAAAGACAAAGATACCCTTGTGCAGATTGGTCGTATTCGTGTGGATGGAATTAATGGGCCAATGTGATACTAAAACCTTTTGAGAGGTTAAAGACTTACCCGAGAGCAGAGAGGACCATATCCAATGTTGGATAATTACTTTAATGCCCTTAGGTCCACTACAACCAGTTTTCACAAAGATTTATTAAGATAACCCAAGGAGGGTTAGGGCACAATAGCTCGAGTAATTCTTATATCATTAATAAATTTTATTATTGATATTATAATTTGCTTGGACCTGTGTGGTTCTGATTGTTTATGTTGTTCATTGTTTCTATATTTGATATTGATGTTGTGATAAGAATTTATCATCTGGCTAAGATTATTGAAAGATAAATCAATGGGGCTTGATAGCTTTGGATTGGGCGAGAATACCTAATCAAGATAAAGACTAATATACCTCTGAGGGGTCTGGGACTAGTTCATAGAGTGAACAAAGCCTTTGACCTGACGTTTTGCCTTGGTTGATGAACCAATGGCAGTCTCGAGTTTTAAACCCTAGTCTAGAAGGGACTAATAGGGTTTGGGATAGTCATTCAAAATCCTAGCTTATAGATGAGCAAGATAGGGTTCAGAATGATTTCCTAAGTTTTAGCTCTATTGAGGAGCCGCTGATTTGACCGTGTAGTTGCACCTCCCCATTGGAGGGAGTTCTTTGTGAGCCGGGCTCACCGCAGATCTATTGAGGATTTTTTAGTGTACACGCATTTAGGGTCGCTGACATCCTTCTTGGTTGGCATCTCTGACCACTTCTGTTCAGGTGCAGTTGTGGGCCATGCCCTTCCACTCCAATCAGGTCCTTATGGGCTAGGTTGGAAGATGGCAATTCATGGTGGATTCCAGGGGCCTGGTGGATTCCAGGATGTTTCGTTGTCATTTGTCACTTAGGTTGACATCTGATGAGTCTGTCTGTCATTGGGATTATACAGGGATATTAATTATCGAACAATAGTTCGAGAAATAATTAATAACATTGATTGATATTGCTTGTTTAATTAGAACAAGTGGAACGATTAAAGGACTTGCATAAAATGTAGGTTGCTTGAAAATACTTAAGCATTGCATGGGTGATGCTATGCTTCTTACTATAGTGTTGTTTCAGGCAAAACTACGTTTGGATCCGATCTTGTTGGAAACATTGGAGATGTTGTCTGATGAGTACGTAGGCAACTAACATCGGGTGATGTTGGCCAGATCCGAAAAATATTAATAAAACCTTTTGTCCTTTGGAAGCTCTTCTCCTGTAGGCGGAGATGCACCATTGTGGTTGTGGTTGTTGTTTGGTTTGCTTTGTTGCAGATCCTCCAGGCGACGATAAGTGAGACCAAGGCAGGTGTGCACAAGAGGTTTCTGCGTTTCTGTAACTCTGGTACGTAAGTGTACCTTAAACATGAGAGTCAACTTGTTATTTATTTTCAGACAGGTGACAGACTTGTACTTAGATGGATGAGCTGGTCTTTATGAATTTTCAGATGTTAAATAATATCATATGATTTGATATTCATATTTGTGAACCCCAGTTATCATGACCTGGATATTTAATCGAAGGGTTTGTTTTGTATTTAAAGAAAAAAAATTTACCTACCGTTCGTGCTATTTAAAAATGCTTTTAAAAATCCGGGTCGTGACATTTAGCTCCTCGAATAACACAATTTTGTCATCAATTTTCAAAAATATCATTATGATCCGAAAATTTTGGATCTACCTCTTTTTATTGTCTCTAGTTCATTTTCAGCTAAAATTGCCTATTAAAGTTGGTAAAATCATTTTCAGCTGAACTTGCCAACTCAGCTAGAATATAAAGACCAAAATACTCTTCCAGTAAAGACTGTGTTTATTCTGGTCACAGGGACAATTACATCTTGTTCCACATCACCTACCCTACCTTGCGACATCAAGTTCAAACTCTCTCCATCTCCATCAACCCCCCACATCCCTCATCTTCGCATTCCTATCTCCATCAGCCCCTTTTTTACACAAACCCATGTTCCACCCTACAATACCCAGCCCCCTACCATCTCCATGCTGGCCTTCCTTTGCCTAAAGTTTTCCATACCTACGTCCACCCTCCTCAATTCCAACTTGCTCTTCCGACCTCACTGACAAGTTATGTTTGTCTTGAAGTTAGGTTTGTTTTGTTAGCAAGGTATGTTGTCTTAGATCCTTCAATTTTGTAGAAGATTTGGATTGTTTTCCTAGACTTGTTGTTTTGTTCAGTCGCTCCTATGGGCATGTCCCATTTTCTTTCCAAGTTGATGGGTAGAAGTCCAAGGGAGCATTGGCTGGTGTTCTCTACTAAGGTCGGCAGGTACCCCCTTGTCTCGTTGTGGTCTTTGTCGCCTACCATGTTTGGCAGTGGTGTTTCTTTCCCCTATGGGGTAGTCATGATTGAGTTTTATGTCGTCACTTGGCTCTACCCCTAAAGTATGATTCTGGTACCTAGTTCTTTTTTTGTGACTCTTTTGCCATAGTAAATGCCGACCCTTTGGAGGTTCCAACTGAGTTAGAGTTTGAGGTCCTCCCCAACAAAGGTGGTCTCCTTCTAATGCCAATGGTGTGTGAAAGCATATGATCATCGTTTTAGTGTTTAGGTTGTAAAAGTGAAATTTTGTTTCAGTTTCAACCTTATGTAACATAGAAGGATGTATACAATTTGGTTAATGTAAAGTTTCTTCACCTAAAAAAAAGAGAAAGAAAGTATACAATCAAATGTATCCCCTTTCGATTGGTTTGGTCTCCTGCAAAGCTGTTGATCAATTCATTATTTGAATGCACTAAAAAAAAATTACATATTTTATTGCCCAAAAGCGGGCGTCAACCCAAGATTAGTACAATGAGACTCCTTCACATGCAGAGCGATTTACCAAAATGGCTGCAAAATACACTATAATATACAAAATATTATATATTTTAGCATAATACAAAAATAGTCATGCACATGTGGTTACTCCTACACATGTGCCATAAAATAACATAATTACCCTTAACCAAGCTCAAAACCCAAAAACACTCCAGTTTCTCATCTTCTTTTGATCTTCGAGCTCCATGACTATTGTCATCTCTATGGCTACTGGTTTGCATCCATTTTCGCCGCTAGCCTCCCATTGTTGCTGACATTATCTCCTCACATTTGGCTAGACTCTCAATTTGTCCCTAACCTCCATTCGGCGCTCGTCGAACCAAAAATATGACACCCATAATTTTGTGAGGAATTTCTTTGTATTTTATTTATAATTTTTTCTCGTGGTTTATTTTTTATCTTGGGTGAGAAGTTCTTGTGTCTTTTGAACTAATGAATCTCTTTGGTAAACATAAAATTCTTAGGTAATGAAATCAGGAAAGTAGTAAGGATGCTATGTTTGAAGTTTGTTTAATCTTAATTTGGAATAAAAAGTTTTGTCGGCAAGCATCAACTAGTTGATGAACCTACTGATGAAACATGTCATTGTCAGCAAGGTTTGACACGTTGGTTGACTCATTGATGGGGTACTATGGGAAATATTAGAAACCTTCGATGTGTCGATGGTTGTGAAACAGTTTCGCTGATAGGTTTGAAAATGTACAAAGAAGTTGTTCCAAGCAGTTTGGGGGATGGTTATGCACCAGAATTCAATTATATGATTCCCATATAACTTTGACAAATCATGACCTTCATCCTACAAATTCTCTAACTTTAGTGAGAAAGTTATGGATTGAGTGTTTGTTAGAGTTTAGTGGAAGGGAAGAAGAACCAAATTCGTGGAAACATTGCTTATTTGCAAAAAAAGGTCAGATTGCTAACATTGTATTGTGATTTAACACCATGTATAGCCACGATGGATTTGAATTACAATGTTTTGGTGATTAAACATATGAAAGCATAATTCTAAAATGTTCTATGATGGCATAACTATGATCATGATCTTTGTATTTAAATAAGTATTTCATTCGATAAGATCATGTTGTAGTCTTAATTTTGAAATATTAAAGCGAAATATCATGTTTGAATAAATTTAAAATGATTTTTCCAATTCTATTATTTCTTCCCAACATCGACATGTCTATTAGCGTGTCGATTATGCTACCGATGTCACGAAGGAGATGACATTATTAATATCGATGAGCATCGATATGTTGACGTGTCATTGATAGGTGACCAACAGTGAGGTCAACACATCGATGAAGGATTGATGAGGATGGTTTGCCTTGTCATCCCACTATCGGCAAGGTTCGACATGTCGACGAGTTATCTATGGTCATCTGTCTTGGTTGACGTGTCAATGACAATGAATTCACCGACAATAAGTTGGTTTTAGGAAAAGTGTTAGCAATGAATGTTATAAGTGTTACTATTATTATGAGATATGATAGCATGATATTGAAATCCTTGAAATGCAAATAAATGTGATATTATGATTTATGATGATGTTTGAGTCTATGTGCCCTTGTTTGTGTGCGTAGAAATCCTTGAAATGGATAGCCCTCATAAAGTTACTTAAGGACAAGAAGATCCTTCTGTCAATATGGCTCCTCAAGTGAGTGTTTAGCCATGTATGGAAGGGTTTGATATAAAATAGGACTAAGGACTTACGGCTCTCTAACAACATATAGAATTGCTTCATTGGCCCAGGAGATGCGTTTAAATAGGCTAGAGCATTAAATGATAATTAGTTCCATATAATACAATATATGAGCTTTTGATAATCATGGAAGTTGGGACTTCAACCACTTAGGTCGATGAGCCTTATGAGCTTTAACTTCATGATGTGGATGGAGCGGGCAAGCCTCAAAATACTTGAGGTCATTTGTGAGTAGTTAAATTCATGGTCCAGTGAGGCGAGGTTGTACTCCTAGACGTGATACCATCTCATAGAGAACCTTTGTGCTTACACTTATGGAGCAAGAGACTCCTAAGTGAAGTCATGTTATGAATGATTGAAATCATGATAAAGTAATTATAAATGTCTTGTTTATTTCATCCATGTATGATAATGATGGATTTATTAGTATTGTTGATGTGTTGATGTAATGAGAATGCATGCATGCATTGTTATTTCATAGTACTTGTATAGCCATCCCACTTAGTACACTATGTATACTCAGTATCCTCGTGATGTATATTTGCCTAAAGAGTAGCAAGGCTGGGAATGGGAGCTCGAAAAGGATGATAAGTTCTAGAAGAATGCAGATTTTCTTATCTTGTTTAGTATGACTTTTAGTATGGTGTGTAGCTTGAAACTTAGGCACTTGAGTGCCAATTACTTATAGTTGTATGTGTATGGTGGATTCATGGTATGTATTCGGGTAATACCCTGTTAGTTTTATGTATTATTTGACCTTGTCCTAAATATTGATATGATTGTTTAGTCATTCTTATGTTCAAAAATGAATAAGTCACCCAAGGATAACTTTGTCATTGATTGACAAAAAGTATAAAAAAGAATATTATTTTCGCTGATTGTATTGTGATAAAAAAGTTTCTGATTGACAACTACCCACGGCCATAAATTGGATATGATTGATTTTAGATTGATGTTTGTAGGTAAAAAAAATGAAGTTGAGGAGTTCAAGGGCTGAAATCCTTGCCTCAATGGCCAATAAGATGCAAAAGAAATATGCTCTAAAGGGATTTGAAGTAGTTGTAAATGAATTAATCTTGCAAGTATATTCGGCTCATGAAAGATCATTTCAAGAGCGATCACCAACCAAAGCAAAATGTTCATGAGGATTTTATTCTAGCAATTCCTTAAGATTAAGGTGAGAGTTTAATATTTGTCTCCAACTAAGTAGATCACTAGATTTCTCATAACCCTAATGCTAGTTAACAAGGCCAAGAATTAAGAGCTCTACCCTCTTTGAACAATAAGTTCTTATATAGTAGTAACTATCAATTAACCTTAAGCATATTTCATAACTTTTTTATCAATCAAACCACAATCATGCAAATTCACACAAGAATTTTTTCGTAAAAAGCCGGAAGTAGGATAAAAAAGCACAACCACTTTTGGCCTAAAATCAATGCGCTAGCCAAGAAAAAATTTTACATAACACAAGCAAACTACGAACCTCTAATGAAGACTCTTAACACAACTCCTTTTTCTTTAGATCTCATTTTCCTTTTGTTCCTAACCTTTAAGTCTTCTCCCTAAGTTTTAGAAGCTTTTTTCCCTCATTGTTTTGTTTGTGCCTTCTTCAAGTCTCCTCAATCAAGCTCCTCTTTATTGTTGATTTGGCTTTGAATCTCTTCAATATCTCACTGAAAGACTTATTTAACATTCTCTTCAAGTTTGTGTGTGAAAAATACTCTTTGTTGTGTCTCTCTCTCTATAATGTCGAAGAATTTTCTAAATTTTTAAAGTTGGCTACATGTAAAATAGTGTTATTAACCCCTTGACCTTCTCAGAAGAATAACTTTCGAGGTAGATAGATTTTAGGTCTAAGACCTATGTAGATAAAAAGTAGAGACAAAGAGCTTCAACTATGGGAATCACTCTTGAAGCACTTGGCTCTAGGCTTTCACTCCTCATTAGACTCTTTTAGATCAAGTATAAATCACAATTATCTGATCTTTTTAAGGAGAAAAATGGAATCTTCAAACTCATAACCGCACACCCACCCACGGTTTTAACCTACCTAACTCTACCTCTTTTATTGGTGCATGCGTCGGTGAGTTGCCAATGGTATAAAATTTTAATTTTTATTGTTAAAAAATATTAGGTGTTACATAGAATTCTTATATATGTTAATGAAACAAAGACTTGTGGGCTAAAATATGAATGTGAATATGAAGACAATTTGGTTAGTAATTCTGATAGTGATTGGGTTTGTTGTGTTATTGATAGAAGAAGCATTTTTGGCTGAATTTTCACATTAGCAAGAAAGGTAATAAATAATATGGTCATCAAAGAAGCAAAACACCAATGCATTATCTTTCATTGATCATGAGAATATTTCAACTACAAGTACCACTTGGTAAGCAGTGTGACTAAGAATAATCCTCAAAGATCTCAAATGCGAGCTAGCTTCCCCAACAACCATCTTTTGTGACAACATGTCAACCATTTCAATTTCTAAAAAGTCTATCTTTCATGGAAGAAGTAAACACAGAAAGTTGAAACATCACTACATAGGAGAGCTAGTGGAAAAAGTGAAATTGAGTTGAAGTTCAATAATACAAATATCAACTGGCTAATGTGTTCACCAAAGTCCTGGCCATGGAGAAGTTCGCATACTTTAGACAACTTATGAAAACTACAAATTAAGAGGGAGTGTTAAAATTAAGAATGACATAAATTGCAATTTCTTGTAACTTTATGGGTTCTATGTAGGTTGTGAAAAGAACATATTGGTGACTTTTTGCATATCTTGATTCTCCAATGTCCAGTACTTGAAATATGCTTTTTCAGCCAAGAAAATACTCATTCTTTAGCCCCTTTGTACCTCTTTTAAAATAGTAAAAATCATCCTTCTTTGTGAAACATTTTTCTAGTAAAATATCTACTTTTCTACTATGTATTCTTGTAAATTTATTCATTTACATCCACTTGCACCAGCGCATTCATAATACAATATTTCAGTGTGATGGCAACATGACAAGATTTATGAACATCTATTGCACAACATATTTTTCTATAGAAATATGAGAACCTTTCTTTATTCGAAAATGATTCATCGTATCACGACATACAAATAACATAGCATCCAATAAAGCAGTTTGATTCCAATGAGTCTTCTATTTAGTATATTAAAGTTGCAAGATGGTACTGCATATACCACAAAAATTGAGGCCTTTAGCTAGTGGTGAGGTTTTGTGGGGGCCTAAGCCCACTAAAAAGTAACTTTTAGTGGGGGCTTTGAAGGGGAGTGCCTAACCCGGCCTAGCCATTGCCCATTTTGGGCTGCACAGGCCAACCCGGGCCCTACCCAAAGGGGGAGGAGGGGGGCCCGACCCACAGACTACTTATGAAGGGGTATGGGCCAGGCTGGCCCGCCATGCCCACTCCCCCCCTCTCCTTGTAAATTTTTTTTTTAAAAAAATAAAAAATATGTAAAAATTTAAAAAATTTAGTATTTGAAATCATAAAGATTAAATAAATAAATGATGTTTTTCTAAAGCTAGAGTGTGCCTCTCACCCAAGAAGTTCCTTAGAGCTTTTTCCTATGTATCAAAAATGCTACTAGGGTTTGTAATCTCTCACTGCTTACTATCAATGTTTTTGATACCTATTCCATCCTATGGACTTTGCTACATGTACAAAGTAATCTCTTATTCCTCCATGGATCATCGCAAAAATACCTCGTGCTTGTGGAGAGAAGAGACGCATATGCTCATGGGGCACCGAGGTCAAGAGAGTATAGAGTCTTCCTATGATATCATCTACCCTAACGCGTGTAGCCTTCTCAACAGTTCCCAACCGTCATTAGGGGCTAACCAAGGTTACTGCCCTTCATTAGGGGCTAAGAAGGCTAAATTGTGTATTGTGCATCTGATTTCCCTTCGGATTATATATATGAATCTCTCAATTCATGAAGCTTTGTTGGTACGTCTACAAGCCCCGATTAACAAACCAATCTTCAATTCCCTGACTCAATAAGGGAAGTATTCCTTTTTAAATATCTCATCTCACTGTTTAGCTTTTCAAAAAATATTCTAGTCTCGCCTTTACAAGCCATGGGTATGTTACTGATAGCAACCATAAAGATAGGGTTGGTCGCTCATCCCAACGAGACAGTTACCCTTCATTTATCTCATCACAGTAACTTGGTCATCATGCTTGTATGCACTTTAAAAAATATTCTTGAAATCATCATTTTGACAAAGAAAATAGTTTTGTAAAAGTCGTATTTCAAACATACCTTACTCATTTAAAACAATGGCGAAGCTGGATTTTCTCTATACCACATGACACAATGCGTAGTTAAGAAATCATTTGATAAAACGAATATATGAGGCAATCATATAAATAAGCCTTTAAAAGTAATTTGAATTGTATAATTAAGTCATATATCTTACTTTCAAAAATATGCTCTCTATAAATATTTATGCCTTAGAGGAGGATAAAAACTCCTACCTAGTTCTTTGTGCAAGCTCGTACGCGACAAGTAGCACTCTCTTCATTTGGATACTGATTTCCACCCTTACAAGTCTTCCAATCCTCAACATAACCCCTCAAAAGTGCAGAAAAACTTTAATTTATTACAAAATGCCTTTTGAACAAACTAAATCGGACTTAAAATGACTTAGAAATAGAAAAACTGAGTTTAGGGTTCAAAAGGGACACGAAATGCCTATTTATATGCTTGTGGTGTGCCGAACCAACGGCTTTGCACTGTCAAAAATGGTGGTGCCGCTATTTTCAATGGTGGCTCTCACAACATAGGTGTCACGTACATCACGTGACGCAGCGCACTAGGCCACCCCGTGACATGCAAGACCGCAAGTCGCGCTTGTCGGTCACACGCGGCTTTGCTTTGTCTTTATTTTTAATCTTTGATATCCGTATCTTTCTACCCTAGAGTAGGATTTGCGCGTTATTGGTACTGTTGAGCTCGTATCGATGAACCCTAAGAAAATAGACCACGTAAATTAGTTTATTACATTCTTTTTAAGTGAGTCCCACCTATGAGACATGTTTCCCGTGGTTGTTACTTTCACTTCTAACCTTCGTTTTAAGCGTTCTTGAGCTTATTATGGTCAACTCTTAGAAATCTATTAACATATTTAAAAATAATTAGCTTAAAAACTTTAATTATTACAGGTGGATTGTTATGGCATCTTTCCTCGTGATAAGGGTCCCAATAAACCTACTCAACCAAAAAAAGTGTAAACATTATATACACATATAGCTTATGAAAGAGTACATATACATAGGGATTGTTATTACCTTCCAATAATACATATGATCTAATGCCTCCCTGAAATCTGTCAATTTAGAAAATGAATAATGTGGGTGATCCCCTTACTAGCATTACGCACAAAGCTGACCTTCCCTAAACATCATGTCAAGACGTGGTCTCTCGATTTTAAAATGCTCGTATGACCAAGCCTGCATGAAATTAAATAATCCCTTAAAGTGTCAACATACATGTGAAGATAGACAAAAGAAATTAAAAATAAATGATTCATTGTACCTCTAATAAGGTAAGATAACTGTTGATGTGTTGCACATCATATCTGGATGCAACTCCCAATTGATGATAGAAATATGCAAGTGTAGCCGCTCCCCATGCATATTTGGATATGCCTTCCAAGTCCATCAACAAATTTATGTATTTTGCCGGTACATTGCTTCCAGACTTATCACATAATATGGTGAATCCTAACAAAAATAAAATATATGCCCTCTTTGCACACTCTATATCCTCCTTTATTTTTTATTCTAACAAATGCTTAAAATTTGAGCCCAGCCAATTTAAGTGAAAACATTACCAGCCACACTTGTCCAACTCTTGCTCTATTATGGTCCGTTCGATCCCTAGTTCATTAACGCATAGCTCAACCAAATCATTGCCTATAAACTCAGGGGTTACCACTATGTTTCCTTTCACAAGAATCCCAATTAATTGATGAACATCATCAAGTGATGATTTTCATCTCTCCATTTGGTATGTGAAAGGTATTTGTCTCAGGATGTCATCTCTCTACCAAAGCGGATATCCACATTCTATTCAATCTTTTATATGAAATATAAGAAAAGAGATATAAACCATTGTTCTTTACCAAGGATAAAATAACATTACCCTCTATCTCCCCATGATTGAGAATTTGACAATATTGCATACATCTCAAGGGAAGGCGATACTATTAGAAAAAATTAGTACAATATTTATTACTTAATTGGAAACTAAAACATTAAGTAACATGCACTGACCTCATCATGCTAAACTTTACATGCTATGTGTATTTTATAGCTACTTAACACAGTCATTTCAAGAGGACCTCCTAGAAATGGGGGACCTTCTTCATTTTCTTGAGAATTATTATGCTCTTGCCCTTCGCCTTCAACATTTGCTTATTCACCACTATCCCCTTCGTCATGGGCTACATCTCGACTTTCCTCCCCTTCTATACGCTCATATTGAACTCCAGTTTCTATATGGCCTTCACTGTCAACTTATATTGAATTTCACAATTGTGTCCCGACTAATTTTGAAGTATTTTAAACCTAATTGAGTAAAGTCATAAAACACCTCAATTGAAAGTATGTATTCAATTGAAACACCTCAATTTTGTATTTACTGAGTAGCTTTCTTAAAACACTTGGATAGTAAAGTCGTAAAACTAATTAAACCTAATTAAAAGTATGTATTCATTATGGAATAGATGTGTGTATGCATAGCAGATACAAATAAAGAAAATGTCATTGTTAGTTCAATATTACAGTTCCATAAAACTTTGATAATTTTCAGGAATAGATGTTAACATTATAATGCATAAAGGAGGCTTATGTCTTTTCTCTTTTCCCCTACATTCTTGATTCATAATGCATAAAAAAATGTTGAGGTTGAAGAAAGGAAAAAGTGATTACCCCATATAAATAAAATTAACCATGACCGATCACATACTTGTGTCATAAATGATAATTGATCCATGTTATAGATGGGAAGGCATTTCAGAATCAAGAATGAGACACAAAAAAGTAAAAGAAAAATTAAAGAGCATATCAAAAGAACCCTAGCCACACCATTTTTTTTTTAAAACCATGGCCATTTATTGGAAGTGATAATCATTATAACAAGCAAAATAAAAATGGCTCAATAATCAAATTCAAACACAATATAAGTGAAGTCAAGCAAAAGACTCAATAATCAAGAGGATGTTCTCTGCTTCCATTAACTCCTTAAATTTACTTTTGCTCACAAGGAATTTTACCAAATTTTCTTCTCGATATTATATATTTCTTCCTTGAGCCAAAGACAATTAAAAGAATTAAAGCAAATACTACGCAAACCAGAAATTTGGACATTCATACAATCAAATTGTGTTATCAATTACATGATGTATGTAAGGCATCATCTTCATATAAAGCATGATGAAAACATCGAACATAGTCAAATTCTATTGGTAAAATATCTTTCACATCGAACAACATAAATGGAGTGTGTAATATGAGTTGCTCGTGTGCAAAAAAAATATATGTGAGAATCAAATCACACCAGGCAAGTAATTTTCAAATGCAAATCAAATTTTCTGACTTGAGGAAGATATTTCATCTCAAACAAAACAACTCAAAAACTTTTTTTCAAATACATGGGCAGATAACATGTTGTCCATTAAGAAGATATTTTAACTCATAGAAACTTAAACCAAATTGCATGCATTAACAAAAGAAGCTTACGAGTTTGCTGAGTATAAAAGCTTTTTTTTATCAAACAATGCGGCCCGCCGACGATGGCAAAGAGAGATAGGGCAAGGAAATGGCGGAGAGGTAAAGGATAAGGTTTAAGTGTAGTGCCCTTTCAGGATTGATATATGATGGATCGTAGTGACCTTTCCGCCTTCGACGAGGGTGAATAGAGGTTAGGTAGCTGACGATGGGGAAGAAGAGAGGCAATCGACGATGGGGAGGGTTAGGGTAGAGAAACTAGAGGAGGTACACAGGGAGTAAGCTAGAGGGGTAGTAAAGTAAAACTAAAATAAAATTTAAGTTTGGGATATGCTGAGAAATTATTTAAAATGTAGCTGGGTAAAGGAGCAACGAGATACTTAGAGGGTTTTCGGGGTATATATAGTGGCATTCTATGATTTAATAATCACATAGCTCAAATCAAGGTTGTCAAACACACCCTTTAAAACATTTTAGTCTTTTATCCCACAACATGTACCACACAGTGACAAATGAGAACAACAACCATATCATTGCTTCAAGCTAGATACTCTAAATTAACACTCATAAAGCTTGATATCGAACCGAAGGCGAAAGTAGACATGATCTTCAATCGCATCAGATGAAATGCTGGCAATGCCGCGGGTCATGAAAAAATCTCCAGTGCCCCCAACCACAGAAAGCTCCCGAGTGTCACTCATCATTTGGTTGGCACCGGCAAAGTTGATGGTTCCATTGTACTTGGCGTTGCTGAAAACGAAGGAGAAGCCCATCCATGCATGCAGGATAGACCTTCCATCGTACAGATAAACGCCTTTGGCCCTCCCCACCGCGGGCGACTGCAAACGGTTGTCCAACGTGATGGGATTGTCAAACACAACCACATCTCCAAAACGGGTGTCACCGGCAAAGGCAGTAAGGTTTCCCCATGCTGGGGCTCCCACCAAAACCGACGTCGCATTGGCCTTGTTCTTGCCATTGTACAAGATGTCATGGAAGTACACAACAAGCCTCTTACATGGCGTTTTCTGCATACCCTTTTTAGCAGGAGAAGAAGCATTGGAGCCTAATAGGAACAGAGAGACGAACAAGAAAATAATGAGGATCGATCTTCTTCCTTCCATGGTTCACAATTCTTTTCCTGAACTTGAAGGGATGCAACAGTGCAGTTGTGAGCTAGACAACCCTCTTTGCCTACTTTATATAGTGAGGGCGATAGAGCATGAAGTCCCAAAGTAGAAGCTTCAATAATGATCAACTTGCAGCACGCTAGTGTGTGGTACTTGCAGTCTTTACATTTAGGGTAAGAGTACCCATCAAAAGAGGAGGGAATTGGTCGGCATGATTGGAATCAAAGCGTGCTCTAATGGCACGGTAACCAGGACCATCTTTTTCTATCTTTGATTTGACGATACCACACTTTTAACTGATTGATATGACAGGAGTATTGGAGCGTGTGTGAGCGGGAACTCTGTAAATTCGGTCGTCTGTTGTCCACCACGCCCGCCTGCGGTATCTGAACGGCGCATGAGCAATATGAATGGCCACAGGCCACGCTGCCAGGCTGGAGTGGGGCAAAGGTTGGGCCGGTACGCCCGGATCGTGGTGGTAGATATGATCCGACAGCTCCGGTTGGGCAAGGCTACCCACTTCAGGGTAATATTTACTTTCCAAAGAACGTATTTATATGTACCTCAAGAATTTTTTGAGTACCCTACTTTATCAAAATTTATAATAATTATTTTTACTCTTTTAACATGAACTCTATTTTTTTTCTAATCTATTCCCACAACCCAAAAAAACAGTGATCTCCCTTCAACTCCCACTAAAGTAAAAGTATTTTCTTCAACTACGACGGTCAATGACACGGAGGAACAAAAAGTAGTTGCATCTCCGGTGTCATTGGCCGTCATTATGGATGAAACTTGAGACTTTTGAATGTAGCTGCATCCCCAACGATGACTGAATTATAATAATCTAATTAAGATTTTAAATATTTAGGAGAGTCAATAATCATAAGGATCTAAAACTTTTATGGGCATATTAGTAATGTCTTAAAAAATATTTTCTCTCTGAGTTGGGGAATTATGGTGATTACGATATGCTTCTTCATTATCACGATAGTTTGGGTATTGACCAGAGGGCCTTTACCGTAGGTTTCCTACAGGTCTTCTTAGAACCAGATAGTACATACGAAAAATAAAATTATATAAGCATCATGTAAGACTTGTACATCTTGCTAATCTATGTCCATAAGTAGAGTTAAGATCATCTTCTTCATATTCATGGCAAGCTATTAAAACTCTAGGGATTTGGTCAATCTGTTGTTCAACAATCTACTTCAAAGTTGGAGTCATGTATTTGGGGATTTCTTCGAAAGTCGAGTTATCTCTGAGTATATGCATATTTGATAGTATTAATTATTGAATAAGAGTTGTGAGATAATTAATAACATTATTTGATATTGCTTGTTTAATTAGACAAGTAGAACCATTAAAGGACTTGTATAAAATATAGGTTGGTTGAAAATACTTAAGTATTATATGTGTGATGTTATGCTTCTTATGATAGTGTAGTTTTTAGGCAGAACTACGTCTAGATCAGATCTTGTTGGAAATATTAGAGATATTGTCTTATTAGTACATAGGTAACTAACATCGGGTGATGTTGGCCCGATCTAAAAAATATTAATAAAATCTTTTGCCCCTTTGGAAGCTCTTTTCTTGAGGGCGGAGAAGTTCCATTGTTGTTGTTGTTGTGGTTGTTTAGTTTAGTTAGTTACAGGTTCTCCAGGCAACAACAAGTGAGACTAAGATTGTCGAGCACTTTATGAAGTTCTTCGCTTCTGCAACTCTGGTATGTAAAAATATCTTTGGCGTGAGAGTCAACTTAGTTATTTATTTTTAGACGGATGATGGACTTGTACTTAGATGGATGAGTTATTCTTATTAAATTTTGAGACATGTAATAATATCATATGTTTTGATATTCATATTTGTAAACCCCAATTATCATGACCTAGAAATTTAGTCGATTAATTTATTTTGTATTTAAGAGGAAAAAACTTCTTGTGACTTATCATTCGTGTTATTTAAAAAGGCTTTTAAAAATTCGGTCATGATAATTAAATTAAGTAACTCAACATAATATATATTTTGTCGCTTTGCTTTATTATTTGATTAAGAGAGTCTAAACAATAATTCCTCAAGAAGTTTTTGGCCAATCTCTTTGCCTTATTCTCTAAGTTGTACAATGGCTTCTAAGATGGTCACATCAAAATTAGGGAAGACTGAAAAGCTGAATGCTGATAACTATCTAGTGTGGTGTTGTGCCCTGCGTGGGCACAAACGATACCTTAAATGCTCATGCAGTGAAAGGAAAGAGAAGAAGCAGAAGAAAGGGGAGAAGTCTTAAATAATCAACTACATAACTGAAACAAAGAGGAAGGGGCGACCCATATAGGAGACGTCCCACTCTCCTAGGGAATCGCCCTAGCTAGTCGGCCAAGCTATCCCAGGGCTACTAGCTAGTCTAATTACAATTATCATCCTATTACATAAGCAAATACTAAGCTAATACATAAGCAATTAGCCTAATGCACTAGAATAACAAGGAAATAAAGTCCAGTCTGGTGAACGTGCACAACACTCCACCACACTTCTGCTATTCGCCTTGACCTCAAGGCGACCAAGCCGAGTATCGAGTCATGAACTCGCCCTCCGAAATCCACATGGCATCCTCAAGGGGTTGACCCTGCCAAGAAACAATCACCTAGGTAGTGATCTGACCCGAATGGCGGACCCGCCACTTATCAAGCACTGAAGCGAGAACAAGGGCGCAAGGCTAGATTGGGCCCATCAATGGGGGGGTGGAGCATCAATGGCCAAGGATGTGTCGCCTATTCATCGGCGCAGCCAGGAGACATGAAAGACGGGGTGGACTAAGGAGTCAGGTGGTAGAGCAAGGCAGTAAGCCACCGGGCCTATACGCTCCTCCACAACATAGGGGCCATGAAAACAGGGGGAGAACTTGGAATGCTCGAGCTGAAACAAGGATGTCTGGCACCGAGGAAGAACAAAGACATAAACCAAGTCACGCACTATGAACTCCCGATCAGTGTGATGACCATCATAAATCTGTTTCATCATGTTCTGAACAGAGGAAAAGTTCTCCTTGAGCTGGCGAAGAACCTCGTCCCATGTCTGGAGCATGTAGTCCACCTCAGCCACAAAGGAGCAATGAGGAACATAAGACAACACGACTGGGGGTGGGCGGCCATACAACACCTCAAAAGGAGTGCAACCAGCACAAGTGTGATAGGCTGTGTTATATGACCACTTCACTAAGGGAAGAAACAAAAGCCATCTGCAGGGCTGAGATATAGTGAAACTACGGAGGTATTGCTCTAAGCTTCAGTTGACCACCTTAGTTTGACCATCCGTCTGGGGGTGATAAGCGGTGCTTATGTGGAGAGAAGTGCGCTGTAAAGTGAAGAACTCCCGCCAAAACTGAGATATGAAGATCCGATCACGATTGGATACAATAGTGTGTGGCATGCCGTGTAGTTTGGCCACCTCCTGAACATAGGCTCTGCCACTGTCTTGGCGGTGAATGAATGTCCCAAAGTACAAAAGTGAGCGTACTTGGATAACCGGTCCACCACCACCATAATCATCGACTTGCCTTGCACCAAGGGCAAGGCCTCCACGAAGTCCATCAAAACATCCTCCCAAACCTTATCAAGGATAGGTAAGGGCTGAAGCAAACCTACAGGTGAGGATGTGGCGGCCTTAGCTCTCTGACAGACATCGCAAGTGGCCACATACTCTTGGACTAACGTCGAATACCCTGCCACATAAAGCTCTAACTGACCCACTTATAAGTGCAAAATGTTCCTTCATGACTAGCCACAAGAGTGTCATGGAAGTGGGAAAGAATGCGTCTGTGAAGATCACCAACATCGGGTACCCAAAGGTGGTCCTTCCAAAAGAGAAGGTCATCCCACCACACAATGAACGGACGAGCAGCTGGGTCATCCTCGAGAGCTGTAATGAGGGCCTACTTTTAAGAATCATCAATTTATGCCTGTGCAACTCATTAAAGAAGGGGCAGGACACAGTAGAAAGGGCCTAGCATGACCCTTGGGTAGAGCTACGAGAAAGGGCGTTGGCCACGGTGTTTTTCGACCCTTTCTTGTACACAACCTCATAATCATAGCCAAGTAACTTACTAACCTAGCACAGCTATGAGGGAGTGGACACCTGCTGCTCCGAGGAAATACTTCAAGGGTTGGTGGTTGTAACGCTCGAGATTTTTCATACATTTTCCTTTAAATTCACGGAATTTTTTTTATAACGTCTATAAATTGGAGGAAAAAGACGAAATCAAAACATGATAACAAAGTTTATAATTTAAAACACTAAACATCAATTTTTCATCTAAATATTTCCATCATACAGTCAAACATTGTATAACCAAAGCAAATATCCTCAGGCACCACTCAAAAATAAAAGTACAATTAAATTACCATGATCATAGATTTTTAAATATGAGTCAAATACTTGAATCAAAAGGAGAAACAATCCACTGCAGAATCGAGTATCCATCTCCAGGAGCTCTCCAACACAATCTGCAAAAGCCTCCCGAACAATGGGGCTAAAAAAGTAGGGTGAGTATTTTCATACTCAGTAGGAAAATACCCAGTAGGGGAAACCAAAACAGTGAACTCAATAGGTTCATAAATACATGTATTCATGCAACTCAACATGAAGCAGTCAACATAATAAAATTATAATATGCATACAATAATGCATCACACACCAATGAAAGCAAACTTACACAAACACCCATAATCAGGGTCTTACAACTTCCTCGTACCATCGTACGCATACTCAACACCTTACACATACTCGTACGACCATACTCGTACAATCTTACACTTACAGTCCTTATCAGAATCATATACTTACAATCGTGCTCAGAATCGTACAATTACTGTCTTACTCAGAAACTTACAGTTACATTCTTACTCAGAATCATCATCTTACAAACATACTCATACTCACACAACTTACACTTACTTGTATGACCTTACTCATATAATCATACGCTTACACATAAATATATTCTTACATCTTCCTTAGGAGCTTACACTTACACTTACTCTGGATCTTACACGTACAACTTACTCAGAATCTGAAGCATACAACATACTCTCACTATCGTATACATACTACCGACAACTGAAGCTCATACAATTAACAAACTCCAACGTCGGAAAGGAAGGGAATGCCACAAGGGCGTCACCTTAACCTTTAGATCCATGATACTACTTATCTAAGCGCGCAAATACCCATTCTTTGGGGCCATACAATGCCAACAAGGACCATACAGTGCCAACTAAAGGCGAAAAACATATAGTGCCACTCTAGGGCAGTAATCTTACAATGCCACTCTTGGGCAGAACATATAGTATCATCTATAGGTAAAAGCATACAGAACTCACGAAGGGCAGAAACTTACAGCACTCTCAACAGAGCATTAGACGTATGGTGCTCTATATAGCACACAGACAACATCCCGCAGGATAACCACCATGGCAAGATACAAGAAGTGCTCAGCCGACTCATTATCGGCTAGCTCAAACACGAAACTTAATTCGTCAAACCCTCAGGTCTCAAACTCACAACGCTATTATTAGCTTTCTCATAATTCAAGTTTGAATTAAGTAAGTTATGCGGTATAATTATGCCAAACTGATTCACAATCCTCGACTAATCAAACTGAAGCTAAGCCCAATCGAAACCCTAGTTCATCGGGGCAGCAGACTTGACTTACCTGTCCAAGTCACAACATAGCTTACCATACACAGATCCTTATGTAATCATACATCCTCTGTCATCCACCTTACGGTCAAAGATCTTACTTACATCGTCAAACTGAGCTCCTCATAGTTGATCCCCCGTTATCACCCTCTTACTTAATACCTCACTTATTATTCTTACTTTTCACTTCATAGTATGTACATTATGCTTGTACAATTATGCACACTCTTACTATCTAACAAACCCCCATAAGGCTCCAAGTCTAAGTCCTCTTACTTACCAAGCCCCTGACGTATACTCCAAACCAAACTGATCCATTTTAAATCCTCGCTCCTCAAACTTACCTTCTCTGTCTTCTGTCATATGCTTACACGTCCAAATCCACATCCAATTTTGTACAAAACCCTTACCACTTCTTACCGTCCATCGCCCATACCTCTGCCCACACACATAATCCACATACATAACTTACTCAAAATCGCTAGCCATCACTAGCGCATACATATTCTACATCCATAAAACATACGTACAACTCATACATATCAATCATACTTAGCACACGTATTACACATACATCAACCATACTTACAGCTCATATGCATGCCATATGTATCTAAACATACCATATAATTATGCTTATATGCACATCATGCAATTCCTAGCATGCTACTATTCATTCAAGCATGCTATCATGAAATTACGAGTTCAAAACTCCCCTACCTCGTAATCATGACATTTGATGGCGAGTGCACGATGGTGGTGGCGTCGGTGGCAGAGTTGGCAGCCAAAAGCTTTGCCAAGGTGAGAGAGTTGTTGTCTCAAGGGTTTAGGAAACGCCGAAACTACTCACGGCCAAACAGGGGTGACACTGATCAATGCAGAAAAATCTGTGATCCACGGTGGCACACTACGGGCTGCCGGGAGAAAGGTCATACCAACGAGTGGTAGGTGCGACCGAAAGGCAAGGAGTACTCACTAAAATTCGACCGGTGGTTGAACAATACCCAACAGGTCACAAAATGTCGAAATCATCTGTGGAAAGCACCCAACAGCGTCGATTTCACTTTTACAAGGGCCCACATATGGGCGGAGGGCGTGGGGTAATGTTCAAGGATGGAGGAGAGGTGGAGAACTCCGATGTCAACTTCAAATGATGGCGGAGCCATCCGACAGTCAGGCGGTGCCAAAGCGGCACCAAAACCCTAACCCGCACGCACGGCTACTTGCACACGCGGCCAAAGGGAGGGAGAAAGGGCTAGACGATGTCGGCCCAAAGCTCGAAAGGGCAGTAGGGCCTGCCCAAGGGTGGTGACCAACAAAGGCGGCCTTTGCCGTTGCTGTGCCAGGTAGGCCGACTAGTGGCCAATCAGCATTCGGCGAGGGTAGAATAGTAAGAGGGCACCACGTGGCGCTCTCTATAGAGTGGTCAAACACATAATCAGCAGAGGGAAACCTGGTCCATGCCGAAAGAAGAGGGGCAGTGCTGCACTAGGGCGGCTAGCCAGCTCTAGGCTGAGGCCCACCAAACTACAAACGTCCAGAGGAGACACTACAGTGGCCCAAAATGGGTGAAAAACCCTGGGCACAAAGGAGCAGGGATTACTGGTGACTCTGGCCAACTCCATCGTGGCCCTAGCAGCCAAGAGGAGCTATCTCTGGCTAGAGGTGATGGCCAAAGTCAACGGCCACATGCCAGACAGATAGCACAGTGAGGAGTAAAGGCTCGATTTTTCCAAGTGAAAGCACCCAAGCACGGGATGCAGACAAAGCGGAGTGAACGGAGACTCAATAGGGCCCAGAGGGCTGGCCCACTAGCATCACTGGGCCGAGGCAGAGCCAGACAAAGGTCCACATGGCTATGTCCGATGTCCGGCTAGCAGTGGCAACCTATCGATAGTCCAACACAGAGAGGGAAGACCAATTTGGGCTAAATAGACACGGGGGAAAAGAGCAGTCCTTTTTAGGGCAAAGGGGATGGAAGTCAAGTGGGGTGGCTCCCCACCATCGCCGGTCTAAGACAAGGTCCAGCCGGCCTTAACCAGCCACCGGTGGTGGCTGCAGAAACAAAAGCTAGAGGGGGCAGTTCTGGCGAAAAATAGGGCCGGAATGCACTAGTGGAGGAGAGAACGGCGGAGGAGATGGAACCGGGCTGAGTGGGGTGGTCCATCGCCTTCACCGGACTCAGGCATGGCCAGATAGAGGTTCAGTCGGCCATGGATGGCTGCTGACAACCCCTGTTTACCCAAAATAGTGCATCAGCAGAAACAGAGCAGAGAGGGAAAATGGAGTGGGGCAGCGGAGCGGAGGCCCATTGGGCTGGGAGGGGTGGCCTCCCGCCATTGCCGGCCCAAGGCGGAGCCATGGGCGGCCGACCAACCCTCACCGGCTCACGGCAACAACGATACAAATGAAACAAAGAGAGAGGGATCTAACCGGGGAGGAGGGCGGCGCGGCCGTGGGGGCCGGGACAGTGGCCCCCTGCTATCACACAGACTCAGCGGAGGCGATGGTGGTGGCCCTGCAGCCCACCGGCGGCAACTGGGACAGAGAGAAGCCGGAGGGTGGTGTGCACTGTTCCCTTCCAGAAAGATCTGGATTGGGCTAGGCCGAACCCGAGCCCGATTTCCTCTTTTTTATTTTTTATTTTTTTTACACTCCCTTATCCTCTGCAATACCTTCTTTAATGATTTTTCACACCAAAACGCACGTCCAGGCCCGTGGCCTATGATGAACCCCACACGCGACTACGGGTACAAATATCATAACCAAATACATCGAAGCGTCATATTTTCCTATCAAAAATAATCAAAAAATAGCAGAAAAATTATAAGAAATTGTAGGAAATTCTGGGGCATTATAGTGGTCAGTGTGGATCAAGAAGCCAAGTAAGGCCTCTACTTGTCGACGGTGAGGACAATAGCCAACATCTCGTTCTCATAAATGAACAGAGACAGGGAGCAGCCAGCCAAAGCCTTGTTGAAGTAGACAATGGGGTGCTCGTCTTGCAGCAAGACTGCCCCTAGACCCATCTCTGAAGCATATGTTTCAACCATGAAGGGCCGGCTGAAATTGGGTAAAATCATAACAGGGGCCGATGCCATAGCCTGCTTCTGCTCCTCAAACCCTGCTTAGGCAACCTCGTTCCAATAGAATGCCCCCTTCTTGAGAAGCTCTATAAGGGGCTAAGCAATCTCCCCATACCAGCTGATGAACAACATATAATATCAAGTGACGCCCAGAAAACCCCGCAGCACACATACACAAGTGGGCGGAAGCCAAGAAAACATGGCAGCTACCTTCGATGGGTCAATGGCGACACCGTCCAGCAAGATAATATGTCCTAAGTAATCAACCTGTGGGCTGCCAAAGGAACACTTCAAATGCTTAAGAAATAAAGAGTTATCTCTCAAAACAGAGAAGACCGACCTGAGATGCGCCTATTGCTCTGCCCACATCTGGCTGTAAACAAGGATGTCATCAAAGACGACCAAGATATAGCGGCGGAGGAAAGGCCTGAAGAGCTTGTTCATAAGGCTCTAGAAGGTGGAGGGGGCATTGGTCAGCCCAAATGGCATGACGAGAAACTTGAAATGGCTGTCATGTGTCTAGAAGGCGGTCTTGTGCACATTGGCATGCTGCAACCGTATCTGATGGTAACCCGATAGAAGGTCGAGTTTACTGAAGAACTTTGCACCAGCCAGCTCATCCAAAAGCTCCTCAATCATGGGTATGGGATATTTGTCCTTGACGGTGATGGAATTCAAGGCTCAGTAGTCCACACAAAACCACCAAGTGTCGTCTTTTTTATGAACCAACAACACCAGGGAAGAATAGGAGCTTGTGCTAGATCGGATGATCGGACTGAAGCATGTCAGCCACAAGACGCTCTATCTCTTACTTTTGGATGTGAGGATAATGATAAGGGCGGACATTGGTCGATGCTACCCCATGAATGATGGGAATATGATTGTCATGAGGCTACACTAGAGGAAGACCCATCGGTTCAGCAAACACATCCCGATGCTCCGCCAATAACTCAAGAAGATCTGGAGGCGGCTCATCCTAAAGCACCTCGACTGTAGCCTGCTACTACAAGAGGAACCCTTGGGGTGCGAACTGGAAGAAAGAGTTCACCGACTGGGCTGAGAGGAGGGTGTTCGGCCGGGATCCTTCAATCCAAACCCACTGCCCCTAAATCTTGAAGTCCATCACCATGTCTCTGAAGTTCTAGACCACGTCTCCAAGCACTTGGAGCCACTGCATCCCTAGCACCACGTCCACCCCCTTCGTAGGCAGCAAGAAGAGGTCGATAACAAACATGTGTTCTTGGATGGAGAGCATGGCTTGAGCACATACCCGACACTCTTGAGGTGCTTGCTGTCACCAATCAACACATCAAAGGGCTTCAAATCTGACATGAAGCACCCCAGTCATTGGGCCACCTTGTCATTAATGAAGTTGTGGGTAGAACCACTGTCAATTAAGATAGCCACTTGCTGCTGCTTCAGGTGACCTTGGACCCACATGGTACGTGGAGTGAATGCCCCTGAAAAGGCATGGACAGAGATCTCAGGCAGCACTTCGTCATGGTGGGACGAGTCAGCCCTATCCGCCATATCCTCCTCTTCATTGACCTCCTCCATGAGGAGGCTGCCCTTGATGGCACAATGGTGACCCAGAGCGAACTTCTCATCGCAGCAAAAGAAAAGACCCTTAGAATGGCATTCCTCCATCTATGCCAGTGTGAGACAACAAACAATAAGGCCCGCCTGAGTGGGCTGTGGGCCAGGGCGGCCTATCACTGGGTTGCTGGCCGGGGCGGCAAGGGGGTTATCGCTCACAACAGTTTGGGGAAAAGGCCCAAGTCGCCTCCCTCGCCATTGTCTAGCAAACTTCTCTTCCTCAATTCGTGCATGGCGCACGACTTCCCGCATGTTGGAGCATGGAAAGCGACGCATCTCCTCAAAAATCTTGGGCTTGAGGCCCAGCTTGAATGTGCCCACTAAGGCTGCCACCGGCCAATCAGGGAGGCGGTTGGCAATTTTTATGAACTCTGTATAGTAGGCCCTGACGATGGTGGTTTGGCGCAGTGTGGAGAGCATCTCGTTGAAGCCCTGGAACTCGTTTGGGCCAAACTGAATACACAGTTCATCAGAGAAGGCAGCCCAAGTGGGTTAGTGCACCTCCTTTTCGAAGCTCTGGAACCACATAGAAGCGTCCCTGTCTAGGTGGAAGGATGCTATGCACAGTCATTTAGCCTCTGTATGCGTTCCCTAGTAGGCGAAAAACTTTTCATCCTTGTACATCCATTCCACTGGGCCATGGTCCCCATTGTAGTTGGGCTCCGCTCCTCCCCATGCTCCGCCGCAAGGCCCCGGGTACGCCTCCCAGTCGTCTTCCATCTCTTGAAACAGGTTTTTGGGGGTGGCACCATTGGGGCATTCTCCCGAACACCTGGCAGGCCTTGTAAATCCCAGGCACGGCGCTTCCCTTCTCCAGCGTGGTCGAGGGTGCCAAAGTGCAGGGGGGCCAGTGGGACACGCATCTCCCTATTTGCCGCTGCTTGAGTGTTTGGGCCACGCTGTTCTGATGCTTGTAAAGCTTCTCCCTTCTTCATGTTTGTAACTGGTGGTCTGGAGAGGAGTGCCTTCTTCATGTTTGCAACTGGTGGTCTGGAGAGGAGTGGTGCTAAAGGCCTTGCCTGGAGCTACGCAACGGCCATGGTTAGGGACTCGATCTTGGCCATAATTTGCTTCAGGGTAGGAGCACTGACGGTCTCCGAAGCAGATGTGGGACTGTCTGCTAAAACTTTGACCTCCTTCTCATGCTGAGTTTCTAGGGCCGGGGCGAGTTGCTTGCCTCGCGCCATGGCCGGGGTTCATGAAGGCTCTGATATCAATGTTGTCCACTGCATGGACACAAACAGTACCTTGAATGCTCATGCAGTGAAAAGGATGAGAAGAAGAAGAAATGGGCCAAATCTTGAATAATCAATTACATAACTAAAACAAAGAGGAAGGGGCAACCCATATAGGAGACGTCCCACTCTCCTAGGGAGTCACACCAGAGATGACCCACTCTCCTAGGGAGTCACACTAGCTAGTGGGCCAAGCTATCCCGGGGCTACTAGCTAGTCCAATCACAATTATCATCCTATTACATAAGCAAATACTAAGCTAATACACAAGCAATTAGCCTAATGCACTAGAATAGCAAGGAAATAAAGTCCAGTCTAGTGAACATGTACAACATGTGGAAGAAGAGGATACAACATATCCTAACTCTTTCTAATCTTGATCATGTCATACAGCATAGCATATCATTGAGTCACTGCCAAAAGGTTGTTCAGCTACTCAGAAGAAGGCTTATGAAAAGCTCAAGGATGATGACAACAAGGCTAGGTCCACTATTCTGACTTTCATGGAGCTAAAGATGAAAAGGCTCTTTGAAAAGTACAAGTCTTCCAGAGAGATGCTGGAAGCTGTCTCTATTAGATATGGGGAGTAGACATAGGCTCATAAGAGGATGTTGCACTCTAAGTACCATAACTTTAGGATGAAGGAGGGAGATGATGTGAATGAGTACCTGAGTGTCATGTCCATCATTGTTGATGACCTGAAGATACTGGATGACCCTTTCACTAAGGGAGTCTAAGTGTCTACAGTGTTGAACAGCCTCCCTAAGTCTTGGGAGAGTGTGGTGGCCTACCTCAACATGAGTGACCAGAAGCTTACCACGGAGGCTTTGACTGCCAAGCTTAGGTTTGAGCAATAAAGGAGGAACCATATGAATGCTTCAGTTGCTGCTACTACCAACCTAGCACAGAGCTCTGGTGGAGGTAAGAAAGGTGGATGGGGGCTAGGTCCTTCAAATAAAAGGGCTTTCAACAAAAAGGGGAAGAAAGCTCAAAACAAAGGCAATGACGAGGGGAATAACAAACCCGATGGTGCTTGCTTCAAATGTGACCAGGTGGGTCACTTCAAGGCTAATTGTCCCCATAAGGTTCACCAATCAAGCAACAACAACAAGGACAAGAACAAGGAGATTGTGTGTGTTGTCTCAGAGGTGATGATTGCTGACATTAAAGCGAAGACTTGGTGGCTGACCTGCGTGAGCACAGGTCTTCACTGACCCTCGTAGATGCGGGCCTTCACTGACCCGCGCGGGCGTGGGTCATCACTAACCCACGCCACACCTGTCTTCACTGACCCATACTTGTGGGTCTTCAATGACCCGACTGATTTACAATTTTTTTTCTTTTTTAGCGACGCATTCATAAGCGTCGCCAATAGCTATTTTTATTTTTATTTTTATTTTTATAAAAATACATAATTAGCGATGGTCTTCGTAGCATCACTAATAATGGTTTTTTAGTGACACTTACTTTAATTTCTATTTTTTTAAATTTTAATAGCCACGTTTTCCAAAACGTGGCTAAAACTTTTTAGCTACGTATAAAAAGCGTCACTAATATTTTTTTTATTTTTTAATAATATATTAACGTATTAGCGACATTTTTGTAAATGTCACTAATAATGTATTATTAGCAACATTTTTCTGCAAAATGTCGCTAATAAATGATTATTAGCGACAAAAAAATAAAATGTAGCTTATATTACCTATTAGCAACGCTTTTCCTTAAGTGTCACTAATGAGCAGTTGCGACAAGACTATTATCGATGATTTTAGCAACGCTTTTTAAATGTCGCTAATAGTGCATTTTGTTGTAGTGAGGGTTATTCATTCTGATATCTGTGGGCCCCTGAATGTTCATACCCATAGAGAGATGACTTACTTCATCACATTTATAGATGACTATTCAAGATACGGGTACATGTATCTAATAAACAGGAAGTTTGATGCCTTAGATAAATTTAAGGAATTTAAAGTTACGATAGAAACCCAGTTGGATAGGAAAGTAAAAATCATGACTAACAGGGGTGGCGAGTATACCTCTAACCTGTTTAAGGATTATTGTACCGATTAAGGAATAGTTCATCAATACACCCTACAGTACACTCCACAGCAAAATAGAGTGGCTGAAAGGCCTAATAGGATGCTTATGGACATGGTAAGGTCTATGTTAAATCACTCTAAGTTAGGAACTAACTTCTGATGTGAGGCTTTAGATACCGCCATGTACATCCTTAATCATGTACCCCACAAAGGTAGTCCAATGGACACCTTATGAGTTATGGACGGGTCGACGTCCGAACTTAGGGCATCTTAGAGTGTGGGGGGTCCATGGCACACGTAAAGGTGTCTGACTAGCATAGATCAAAGTTAGACCCCAAGACAATAAAGTATAATTTTGTTGGTTATTGTGACCACTCTAAAGGGTACAGATTTGTGGTTCACCATATGGATGGGATAGTGGGGGTAAATGAGTCTAGAGACCCTTATTTCATAGAGAAAGAATTAAATCCTAAAATACCTAACAAAAGAATCGATTTGTTTGAGGTTGTAAAAGAGGCTAGTCCTACCACTTCCCCAGAGGAAGTAATTGGATTAAGTCAAAACCAAACCGAATAGGAACCCAAGGCATTGAGGGAGTGAAGACCTTCAACACAGTTGAGGGACTTCTATACAATGCTAAGGGAGGACAATGTCACATTAGATGAACCTATTCTAGATGATGACCCTTGAGGAAGTTTTGAGTCTTCCAGATGCCCAAGAATGGCAAAATGTTATTCAAGAAGAGATGAACTCTATCCTAAAGAACAAGGTCTGGGAGATAGTACATCCACTTAAAGGGCGAAAGCCCATTGAGTGTAAATGTATCTTCAAAAAGAAGCTTAAGGTGGATGGGTTAATTAGATAAGTATAAAGCGAGATTACTGGCCAAAGGGTTCACCCAAGTATATGAGATGGACTTTAAAGGGACACACTCTCCTGTGTCAATATTTGATTCAATCGGATGTCTCTTAGCATGTGTTGCTTACTTTGATTTAGAGTTGCACTAGATGGATGTAAAGATTTCCTTCCTAAATGAAGATTTAGAGGAGGAGATTTATATTGAATAACCTGAGGGTTTTGTAGCTCCTAGAGAGGAACACAAGGTGTGCAAGCTAGTAAAATTGTTGTATGGCCTAAAATAATCTCCAAGGCAATGGTACTTCACTTTTAACAAGGTGACTAGTGAGTATAGGTTCATTATGAACAAACACTATCACTATGTCTATATCTTCTGGGATGGGGCTAAGTATATGATGTTGTCATTATACATAGACGACATACTCTTGATGGGAAATGACTTAAGCATGATTGTCAGTTTAAAGAAATGGCTCGAAACCCAGTTTGAGATGAAAGATATGGGTGAGGCATCCTACATCATTGGGATAAAAATTAACAGAGACAAAAAGGCTGGGAAGCTTGGTATATCGCAAGAGTCATGCATGGAGAATGTTCTCAAACACTTCAATGTCATTGGTTAGAAAATTATTGAGTCTCTATTTACAAGGGTATGGTGTTGTCTAAGAATATGACTCCTCAGACTAAGGGAGACAGACTTCGGATGGAGTTAGTGTCATATGCATAGGTTATTGACAGCTTGATATATGTCATGACCTGTATAAGGCCTAGTTTGAGTTTTGTGGTAGGTTTTGCATAGTCATTACCAAGCAGACCTTAGACTTCAACACTAGCAAGTAGTGAAGAAGGTATTTTGGTATCTTTTAGGGTCTAAGAGTTTAAAACTCACTTATCGGGCAGATAGTCTGTCATTGGTTAGATATAGTAATTCTGACTATGGGGGATCCAGATGACAGGAAATCCACTGCAGATTTGTCTTCGTGTTTGGAGGCGGGGCTATATTATGGGCAAGAAAGAAACAAAAGAGTGTTTCTAAGTCCACGATGAAAGCTAAGTTTTATACAAGCAATATTGTAGCTTCCCAGGCAGTATGGATAAAGGAGTTTCTAACAATATTGTGGCTAGAAGACTGGATTGATGTGTCATGCCCCGGCGATGCCCGACCCGAGCCGAACCCAGTCCAAGGGCCGGTCAAGCGCGCGGGGGCGACGAAGTGAAATTGAGAAACGATTCTAGCGGAAGACTTAATCCCTAACCACGGGCGATTAACAGCAACACGGAGTGCGCACAATCCTTTGAGCAAGAGTAAATAAAAGGGAAGAAAAAGGTGTTGCTTATCACAAAGTAAACAACAATCTCAAACCCACAAACTTAGTTAAGTAAAGCCCACACCGGCTCAAAATAGGTCATAAGCAAACATAACTATAACATGTGACATAAAACCACAATAAGAACCCTACACAAAGGTTCGAACATAAAGCATGAAAGAAAATGAAGGAAAGTCACGCAACGATCTCCATCATCACACCCAAGCTACCTCTGACCTTTCATCAAAAAGGCAATCCTGTCCGTTTGCGTGTCGCACCACGCAGCCCCAAATCAAAACACAAAAGAGGGGTGAGTTTTAACACTCAGCAATGGTTTTAATATCACTGTCAACGTAGAAAATACGATAGCTTAGAAATGAGATCGTTTCAGATCAAAGATTTACATTGTGCATCACTTTCTGATCACATATTTACATCACTTATACACTGCATAACATCATAACTCAAACATGCAGGGATGTATCTCTAGCATACCAATTTCCACATGCATTCACATCATAACCAATCCCGCATGGACGTATCTCTAACATACGTATTCCACATGCATAACATCAAAATCAACATGTATGGATGTATCTCTAACATACATAATCCACATGCATAGCATCATCACAATCAACCTCCATCAAGGAGTAATCACACATTAATGTCACACAGACGGGAGCATAGACAAGGCCAGGAAGGCGTGTCATGGTACAAAATTCTACACAAGAATTCAAGAAAGATCGGGGTTGTCAATCCCTAATACTGCTCGCCCTGGACGATCCTGGCCAAGGATGTCCCATTCTCACACAGAGAATCTAGAGCAGGGGTGTTCGCCCAGGGACATCTCCTGCGGAGGGAAGAGCCCGAGTTCTCACACAGAGAACCCTAGAACACGTGGTAGCGGGGTGCACACAGCATACCACACTGGATTCTCAGGGTCCAGATGACACACATAATAATATTCTCACATATCCGCAAGACAAGTACACAACTCGTCCCCACATCATTCCATTAAACAAGACTCAACCCGGGGAGTGCACTCATTCCACACAGGAACTCCAAATCGTTCCACACAGGAACTTCAAATCAAAATATGTCCTTTCGGACCAATCAACTTGCGATTAATCCACGACCGATAAACCCGGCACACAATTCCATCCCATTGCATCCAACCGGTCAAATTCGATTAATCACGATGAAGCCTCAATTGGAAATCCATTTTCATGATGCGTGCAGCATGGTACATGCGTGGGCAAAGCATACATGAATCCTAATCATGATAAGTGCTCTCACCAGCCCCTAATGTATCATTCATAATCACGATATTAAGCTTCAACATCATCATTTCACCCCCACATGTGTGTGTGTGTAACTAGTAGAAGCCTTTCACATGATGCATATTAACATGCTTGAAAATCAACTCACCACCACACTACACATGTGAATTTCTACCTAAACATGAATTCCAAATGAGAAATCATAGTAGAAGAATCGTTGAAATCTTAGCTAGATTCAAAACTCAACCACAAAGGCTAAACACCTATAACATCACTCATTTCATCATTGAGTCATGGCATTCACCAACATTCACACACCATTAATCACAATTTATCATGACAAATCTGTCCAACAATGATTGTAGTCCCTCTTGAAATATGCTTAACCAAAGGGAAACAACTATTCATAATTTCAAAATAACGATTCCAACATCATGCCACAAAACATAAGTCATTCCACCATCACTAAGCATATATCTCAACTCCATAAACTCAATAGCATGTATTTCCAGTAGCCTAACATAGCTTAAAACACTCCACATTCATATAAAATTGGCAAGCCAAAGTGGAATCATCAAAATAGGCATCATACACTCAACATACAATTTTTTGTGTAGCCCATCGATCGCCCTTCAGGCCGTTCGATCGGTTACACGCAAAATTTTGAAAATTTCAGTTCAGCCGATCGATCGCCCTGCAAGGCCGATCGATCGCCAACACGGCAGAACAGTCATCTTCTTCCTTTCGCAAATCCAAACCGAAACACCATAGAAAACACTTCAAATCCACATCTAACACCCTAATCATCATCAAAAGTCCTCCTTGACTTCCAGAATATCAAACTAAAACATAATAATGCAAAACCCTAAGAAATCGGGATTAAATAATTCCATTTTCTAATCTTACCATTAACACACTAAATCAAGCAAACCATTTCGAAATAAGCCAAAAATGAAGAGTTTTACCATGGATAAACAGAGATTTCGAAGACCCATTACCTCAGCACTTGATTAAGCTCGGATTGAAGAGTCACCCTTCTTGAAATCCTTGAAAATACAATGAGTTTGAATTAAACACCAATGGAAATCGATTTACTTAAGAAATCCCTAATTAAATCTTAGATATAGGGCTTGTTGGTAGTAAAAATCGAATTTTGAATGTTAGGGTTTGTAGTAAAACACAAATCAGTAGCTTTTGATGGTCAAAAACGAATTGAATCAAGGGGAAAATGGTAGATTTGGAAGAAATTAAGAGAAAAGCCATGGATTAGTGCTTAATTAGAGCAAGCTTACCTTAATCGGCTTCTAATTCGGGCCTAAGTGGGGATTAGGCCAGACCTCCTTCCTTAGCCTATTCCCAAAAATAGAAATGGCTCTGGTTTACCCTTTTATAGTAAGGGTTGGGGTAGGCATAGGTAAGTTTTGGGGTGTAAATATGAAAAGTAGGCTAAAAGTGGTTATTTTGCAAATTTAAGCACGAATTAAGCCTAATAAAATTCTGAAAATTTTTGTGTGACCTTAAGTATATGTCTAGGTTCATTTGACATAAAAATAAAATTTTCAACCGTGGGGCCCACAGGGGTCCCGCCAAAACCCTAATTTTTGGGAAAATAGTGAAAAATCCGAAAAATTCCAAAAATTCACATTTGGTTTAAAATCACTTAAAACCACTAATATCGAAGTTAATTTTGGTTAAAACCATCACAAACTCTATTTATTTACGAAATCACCGAATAAGATCAGAAAACACGTAAATTGCACGATAACCCATAATTAAATAAAAATCAAAATCGGTTTAAAGATGAGGGTCCTTACATGATGCCTCTGTCCAAATTTATTATGATAATCTGGTAACAGTGTCGACACTTAAGAGTTGGGAGATCAATGCCAAAGGTAAGCACATTGAGGTGCATTACTATTACATCTTTGACATGCTATAGAGGGGAAAAGTGATTGTGAGTCATATTCCTACTACTGAGATGTTGGCATATCTGTTCACCAAGGTCTTAACGATGCATCTATTTTCTATGCACGCTCATGGCATTGGTTTTCGATAGGATTAATGCAAGTCATTGTTGGACCATATGAGCCCTTCACCCATAGTGGGGGATGTTGGACCAGGGTATAGGCTCAGGCCCATTTTGGTCCAATGTATTCGTGGTCCGGGTGAGCCAGTACAGGCCATGGGATCCAAGGGTGGTGGGGGCGGTCGCACCAACCTCACATAAGGCATCATTACACTAATTTAATTGCCGCATTCGTCACACATGCACACTAGGCATGTGACTAAGATGTGCATTAGTACATTGTGGGGCCCAAATGCACAAATTATGTGTCGATGGTCGGACCCGTGGTTAGCAAGGGGTCGACCCTTGTTGCGGGCTTAGCCATGTGGAAGGGGTTCATGCCTCCACGGGCTCTAAGAGACAAAGCTCACTCCCATTGTGTATGACCCACTTAATTTGAGGTGGAAGTTTCTATAGGAAAGCCCATTATGTGAAGCCCAATCTAAAGAGCCCGTTTAAGAGGGAATTAGGAGGGGTATTTAAGGGAGCTTAAGAGAGGAGAAGCCCTAAGCTTTGGGCCACCCCCTCTCATTCTCCTCTCTCCCAATTCTACCCCTTCTCTCCCATATTGTGGTGCGACCTCCTCTTCTCATTGAAAGATCTAGGGCTGGCTGCCCACTCCTCCTTCCTCCTATCCCTTCCTTGGTGCGTGGTGCAAGAGTGGAGGACATTCACTCACTGATTTGGGGCTTCAAGAATGTGGTTAGAGGCTTTCATTGCAGTGATTTTCATCCAAGATTAAGATGGTTGAGGGATCAACACATACAAAAGGTAATCCCCTTCCCTACTTGTTTTCTTGTGCTTTTGGAGGGCGAGTTGAAGGAATATAAGGCATGCAAGGAGCTGATCAGCCCAAGGTTAGTACGTCCTTGCTCCTTAGTTCAATTTTATTTTATGCATCCTCATTGGTGGATAGTTTATTGCTTAGTAATTGGTTTATTACATGCTAGATTGCTTGATTGGTATTAAAGTTTGATTTCTAATTGGTGCGCCACCCCCACGGGCTAGTGACCACCACACTTCTGCCATCCAACCACTTACATATAGTCATTCTGGTTGTGGCAAGCCTAGGCCGTGGCTAGAACTAGTCATGCATGGTGAAACCGCGACCAAATATGGCTAGTCTAGTCATGGCCTCCTTGCCATATGCCATAGCTGGTCGTCATGACCTGAGGACCTCGACCACAGCTATTGACATAAAAATGTGATGACTTTTATTACTATTGGTTGGCAGCATTGGAGAAGAAAGAAAGAAGAAGAAAAAGGGGCAAATAGAAATAAAATTTACTTAATATTGAGTGAATTTGAGA
Organism: Saururus chinensis; assembly: GCA_035235625.1. Classification (NCBI taxonomy): domain Eukaryota; kingdom Viridiplantae; phylum Streptophyta; class Magnoliopsida; order Piperales; family Saururaceae; genus Saururus; species Saururus chinensis. The sequence continues at coordinate 7,556,055 of CP141141.1, forward strand.
AAATTTTAAGACTTAAAGCATCTCCAATGGGGGTTTTCAAATATAGCTATTAGAGATGCTCAAAATGGAAACCCATTTGCCTATGTGGTCAAATAGAAGCCCATGAACTCCAACCATGAATGTTAAATTCTTTATATTTAACATTAAAAAAATAAGTAAAAAGATAAGTAAAAAAGAAGATACAAAGAGAGGAAGGTGGGTATAATTAAAAAAATTACAATGGTGTCTCCAAATTGAGACGCCATTTTTGGCACCCCAAGTTGGGGTGTCATTTTTTGCCATTAGAATGGCCATGTGGGATGCCAAATAGATTTGGCTTCACGCGTTAGAGATGCTCTTATATAGGGTAAATAAGAAATACATTACTAAAGGGTAATATAGTTGTAGTAGAGGGTGCTAATAATCTTGCACTAGAAGCTAAAGAAATTTCACACTAACTTTTCATTAGATTGAGAAATATGAGTCTAAGAACAATCCCCTTTTCTTCTTCCAATTAATGGGTTGTTTGTGTGTTAATTTTTTTTAAAAATAAAAATAGAAGTAAATAATGAAAGTTTTTAGAATAAATTTGGATGTCACGTCAAACCTATTTTTAAAACTTTAAACTAATATAAGTCTCTCTCCTGAACTCATATATGTACATTTTTAGTATTATTGCGCTCCTAAATTCAAACCCTATTAAAGACAATCTCACAAGGGTAGGTAATTTTAAAATTTTAAATTATACCCCACCTATATGACATGCTTTTTGAGGCTCAAATTTATACAAGAGATAACCTTTGAAAAATAACGGATGTTGTAATTCCAAAATAGGGGGCTAAGAGTTAGAATAACTACACAAGGTGATTCAGTGATTCTGGCTCGAAATGACTTAGAATAAACTTTTTGACATAATTTTTAATTCTACCCGCCTTCTATACACAAACATGATTTTAATAATTTAAAATAAAATTAGGGTGAAATTGATGAATATTCAACATCTATGCGGCCCCTAAATCTGAGTGTTAAATTTTGTTGGATGGTTTCTATTACAGAAATCATTATCGATTAAAGAAAGACTGTTGTTATTTGAACCCCATTAAACTCCTCTATCCCCGGTTTCTCTCTTAACCCTTAAAGAATTTTCACAAGTTCTTACTTATACCTTGCACCTGAGGTTTTTTACCTGAACATTTTCTACTTTCCCTACCCTACAAGTTTTTTAGAGTTTCCCACTTGATGATTTGACTTATCAGCTTCCATCTTTGCCTCTATTAGTCTTCAGTTCTCATGATTATCTTTGGCGTGCCTCCCATGACCTTGGTTTGCCTCCTCTTTCTCATTTGCCTATGTCAACCTCTTCAAGCCACACCAGGCATCCCCATCTCCTCCTCATCCTTCTTCATTGGCCACAAAGAAAAATGCTTGTGGGATGTGAGGTTTCATTCGTGATATCTATTTCATCATTTAGATATCATTGATTACTAGGGTCAAAAAATACACCCCATTAATTAATAATTTCTGAATGATAAAGTAGCCTCGTCACTTATAAAACCTCTTGTCAACTTGATCATTCCCTTTTTGTAAAGGCCACTGTGATTTTTTTCATAATATAGTAGTGATATGCAATCTTGACTTCCTTTCATGTTGTAACGGTGGACAACCAATTAACTTAAATTAATAACATACACTAAGTGTCTAAAATAACTGTTTAAGAACAATGCCATAAAAAAAGGTAGTTAAAAGTGGCCAATTACTGGAAGAAGAAACAATAGCTTACATATTCAACTGGACATCTGATCAGAATATCCATATAGAAATAGCTTGTGATGCCTAGATAAGGCACAATGTAGATATTATATATACTAGCTAGAGACATTTCATCGCAATATTTTATAAGAAATCAGTTTTTTTTTTTTGTAGTTACATCTCCAGCTTTGGGAGGAGTGGAACCGACCAAGACTCTAATTTGAAGCCACTTGATGCAATCTTCGATCTCCATCGCATTTCCATTATATCTATTTCCAGAGTACCCTCATAAGCAAACCTTTCTTCTACTCATCCATTTAATTTCGGTTTACAAATACAAAATGCATTATCCTATGTCAGAATTTTTTCTTATTACCCCCTAGTTCAAACTGTGCAATTCAAAAGCTAATGTCATAATTGGGGTTTTTACTAGACGACTTTTTCATGTTTCTTTTTTTTTTTTACTGCTACATTTAAGCAGCATTAGAAAAACAAAAATTAAACCAATCACGCACATATTTTATTTCTTTTAGCACTAATGTCGAAAGAGGACTTATTAAATTCTGGGAAATTGATAATTTTCAGTCATTAATACTTCAACTAATTACATGACCTTTAACGAGTTGATTAGGAGATGTGGGTCAATAAGTTTTCGTCTTAACTACGCGTATGAAAGGTGTAAAGGCTAGTGACCATTGATAAATTTTCCAAGTCGGAAGAGACTACAAAGTGCATAAGTTAGCATGCCGGTCCACTCCAATGCTGTCGATCCTTTTGACAAAGCCAAAGAGACGAAAAAAGACATATTTGTGGATGATGAAAAATTTCCCAAGCAAGCAATGTACTCTCTATGACCGAAATTAATAATTACATTTAAGATAATAACAATTTTTATTAAATGATGAAAATCGGACTATGTATTCCAACGTTGATATTTGAATTTGTGACGTTGCCACAAAGAATAAACTCGACCATTTCACCTACAACACTTTTTGTGTCAAGCATTCTATCAAATAAATTTAAGGTTTTCATTATTTAAATATATTTTTTTATAAAATATAATTTCATCACTCCGTCATTAATGTTGTATGTTTGGCCCAGGTTATTTTAAATAATATTTGTATTTTTTAATATTGATCTTATATTTTAATATATGAAAATAAATACAAAAACTTAATTAATATTTCTACCTCCTTATACTAATATATACCAATTGCTAGGTAAAAAAATAATATTATCAAATACTCTGTCCATTTTAAATTAATAGCCTAATTTAGTTTTTTAAAATAAATTTATTTTAATTTATTTTAAAAATTAAATAGAGCTATTAATATAGGACAAATGGAGTGTTTATAGATAGGAAAATGTTTATATAAGCCTGAGCTCACACGCACTTGCATGTGCTTAGGTTACATGGGTACAATCTTGTACAAAATTATCATCATTTACTAAAATCTCATAAATTTATAAATAGACAAATATAAGTATAAATATATTATTTACTTATTTATTAGCTTTCTTTTTTAATATTTTTATTTGTTGTTATTCTATATCTCATGTTTGTATGTTTAACTATATATGCATCTTTCAGCTGTCTTCTATGTCCATATGTTTGTATTATATGTATTTTTTAGTAATTTTATTTAAACATATATATATATAGCACCACAACCTCTTATGTGTACTTCAACTTTCTTTCGGTAGTATAAAATATATTTATTATTTGATAACTTAGATTTTCTAAATCTTAATAGTCACTTCTTACTTTAAGTAATATCTTATAACCACCAAAAAGAAAATTTTAGTACCTTTGTCGTTAACTATATTTGTTTCTATGATATAACATATATAAATATATATCATTTATTTCTATTATATATAAATATAAATTTTAGTAAATATCGCATATGTTATATTATGTCTCTTTAAAATATTTACTTTCAAATAATATATAACATGTGTAATGTGTGGGGATGCTAAGGAGCCAATCGAGTTAACTCAAGTTTTAGTATAATAAGAACATAAAACTTGATGTTTTGTCATCTTGGACTCATTCTAAATAAATATAACTTACCTTAATTTTATGGAAAAAAAAAGATACTCCAAGAGTCAATGCTAAAAAATATTTATAAAATTTCAATCTCTAAGGATTTCAATAATAGTTTCTATAGAAAATTTGAAAAGATATATATCGTAATTTATTTTACAGGTAGAGATAGTAAATAATATCACCATAACATATTGTATAATAACTGGCATATTGTTTAATATGTAGTACAATATATCCTATTTTTTTACTTAATTATATTATATTATATTATATATATATATATATATATATATATATATATATATATATGTATATATTTTATTAAATCCTATTTCTATGATATATCTAAATTTAATACATATCACATGTAGACATATGTGTATAATCTATCTTTAAATATTTACTTCTCAAAAATATATATCATGTGTGATATAGGCCAATACTCTATATAGATATTATACATTCATTAATATATATATATATATATATATATATATATATATATATATATATATATATATATATATATATATATATATATATTACAAATATAAATTAGGATTGATAATTGTTCATATGTATACATAGGTGTCAATATATATATTTAGAGTAGTGCTATTCTAATATGAAAAATCATACGTCAAAATAGCACTTCATCATTTTCAAACCATTAATGTGTGAGGCTTATTTGTGTGAGCCCTACACATCAAGGGTTTAAAAATGATAAAGTGGGCTTTTGACATGTGTTTTTTCATGTAGCCAAAGTATTTTTTATATATTTATATATATTATAAAATATATTTACAAATTTTATTCGAGTTTAAGTTTGAGTCTTATTACAAGTTGAGTTCGAGCCGAATTCAAATTCTATTTTAGCCGAGTCAAGTTATACTCGAACTTAACTTAAAAATATTTAAATTCAAATTGAGTTTGAGTCAAGCTATATTTGAGTCAAGTCGAATCAAGACACTTTGCTCGATAAGCTGACTTGGCTCATTAATAATTCTACCCAAAATGTAAAAGAATGAGTAAACTTATCCCACTCTTTTGTAAGTACCTTATTATTTACATTTAATAAAATAAAATTTTTAATATAAAAAAATTTGCAAAAAAACCTATTTTAAAACGGAGGGAGCATATTTTTTATTTTGTTCGGAAGAAGAATCAATTTGGATTTAGAAGTTTCCTACAATCGGTCAAGATATGTCCAAATCCACAAAAGTCGTGTAAAGACTTTGACCCGACCAGTACATTTTTTTATTAATTTTAACAGGACCGGATTGATCAGTGCATTAATGTTTTGTTGAAGAACGAGTAATTGACAACGGAGAATCAGAACGGATTAAAAAGATGAATTGGGTGGCCTTACTGACTGTGACCACCAATCACAAGGGGTAAGGGAATGGGTCGTATTGTAACAGTCAGAACAGGAACCGGTATCCGTTTTGCCCTCGCCGGCGGGATTTTTCCTCCCTGTGAAGTGCGTCAACTGCTTCTCCCTTTTCCTTCCATCACTCCTCAGCTTCACATCCTTTTTCTCTACCTCCCCGCCTCGCTGTTGCCCCTCCGCATCCCTCTACCTCCTCCACTCTCCCATCCACTTTCTCCGACCCCGAGGCTCCCATCCTCCTTCCCTACCTTCTCATCCCGCCTTCCTCGTGATCAACACCGGCTAGTTATCTTTTGTTCAGTGTTTGCAGTTTTTCCTTAATTTAGATCGAATGTGTTTTGCCATTCTTCTATGGATGGGACTGTTTGGCCACCGGCAATGACACAAAACCGACCTCTGCCATGGGAGTGCCGCACTCCACGGCTCCTCGACCTGACGAGAGGTCCACGGCAACCATGATCGATTTTCACTGCTGGGTGGGCGTGGTTGGGGGCCTTCATTATCGAGTTCTTGTTGGCACTTAGCCATGATCTTGGAGCTCGGGCTACCTTCAAGGGGTTTGGAGCCCATCTTCCTAATGGTGCTATGTTGCAGCAATGGCTGACATTCCGGAGATCTCATGCGGAAATAGAGTTTGATGTCCGAGTGGAGGTAGTCTTACTATGCGAGGGAAAAATATTAAGTATACTAATGTGGCATCCCTATCACTAATGGGGATTTAATATTTTCTCGTATGTGAGCCATTCGTGCCTATGGACTTGTGAGTAATTTATTTTTATTTTTCATATGTGGAAAAATGTGAGTTGAGTATATTTGGCTTTTTGTAGTCATATGTTTTTACAATAAAGATGATATAAGACAACCTTACGAGTAATAATATTTTTTTAAAAATTTATAGTAAATTATCTTAATAAATTAAATAGATAAAATAAATTTAAAAATATGTCATTCAATGTTAGCTATCTCGACAATCATAACATTTGACGCGAAAGACCACCTTCTTTTCTATTGCCCGTAGTAAGAATCTTCTTTTTTGGTGGTGATAATCTTTTACTAATGTATGATAATCGACAGTCAAGATATTTTACAGTCGACAATCATATATTTATATTTTATTTTATTTACTTATTTTATTAAAATAATTTATTGTAAATACTTAAGGTGACATTATCACTTGTAATGTTGTCATATATCCCCTTTACTACAATAAATCTGATTGTCAATTATTAATTATTTATTCGAAGTTTGAATTATCATTAGAGAAAGCTCATAATCGAGTAATAATGAAACTCACTCTTGATTTTAAGTAGTTAAATATTTTTATGGGTTTATTGTTAAAAATTCAAGCTTGTAGGGAAAAAATATTTTTTTATAGCTCTATAAGTTAGTTTATGACCGGTCTTATTAAATTTTAGGATGGAAAAAAAACATACGATACAAGAGGAAAATAAGAAAAGGTGGCATAAGAGGAGAGGAGGAGAATGCATCGGTGAGCCAATGTTAAAGTTAATGAAGTTAAGAGCAGAAGCGAAAGTTGATGAAGTTAACGGCGGAAGTGGTAGCATTGGTGCCAAGGGTAGAATAGACATTTAAAATATACTTAGGCTCAACATCTAGAATAGACATTGTAGGAATACATATAATATATATACTCCTATATGTCTCTGCCTATTCCAACTTATGATGAACCTCACAAAGTAGATTACGATATGTTGTCACACTCATAAATACAGGAAGTTAATTACATATATCTAAGATTGAAGAACTGTAGGTATAAAAGCACAAATAAAAGTCAGTTTATGTTGATAGTTTATTATAGTCCTAGAACCACAAAGAAATCCTTATAAGTGATAGAATATGAAAGACAAGAAGATATTCAAGAGGTAGGCAGTTTCAGAGGATCAGATAGGCCACCATCGGAAAACTATACTACAAATGAGGATACAGTGAAACCAGAAACTTTAGCAACAACAATGAAACAACTGAGTTACTGAGAAACCGGCTTCCGGTGGTACAGAAAATTCAAAAGCGTTGACTGAAAAGCAGGAGGATCTACCAAAAAGACCAATGCAGCTTTAAAATCATTCCAGAAGAACAGAGTCACAGTTCCCCCTGAAGGGATGATAAACTCACTGAGAAATGGGGGTTTGGGTTTGAGGAGGGTCAGCGGAAGACAGACCGTCAACTACGTTGAAGGGTTTGATGATCCTGGCGCAGATCTCTGATTGTGAATTCTAGGGAGAACGGGTTGACTTGGGGAACGGGTCTGGGACATCGATGGCGGCAGAAGACGGTAGATGGCATCGGCGAAGTAAAAAATTCGCCAGAGGACGATAGAGAGCGGCCGAAGGCATCAGTTGACAGTGTGAGGAAGAGTCACATTCTCTGCGCACGAGGACTCACGGGTTCATTTTTAGAGTTGATTTGTATTTAAGGATATATTAGTCTTTTGCCTGAGTATCTACTTATTGATAAAATTTAATAATTATTGCAGTTAATGACAGATTTGAAATTAATTCTGCCGCTAATGGCAAAATCCCCTTTTTTTATTGTAAGGAGTTTATGAAAACTTGCCCCGACCGTCTCTTAATTGATTTAAGGATTTCGATGACTATTATGAGGTGTCCTTTTGTGTAATACATAAAAAATATATGCGATATTTTGTGTACTTACATTATGTCCTTCGCCATTTTATTAAGAAGTTGGCTATTAAAACTTTAAATTTTTGTTTATATCTCCCAAATAAAAGTAAAAAATTTAATTTTTCTTACTTTTATATCTCACTTTTCCCCCACCTATTTGCTCTTTTATCCCCTATTTACCTTTTATTTTTCCCCCACGATTTTCCCTCACGAGTTAACCTAAAAAAAGTAATTTTTTATTTTCTTCTCCTCCTCAAGGACCACCGGCGAGCACTGTAGCCACCGGCAAACACATTTGCCGCCAGCCACCGGTGAGTATTATATCCGCCGGCAGACACTGTAGCTCCGACGATGATTAAAAAGCTCCGGTGGTGGTTAAAAAAGCTTTGCCGACCAAAACGTTGAACTATTTTTTAAAGTTATCTTCCTTATAGTAGTATTTGTTCATCAATGACGTCTTTACACTTCCAGAGACATGTTAATCACATTTTTTCTGCTACAACGTTGTCGGAGACAAGAAAGCTTTTGTTTTTTTTTTTGCGGGGGCTAACCCCTACCACATTGTTCTTCACTTCACGGAAACCACCCCCTACCATGTATTAACTAGCTAAAAGCTTCAGTTAATATACTTGCGGAGGGTAAAACCTGCTACAATGTGATTATCTACATGGGGACAACCCACTGCTAAGTACAAAAATGTATATTGATGGGCTAAAAACTTTTGTTAGCTCTATGGCGGGTCACTATAACCTAGCATAATATACTTAGGTTCAGGGGACTAACGCCTGCTAAGTATTAATTGTCTATTTATGATCATTATAGGTTTTCATTGCCCTTATTTTGTGTCATTTTAGGTGACTATAGCTTATTGATTAAGTCAATCAAGAATGGATCATCTTGCTGGTGAATCTTCGTCATTTATGTATTTGATGTCATCTATTATCAAAAATAGTGGGTGTACGGCTTCAAATGAGGAAATATATGAGATTGTTCCATGTTCATTAAAACAAATAGAGGCAAATCAACCATACAGTGAGGTAGAAAACCAGTCTTCTAAAGAGGTATAGACCATTTTTCTATCTAAAAAGAAAAATGAAGAGCAACGCAAAGAATTTTGGTATTTTCTAATGTTGTGAAATGAAAATCTTATGATGCAACTCTTTGTTAAAGGGATGTATCTAAAAGAGAAGGCCAAAGTCAGGGCGATATCTTAAATATTGATATATCTTTTGCATTTTCTGATGATAAGGTAAAATCATGAATTGTAAATGTTGTGAGCAATGTGTCATATTAATTGAAGAAATGTCAAGATTAATATATTTTTATCAACTTGCAAGTGTTCCCATCACAAGATGCTTTAATAAGATGGGCCAAAGAAATTTGTATGAGGCATGTACAGTGCTTATAATCCTAAAATTGGATGCCCAAAAGCGAAAACTGTGTGTTACTTTAGCTTGTGAAAGGGCAAGTTACTACAAAAGAAGTATTAAAAGCCCAAGTCGGATATTCATAGTAGACAAACGACCACAAAGAAATGTGGATGCCCATTCAAGTTACAAGCAAGGGAAATGTATATTGACGATGCTATTGGGTGAAAATTGAAAGTAATTTGTGGTAGTCACAATCACCCCCTGGGCAGTTTGGAGAAGGGCATGCATATGTTGGTCGTCTGAAAGGAGAAGGATAGAAATTGTGAAGAATTTGTCAAAGGTAGGGTTGAAACCTCGACAAATTTTGTTATCTTTGAAGGAAGTAGACCATACAAACTATACAACTATAAAAATAATTTACAATGTTCATAGTCATTTGTCTTTAACTCAAAAAAAGGGTAGAACTATGCTACAAGAGTTGATGAAACAGATTGAGGAATCAAGGTACGTGTGATACTATAAGAAGGATGAGGACATAGACACAATAACATCTATATTTTTTGCTCATCCAATATCGATTTAGCTAACAAATTTGTTCCATCATGTGTTTGTTATAGATTACACTTATAAAATCAGCAAATATGGACTCCCGATTCCATCCATAATTGGCATGACATCCACACACAAATCGTTTTTCACATGTTTTGCTTTTATCTCATATGAGAATGTGAGTGAATATGTATGGCCATTGGAGAATTTTAAGTCCTTGTTCAATGGAACTGATTTGCCTTCAGTCTTTGTTACAGAAAGAGACAAAGCACTCATGATAGCAATTTAGATGGTTTTCCCATCTTCAAACAATTTACTTTGTTTGTGGCATATTTGTACAGGGATTATGCGAAACTGTCATAAAGCGTTTGATACCTAGGAAGCTTGGGTTCATTTCTTGCAGTGTTGAAATATTGTTGTCTATTCAACCACAGAAAATGATTATGAAGAATCGTTACGCAGGTTGGAGATTGATTACAATGACTTTCAAGATGTGCTAAAATATCTTCATTCTACATTGTTACAACCACATAAAGAGCAATTTGTTGGAGATTGGACAATAAATACATGCATTTTGGTAATAAAACCACAAATAGAGTTGTAAGCATGCATGCAAAACTAAAATGTGGTTTAGCATCTTCAAATATTCTTTATTCATGGAGTAATATTGATGAAGTTGTCCAACTGCAGCATGTTCAAATACGGAAATCCTTTGAGGAAAGTAGGTTCAAGAGATGTCACTATTATATAATTCCATTTTACAAAGAGGTGGTTGGATTACTGTCAAGGGTTGCATTGGATATAATAGATGAAGAAAAGAAAAGTATGGACCAGTACCCTGCTTTGAAAGTAGATTGTCAACATGAAATAAGGAGTGCACATGGACTACTGTACAAACACCAATTGGTCAGAATGGCTACTTGAAGGCCACCCAATGCCGCTGAATAAAATTCATGAACATTGGCAAACATTATTTATCTTTGGCAAAAATAGGTCATCAATGGAACATGAGCTTTTGGAGTACTTGGAGAAAATATCCATTCGATTTGATTTGGCAAGTGATGAGGTTAAAACTCAAATATTATCACAATGTAAGGATATTGCATATCCTAAATCAAACTGGTTAGATATGCCTTCAATGCCCACAAAGTCACGTGGAAGGCCCAAAGGTAGAAAAAATAAGCATGATAATTCTACTAAGCGAGATCCTTCTGGTTTTGATTATGTCGCAACAGAGTTAAAATCTCAACAAAATGCAGGGATGAAGAAGTTGAAGATATCGAAGAAGTTAAAACAAAGTAATGTCAAAGAAAAATATTTGAATTTTCTTCCTAGACTTCGACATTGCTATAGATGGACATTGTGGGTTCCATACAATCTCTCTTGTCTTAGGAATGGGTGAGCTTGGATGGAGAAAGGTAAGAGTAAATCTTGTATATGAATTGTCTACCCATACACCCAAATATGCTAGTATTTTTTGTGGAAATAAGTGTATTGATGAACTGATAGAAAGTTTATCCTTCTTTGGAGATGTGGCACCACCAAAAAATTGGATGACCATGCCGAACATGGGGTATGTGATTGCATCTTGCTACTATGTTCCTTTGCTTCTTTTTTCAAATCACATATGCATGACTATATCCCCCTTTAGAATAGCACCTACCACTAAGCCGAAAAAGATTTGTATGGCACATGCCAACGGAAACCATTTTATATAAACGAGAATCACCTGCCACTTCATGCTCATTTTTGCTGGAGGTACCCCCCGTCAACTTAAATGCAGTAACTTCAAAACCAGGGAAGGAATTCTATGAAACGCCATGCATACAGTCTGCAAGCTACCATTTCATAAGAGTATCCTCTAGCACCTTTGCCCCATGAGGGCGAGATCATTAGGTATTAATGTGTAAAGACAACCAATTTCATTAATCAAACGGGACAATTGACAACGAGACCTAATTTTCACAAAGAACCTGGTCACAAACCTGTTCAAAGAACCTGATCACAAACTCTTTCTATTCAACATAATTTACCTGTCCAAGACTTCAACATGGTATCTACTTTTTGACAATAAAGTTCATGGTAGTGGAAATTTTCAAAGAACCTAGTCACAAACTCAAAAAACCTAGTCACAAACCTGTTCAAAGAACCTGATCACAAACTCAACCTGTTCAACATAATTTTCTTGTCCATTGATTGCACATGGTATATAGTTTTTAACAATAATGTTCATGGTAGCAGAAATTATACAAACTCTTCTTCTAGCAGCACAACAATTATCCAAATTCACAACATTTATCATTCAAAATATACAAACATTAAAATGTCTCTATACATGAAATTTAAATGTCCCAACGACTGAAATTAAAATGTCTCTAACAAATGACTAACATTAAAGTGTCTCAACAAACTCAAACAATTTGAGGCTATTTAGAAACCCCCTTTCCTTTTTCTTTCACTGCTTTAGTTTTAACTCGAATTGCCCTCCTTTTACCACTGTCATTGATACTTGGACTAGGTTCATCGTAAAGGAGCTCATCAAGTGCTAAGCTTACTTTTCTCTTCCCTTCATTGTCTTGAAGAGCCGTCAACGAGTCTTGTAACAAGACAATTGCTTTTTTCTTGTGGACAAGCTGCATAATGTAAAGCATTAATATATATATATATATATATATATATATATATATATATATATATATATATATATATATATATATATGTGCCCATCAATAATTCACTAACATAATTACCCATTCTTCTTCATTTGTCTGTTGGCCTGTGTAGTCCAACGCATAACTTAGCCATCTAAATTTTGCACCGAGGGGTGTGACACTGTTTTATACCACTGAATGTAATCAGGTGCACAATCCCATGGATTTCTACTGAGGTTTCCACATTCTTTGAAAGGCAATGTATGTCTATTGTTATGCTTCCAAATATTTAGTTTGCATCATACACAAGCTTGTACCCCATCGCGTGCGCACCCCTGCTAGAACCTTTGGGTATTGGCTAGGGTGGTGGTAGAGGGATTGTTTAGATGAATCCAAACTGTCTTAGTACCCTTGCAGGATTATGGGGTTCCCTAATTTGAAAACAATAAAGGAACTCCGAGTACAATGAATTACTAGCTTGTGGATAATGCGATCGTTCTTCTTTGTATGGATCCCATATGACCTATGAGGCAATACACATGGAAGTTATCATCTTACTAAGAATTGTTATAGTTCCAACATATGAAAACTGAAATTAACATATTATACCTCTTGGGCATCTAAATGATCAAGCGCCTCCCTGAATTTAATAAGCTTATGAGCAAGATTTATTGGTTGTGACATATTGCCCTTCCATAGTAAGGCTCGTGGTTGTCCCTTTCCATACAACACATTGAAGACTGATCTCTCAATTTTGATATGTTCATATGACCACGCCTACAATATAAGAATATCTATTATTATATCTCTAAGCAATATGTGATATAATAACAAATATCAAAACAAATGTCATCATACCTCCAACAATGTAAGATAGCCACCGATTTGTCACACTTATGTTCTTGATGCAGTCCCCAATTGTCGATATAAAAATGCAAGGGCAGCTGCTCCCCATGTATACTTGCCAATGCTATCCACGTTCATAAGTAAATTTAAGTACTTAGCCGGAACTTTCGTTCCTAATTTATCACCCATGATTGTGCACCCTAACAAATATAGAATATAAACTCGAGCGACACAATTAATATCTTTCTGAGTAGCATCCTCTGGCAATTGTCAAAATGTATCCTACAACTAATTCAATGCCAAGCCCTTCCCTTTGCATTTGCTCAATTGATCTTCAATTTCTTCTTTATCAATCCCTAGGACGTTGACGCATAAATCACCAACTCATTACTATTAAAATCAAGGGTCACCACAACATGTCCTCTCACCAGAATCCCTATCAATTGTTGGGCATCATCCAAGGTGATAGTCATCTCTCCAAATGGCATGTGAAAAGTATTGGTTTCCAGATACCACCTTGCAACCAATGAAGAGATCCACATCCTATTAATGGTCTTGTAAGATATGTACGTCAATGGATACAAGCCGCTAGACTCTATTAATAGAGTTATTGGACTATCACGCAAATCTCATTCAACAAGCTTCTTATGATGATGTACACATTAGAGAGGTCCACAATCCTACACAAAAGTAGTATAAATTATATATGTTAAAAAATATTGTGTATAATGAAAGCATTCACTAAAGGTTTTAAGGTAAATCGACTTACCTTGTTTTTCCATATATCCTTTGAAACATGAGTCTGGTAACTATTTAAAACTGTCATTTCTATAGGGCCTCCAGGGAAAGGATAAGTTTCATCCTCCACTATTTTCCCTTCTTCCTCCTCCTCCTCCCCTACATGACCTTGTTGTTCTCTCTCAATGACAGTAGTTTCTTCATCAATTTCCTGTCTTTGTTCTTGTGCATTTGGATTTCCTTCTAATTCATCATCAACAACTCCATTTTTTGCTTTAGCTCATCGCCTCCTATGTGATGTTGTTGGGTGTGTCCTCAACATCTAGTGTATGGAGAATCAAAGCAAAGGTTAGCCTCAATATTATTTAATAGTTCTTTAATTAGTGCAAATATATGCATAAACCTTATAATACCACTGCTAACATAATTATAGAATATAAAGAGAATTAGAACACACAAAATAATCACAACAGAAATCGTGCAGTAAGAATGAGATTTGATCAAATGAGATTTTTTCAAACCACTATCTCCCAAAATGGCTACTGACCTTTATGTCATTCGAATGATAACAAAAATAAACAATATGTATACAGAAATACTTTACTAAATCTAGTGCATGTTGGCAGGTGTATAAACCTTATTCTCTAGGTGCCATATAGACAATCACATAGCCAAATGATCACCAATACACAAGTTCATAACTTTATGGAAGGCACACCTCTAGCATTTGCCTCCTCAGTATTGTAAGCATTTGAATTCTTTTTAAACAAAAAGTTTCCTCTACCAAAAACTCTAATTTGTGAAAGCAGAAACAACACATCTTCTCAGCCTAGACAGTATATAGGTTGACCAACATACAAAATTATACACTCCCTCTGTCCCACATTAATAGGTCCATTTGGTTTTTCAAAATTTTAGTTCATTTTGAAATATCAAATAGAGCTATTAATGAAGGATAAAGGGAGTAACCAAAGATCTAGCATGCAAAGTAACATAATAAAGCAACAAATACCAAAAGTTCACGATCAAATAATACATTCTACACTATACCAAAAAAATAACTAGTGTATCCAATACATCGCATTCAGAGACTCACCTAAACCAGATGGGGATTCTGGTGATTTTTTCCCATGTGCATAATTTGTTCTAAATTTTATTAGAACAATCAATTGATATTAATTTAGTCAAGCTGGGAAAATATCTTACTTTCATGATGCTAGGATTTATGCGCAAATGATGATGATGATGGGTTCTATTTCATGGCTCTTGCTGCTTGTCAAAATCAAGTTCTGGAAAAGTTGAAATTGATGTTCTGCTATAGAACAGAAAGGATGAAAAAAGAAGCATATGTTTTGGCTACAAGTGTTGTTCTCTTGTTTTAGTTAGCTCAACACTTTGAAAAACAACTCTGATAAGAAGACTGCAATATATTACGGTTACATAAAGTTAAAAATCTCAAAAGAGCTTTAGAAATGGAGCAAGAAGGAAGGCAAAACATGGGAAAATTGGTAGCAAACCTCACCAATCAAATTGATATAAAAAAGAAAACTATGGAAGATAACAAAGGGGAAAACAGAGGGAAAATAAAAGAACTATAACATCAATCATACACCAAAGACGGATAACACAAAATCACCAAGCAACCAAAAAAAACCTACGCATCTCAATCACAAAACAAAGAGAAAATAAAAGGTCGACCTTTTTAATGGCAGGAGCAAATGCTGGATCTAGAGTCGCTGGTGGAGGTGCTAGAGCGGGAGATCTAGAGCTAGAGGCACTAGTAGCAGCGCAAAAAAATCGTAGGGTTCTAGTGGAGGCAAAATAGGGAAAGCTCGAGCTAGAGCCGTTGACGACAAAATCAAGAGAATTGGAGGCGCTGACGGAGAAATCTGGTTCCAGTGGAGACGAAGAGGGATCAGGTAGAGCTGCTGGACAGTGACGCTTAGGGAGACCGGATTTGAAGCCAAAGAACTTTTTGACAGGGGTGAAGCCTAGAGGGAGGAAGGGCAAGGTATACACAGTGATAAAAATACATTTCAAACACTATCGTTTGGTATATTTTGTAACAATGGGGTTTAAGTGAGCAATTTTACTTTTTAAACTCGGGGTGTATAAGTAACAGGGATATGGGGATAAAACAGGGGTTTAAATAGCAACGTTCTTTTATTAAATTCCTCAAAACACATTCTAGAAGATGAATAATGTTGTGGTCACTGTCAAGCTTAGTCTATTTTTATTGGTAGCCTAAACTTATGTGCATGTGAGAGGATAAACATGCAATTCCGTAGTTATGGATATTGAGACATGATTATATAGGATGTGAATATTAATACTTGATTTATGCACAATGTGAACTTTATGACAAGATTCATATAGTTATACATGTTGAATATATGTGATATAAATTATAAATGAACTTACAATGCATGGGTGGCTTGAATGTGTTTATTGCATGAATATGTGTGATTTATATCATGATGTATAGATGACATACATATGCATATAGAATGTGTTTTATCTCATGATGTACAAGTTTAGAGAATAGATATGTGAAGTATTTTTAGATTGAGAATGCATGTTGTGTTTTATGAGTTTATATTCCGTTAAAAACCCTCGTTGAGCTAAGCTCACCCTCTTTGTTTGTGTTTTATGTTATGGAGATGCATGTTGTGTTATATAGGTACTTCAGATGGGCTTTACATTCAACAGGAGGATGACCACATTCATTAAGAGGGGTTATAATTGCTTTAGGTTATGTTAGTTTGGATCTATGTTATGTTAAACTTACATTTGACTTTACTTCACATTATGATTAACCATTGTTAGCTTAGACTTGTTTAGCCTTTGAGGCTTGTTATTATGTGTTACTGGATGATGTGGGTATGTGTAGGTATGTGTGGACTAAAATTGATAATTAGTCTCCTTTTATTCTTCTATTTGCTTTTGCATAAGGGGCATATGCGCTTACTTCAATGTGTTTCACCTAATGATGAGTTAAGTCTTTCGCATTTCTACTTCACTTTGTCACTTCGTGTACTGCCTCCTCTTTCGATTGGGTTCGAGTCATGGGCTCATGTGAAGGGAATAAAATAGCCCTCGCCAGGCCAAACAAAGTATAAATTTACTGTTCTCTGGTTCTTGCCAAACATAGTATAAATTTAATGTTCTCCGCCTATATAGTGGAATAATGGACCATAGGAATGCCAACAAGAAAACAAAAAACACAAGGGAATTTAATGTGGTTTGGCCTTGCTGCCTACAATCTATGGAATCACACAATTCTACTTGATAGAGAATCAATTAAAATGGAGTACTATAAAGATTTCTCTGAGCACCTCTCATACAGCTCAAAGACAGAAAATAGAAGCCCTTCTTCTTACCCAAAGATGGCATATTTTCCTCTGGTGCATGGCAGCCTGGTTTCTCCCTGGTGCGTGGTAGCTTGCTCTCCCAAAATCAGTCCATCATGTTTTGCCCTCTCTAATCCTCTTATATTAGGTTTTTAGGGCAAAGGACTAAATTGCCCTTAATGGCTTTACTATGTCAATTAGGGCTCATCGCCAACAGTGTGTTGGGGCATGACAACACACAACCCTTTTAATTGCAAACAGATAAATTAGATTATGCCATCGGAGGTATTTTGACTCAGAATAGTCATCCAATAGTTTTCGAAAGTTGTAAACTCAATAAGGCAGAGCAAAGAGATGACAACTATAATTCATTATCTTCATACATAGCAACATTATTTGTTAGGTTCTCAATTTATAGTCAAGATCGACAATATTGCTCCTATCTATTTTTAAATCTAAAAGAAGCTCTCTTCAAAGCAAGCTCATTAGCAGGATAATAAGTGAGAAATCTTTATTAGATAATTGAATACACACAACGAAGTTGCTCTTAGTCTAGTTGCACAAAAGTACATGTTTACTATCAGCCTAGAACACAAAGTAGGGCATTGTAGGAATATATAATATATTAGGCTCAACATCTAGAATAGGCATTGTAGGAATACATATAATATATACACTCCTATATGTCTCTGCCTATTCCAACTCATGATGAACCGCACAAAGTAGATTACGATATGTTGTCACACTCATAGATACATGAAGTTAATCACATATATCTAAGCCTGAAGAATGTAGGTATAAAAGCACAAATAAAACTCGGTTTATGTTGATAGTTTATTATAGTCCTAGAACCACAAAGAAATCCTTATAAGTGATTGAATATAAAGACAAGAAGATATTCAAGAGGTAGGTTTCAAAGGACCGGATAGGCCACCCATCAAAAAATAGTACTACAAATGAGGATACATGAAACTAGAAACTTTATAACAAAAATGAAGCAACTGAGTTACTGAAAAACTGGCTTCCAATGGTACAGAAAATTCAAAAGCGATAACTAAGAAGCAGGAGGTTCTACCAAAAAAAACCAATGCAGCTTTAAAATCATTTCAGAAGAACAGAGTCACAGTTTCTCCTAAAGGGATGATAATGTCAATGAGAAATGGGGGTTTGGGTTTGATGAGGGTCAGCAGAAGATAAAACGCCAACTACATTGAAGGGTTTGATGATCCTGGCTAATTGTGAATTCTAGAGAGAACGCGTTGACTTGGGGAGCGGGTCTGGGACATTGATGATAGGGCTGGGAAAATCTAACCTGGCCCATTTACTCGATGCAAACCTGACCCGCCTAACCCTGCACTCGACCCGACTACAGGTAGGGTCAGGGTTAGGGTTAGGGTTAGGGTTAGGGTCAGGGTTTAGGCTCTTGACCCGTTTTGAATTTAGGGTCGGGTCGAACCCAATCAACTTGACTTTTACCCGACTATAAATAATAAAGAAACTTATTATTATGGTGTTGGTATATTGGACTTATTTATACTATTATTATGGTGTTTGTTTAGTGCATACTATGTTGAACCAGAGGTAATATTATGGTGTTGGTATATTAGACTTATTTATACATTTGTTTAGTGCATACTATGTTGAACCAGAGGTGCTTAAACACAAACTTGGGCATAAATAAGATGTTTGGAGCATAAGTGTGATCATATATATTTTACTTTGTGATAGACATCCATTTTGGGATAACAAAAGATGGTATCTTCAATGTGTAATTAATTTATATATAGTTTAATTTCTTTTATGTTATTCTTTTGGGCGTGGTGAATGAAATGAAAATATATCATATTTTGTTGTATTCATTACCCATCCTCTCTCCTTCAGAAGGACACGTCACACACTAGATTCAACTGTGTGAAAGGCCTGACAATCATAATAGGGAGCAGGTTAGGAACATGCAACTAGATAGGCAAATAATAAAGCTCGATGAGGGATAGTTTTTGGAGGAAGAAAATTGTATCCAAGTGTCATTGATTGCTGAGGAGGGTAGGGCTACAAGCAATCATAGAATAGTAGTTATTGAAATTTTAGAATTAAGACATGCTAAATTGCATGATCCTCTCTAGCCATCAAAGAAATAATGTTTAATCTATTTTACGTTTGTATGTGAGTTATCGAATGCCAAGTGGGTTGATCATGAGTAAATAAATGTTGAAGGTCTATTTTGTAATCCTTCTCTCTGAATGGAAGAAAGACAACACTATACCTCTAAGGTCTTTGTTGATAGCTACTACAAAAACATGTCAGCCATAAATCAGCCAAAGAACCAAACATTACAAATTAATGTTGTAATGTATTTAATTTCTTTTGTGTTTGGCCTTTGCAAAGAGAATGTATATAATATGAGTCTAACAAAAAAATTGAGGAAAAAAATAGGGTTACCCACATACCCAACCCGATCCAACTCAAGTAGGGTCGGGTTTGGATTTTCAACCCGATTTAAAAAGGGTCATGACCCGACCGAATTTTAGTGAGGGTTAAGGCCAACCCAACCCGATTCCTAACCCTAATCGATGGTGGTAGAAGACAGTAGATGGCATCCGAAAAGTAAAAAATTCGCCAGAGGACGATAGAGAGCAACCAAAGGCATCAGTTGGCAGTGTCAAGGAAGAGTCACATTCTCTACGCACGAGGACTCACGGGTTCATTTTTTGAGTTGATTTGTATTTAAGGATATATTAGTCTTTTGCCTGATTATATAATTATTGATAAAATTTATTAATTATTGCAGTTAATAATAGATTTGAAATTAATTTTGCTGCTAATGAAAAAATTCCCGATTTTTTTAGAATGCGGCTATTTACCCCCCCCCCCCCTAATTTACTCAAGGCCCCCCAAATAAGAAATATGGGGGCTATTTTTTTTTACTTAGTACACCCCAATTCCCACCCATACGAGGCACCCCAGGGAATAAAGAAATGAAAGAAAAAAATATTTGTATCCCCTTTACTGTGTTTGACGTGCATGAAGCTTTCGCCAGCGGCAAGTAGGCTGTGAGCGCCAGAGTTCTACTAACGTCCCTACCATCTTCCTCCCTCCCCAGTTCGTCTCTCCCATCTTCTTCTCCATGCATGAAGACTTCACTGATTACAGAAGTTTCATCTCTCTTCGACATTGCTGATTACATAACTTTCTCCATGCATTAGAAATTTCGTTGCTTCTTATCCTATTCAAAAAAATCCTTCGTTTGGCTGCTTAGCAAGCCATCTCTATTATTTTTTTGGGTGGGGTCTTCAACGATCAAAATTTGGAACCAAAGTATGTCATGGCTACCTGAACTTTTTCACGTTGAAGCCTTCATGCATGTGATGGGGAGGGGGGGTACCCCCTACCGCACCAAAATGATTTATACGAGGACTAAATGTCCTCGTCAACTTCTTGAAAAGTTGGCGGTGACCTCTCCCCACCAGCACCCATCCAATAAATTTTAACCTTTTGGAGCTTTCCTAGCGAGGAGTACCCCTTGTCCGATTAGAAGGATTCATACGGGTACTAAACGTCTTTGACTAGTTATTCCTCATTTGGCGGTGACTGCTCCCCACCAGAACTCTTCCATAAGGTTACAACACTTTCGAAAATCTTCCAATTGTTGCCTGCTCCCTGCCAAAACTCTTCGAGAAGGTTACAATACATTTGAAAATCTTCTGGAGGTTGTCTGGTGGGGGGTACCCCCTGCTACATCCAATGTATGCATACGGGGACTACATGTCCTCGTCAACTGCTTCCTAATTTGGCGGTGATTACTCTCTACCATAACTCCTCCAAAAGGTTTCAACACCCTCGAAAATCTTCTAGAGGTCGTCATATGCTTAAATTGGACTCCTCTATTTTTTTATACTTTGGGGTTGTTTTCATTTTCAGTGTTTAGTTAATATCCTTATTTTAATCTTTCCATGATAAAATGATGTTTTTATTCTCTTATTATGTTTCTTAACCTTTATGAAAGAAAAAATTTGAGTTTATTGCTCAAGACAAAGGGGACGGGAGTGGAAGGGATGCGACAGGAGAAGGGGGGACAGGAGGGGATGGAACGACGGGAGACAAGGGGATGGGAGGGGGAAGATGGGGGGCACGGGCCAAATGAGTTGGGGGGATGGGGTGCGTAGAGGGGTTATGAGTAAAAAAGATTTTCATGGTGAGTGTGAGATGTAGGGAAGTAAATTTTGTATTTTATTTGGGGTGTGTAAAGTTTAGGAGGGCCTGAGTGAATAGTGGGGAGAAATATCCGCATTCATTTTTTTATTGAAGGAGTTTATGAAAACTTGCCCCGAGCATCTCTTGATTAATTTCGGGAGAACTCTTCTACTTTCCTTTTCTGTTACTTGGCCTCTTGGGATTCCGATGAGTGTTATGAGGGGCCCTTTTGTGTATTACATAAACAAGTATGAAACATTTTATGTACTTACGTTATGTTCATAGCCATTTTAATAAATTCCTGAGAAAACATTCTAGAAGATGAATAATGTTGGGTCACTGTCAGGCTGGTTTGTTTTTTTATTGGACTTTATGAAAACTTACCCCAATCATATCTTAATTAATTTCAGGACAACTTTTCTTCTTTCATTTTCTGGTGCCTCTTGGAAGCCCATGACTATTGTGAGGGGTCGGTGTCCTGAGAAAAAGAATGGTTCATTTTTAATATAATATGACTATTTAGACCTCACTATTTTTTTTATGTCCCCTGAAAAAAATAGATTTTTTTTATTTTATTTTTTTATATATTTTTTCTTATTTTACTCATATTGCTCTTGTTAAATTAAACCTTATTTCTTTCTTCTCTGGTAATTAAAATTCCGATAACTACGACTCTAGAGACCATTTTGACTCCGACAGCGGCCAAATAGGCCTGCTATATGCCGGTTAGATCTGGCTGACACAGGCCAATTTGGCTTACAAGCAGGCAAACCAGATCTGGCTCACCTATGCGTCAACCAAATCTAGCCAGCACACACCAGTCTAGCCTGTGCACAGGTAAGTCGACATGTAGGCGGGCCACTTCTAGCCCGCCTGTGTGTAAGCCGAATAGGCCTACACTGGCCAAATCTAACCGGGTGTGTAAGCTGAACATGACTGGCTTGTATGGCTAGTCTGGCGTGCAAGCCAGCTAGCCTGCATGCAATGCAGTAGGCCCATTTGGCCACTGCCAACCCGTGTCTAAATTTTTGCCAAAAATAAATTGAAAAAAAGATTAAAAATAAGATAAAATTTTTTATTAAAATTTTTTTTAATATGTGTGGTCTCAGTAGCAGCGTTCTTTTTAATAACATCTCGGGTCAGGATAGGCGGCCCAATAGCAGCGTTTCAACCATAACCATGGAAAGTGCACCTTTATCCTCTCGCCTGAACATGAGTTTAGGCTACCAAACGAGTTTCTTTTTCCCACTGGCCTGAGTCCAGCGTCAGGCAGACAACCAATGGAAGCCAAAACTTTGATCCTTTTCTCCCTGGCATGTCCCTTTGCACTCCTTACCATGGCTGATCCCCAAACTAATTTCCTACAGGAAGGCTGCAGCAACGAAAACGCAACGGTCCCCTTCGTCACCAATCCGCAGGACACCCTACGACGCCTTCGCACTGGGCTTATATCTGCTTCCTTCGCCACCTCCGACCTGGGCAACATCTCTGCCCATACGTACGTCCTTGCCCAGTGCAGAAACTATTTGTCTGGAGCCGACTGCCTCTCCTGCATCACAGCTGCCAATTTTAGGCTGCAATCATGCTCCATTGCAGCTGGAGCACGGGTTTCTTTGGACGGGTGTTTCCTCAGGTATGAGGACCACTACTTCTACAGGCTAGCACTGGACGGGGGAAGCCAAGGATACTGCTCGAACGAAACATCTGTTCCTGAAGGGACGAGACATGCAGTAAAGACGTTATTACAGCAACTAGTAGAAGTCACACCACAAAGACATAATTTCTTTATGACCAGGGCAATAGATGTAGCAGGAAGCGGCACTGTGATCTTTGGGGTCGCACAATGCGTGCTAACTGTCTCAGACATTGACTGCAGGCGGTGTCTGAAGATGGCGGGTCAAATCGCTGTGCGCTGTGCAGTAAATGGAGGTGCGAGGGCAGTCGATGCTGGGTGCTTTCTGAGGTTCTCCACCCATCCCTTCTTTCGCAGTAAACATACGACCACCGGTCAAAACACAACTCAAAAGGAAGGTGAGATTTCTATGTAGTGTATCAAATGGGATCCTCATACACATGGAGATATCGACAAAGCTTGAATGCTTGCAGGGGTTTCCGGGACTTTGAGGAAGAAGAAGAAGAAGAAAGCGATTCTGGGCGTGGTTGTTGGAAGTCTGCTTGTGCTGCTGTTGCTACTACTGCTTGCTGTGTTGCATTGCAGAAAAGCCAAGACATCAGAAACAGGTATTTTTTTCTCTGTTTTTAGGCAATAATTTTTTTACAAATTACTTCAGCATAGTAAGGTGATGGTTGGGGAGAACCTGCTGAATCTTGTCCTCGGTCTTTGGACAAGAGGAGAAGCCGTGGGCCCTCCTGTTGGTTATGCATATGTTGAGTGAAACGAAAGAACAAGCTAAATTTTAAAAAGAGACAAGAGGAGAAGCCGCTGGGCCCTCATGTTGGTTATGCATATGTTGAGTGAAACGAAAGAACAAGCTAAATTTTAAAAAGAGGTCTAGATCAATTTTAATAGCTTGATAGAAAGCAAACAAATTACCTAAATAGTTCATTTTAAAAAATCAAGTGAAACTATTAATGTGGTGGGATGGAGGGGAATTATTAAAAAATCAAGTGAAACTATTAATGTGGGATGTAGGGGAATCATACTGTTGTGAGAAAACAATGCATCACTAAGTTATGAAAAATCCAAATCAGATCAATCGTGCTGAACATTTTTCACGTTTTTACCTCAATGTTGGAAGTTCTTGAAAAAGAGAGAGGATGTATCATATATGCACACTATTTTGCACCATAATCAAACCAAGATATAATTTTGTGCAAAAAACAAGAAAAAGGTAAATCCAAACAAGATAGGCAGCATAGAATATAAAAAACATGTTCTTAACAAAAGATATTATACTGAAAAGCGATCTTGTCATTTATCAAATCAGACATCAAGTTTTTCACGTCCTTTCTTAATTGTTGGCGGTCTTCATTAAGCCCCCCTTTTGATTAGTACAAAGCATTAATTTAGATACAGCACAATGGCATTAGGATGAGATGGAAGTGTTTTTTGTCCTACGTTTTTTTTGTCCTTCCTCAAATCCATCCTCCCCTCAGTAGGAGTCGGTAGGAGTTGTACATCATGCAGATCAACGGTGTATACGCTAATGTATATTAATAATACTTTATTTGTGCTAACATGCACTAATATATATTATCGATTTTTATAATCTACCACTCCCATTCATAGAGGATATCTTGACCGGCATCTTCCGGGAGAATAGTAAAGTTTCCAATGAGTTAATGATGAATCAATATAAAGTTAACAAGAGGAAAACTTTATACGTCTGAATATAATTAGAACCAACCTTTAAGTAGATAATCCAATAGACAATACAGAAAATTTAATCTTCAAAATAATATTTATGTGAAATGAATTCCGTACTAACAAAATAAAGCACATGGGAACTGGTATGACAATAGTGACACAACAATTACTGTGTGCATGCAGGGGATAAGGTCTTAGATCTGCCACGACCAAGGATGTTTCAGTATAAAGAGCTTCATGCTGGAACCAATAACTTTTGCAATGAAAACAAACTTGGAGAAGGCAGTTTTGGAACTGTGTACAAGGTAGAGCAACTAGCAACTCGTAAATTATTTTTCATTTCTTGATTGCTGATGAAATGGAGAATTAGGGGTGTTAAACTAATCTCGAAAGCTCAACTTGGCTCGACTCATGTTCAAATTCGAACTCGAAGTTAGTCAATCCAAGCTCAAATATATATATGTTCGGTTCAACTTAGCTCGAAATTCAATAAAAACTTGAACTTACATTAAGTTATATATATATATATTTCATGTCTCTCTAGTTTTAATTTTCTTCATTTAATATATCATTTTTACTTTTTTCATGTACAACTAAATGAGGTTTTTTGTTAAAGAAATTATATAATGTCTCATAAGATCTATAACTATTTTTTATAAAATTTTACTCTCTCCCTCATATATTAATAGTCTAAATTATAAAATCAAAATCATCAAAGACTAGTTTATTTGATTTGCTAATCAAACACATTAGACTACTTACTAACTATATTTGTTTTAGTAATTTTTCTTTAAATATATTTGGGTCACCAATTATAAAACTAAATAATAATAATAATAAGGCATATCAACTTGATTCAAGCTCAACTCAAGCTTAAAATTAAAGTTTCAAGCTCAAGCTTGAACACTCTAAAGCTCGATGATACACGGCTCACTAATACCCCTATGGATAACACATGGTATTCACTAGGAATAAATGAAACTTGTTTGAAAATCCCATAAATGCCTTTATTTAAAACTTACAAGAATGTGCATGCATTATGCGTTTAAATATAGATTAGATAAGATAAAATAAAATAATTTAAATTAAAAATAAAATAAAATATACATTAAACAAAGGTCACCTTTGCCTGCTACAGTTACAATGCATTGCTTTGAATATCACAATGATTATTAGTTATACACACAAGCTCTATAATGACCCATATACACTTATAATAAGCAATTACAAATCCAAAGTTTATAAGCTAAATATTATGTCATAGGTCAACGAAAACAATGGTATCGAAGGACTTTGTGGCATGGAGCACGTTATTCATATTCAATATCAGTTTGATGGTGAGTCTCATTTGATAGAGCTTTTCAAGGGTTTTCTAATGACATTAAAAATATGCAAATCTAAATATGTGTAATATATGAATAAATATAAAAAATTATTATTGTGTGTTATCTACGTGGGCCTACAAAAAATTTTAAGAAAACATAATAATGATCTCATTTGATATAGTTCATCGAAAGCTTTCTAACGATGCTAAAAATAAGCAAATCTGAGTTCAAGACACAAGATATAATATTATAAAATTAAAATCACCATACTCTAAAAAATAGGGATTGAGATTATGATATCTTTAGCTTTTTGGGGATTGGGATGGGTAAAATAGATATTAATGGCATAAAACTTGAGTCAAATAGTTAGAATTTGAAAGTTCTATAGTCTACCAATTTGGTTTTTTATTATAGTATGATTATACTCCATTTATCCTAAAATAAGTATCTCATTTTGAAATAGTTAAATATTTAAGCTACCTCATATTAAATGTTTCCCTAATTAGCCTTCTAATAACACAAAAAAAAATTGATAAAGGGTAATTTAGGATAGTATACATAATAATTGTGTAGGAGAGGAGAAAGTGACAAATAGCTAAGCAAATGGGACATGTATTTCAGACCAAATTGTTTCTTCAAATAAGACACTTACTTCAAAATGAAGGGAGTATACATTTCAGTTCATACAATGCAATAAAATGGGTACTTTAAAAGATGCTCCCTTTGTCCTTAAATAAGTGTCTTATTTTGAATAATTTAAATATTTTAGCTACTTAATACTCTTTTTGTCCCAAATTAATAGCTCCATTTTGTTCAGCACTTGAAAAGGAGTATTAGAAACTTATTTTCCCTTCTTTTAAATGTGAATTTTATTATTCAATAAAATCTATTATTTTTTCAAGTGTAATTATTAATATGAGATGGAGTAATTATTAATATGAGATGGAGGGAGCATTACTCAAAATTTTCCAAAATTACTTTTCTTTGCAAAGACATAAAAAAGTTGATAAATGGTATTTTAGAAAAAATATTTATAAAAACCATATAAGAGAAGAGAAAGTGATTGACAATTAAGCAAATAAGAGAACAAATAATTTTTTCAAATGGGACACTTATTGTAAGACAGGGGAGTATAAACTATATGACCATTATAAAAAAATGATTACTCGGAGGAGATAAATCGTTTTTCTTATTGATATGGCACAGGCTGTTCTGACAAATGGGCAACAGGTAGCAGTGAAGATATTAAAAATACCGGAGACCATTCAAGATAAACAAAATTATGAGCGCAAATCGAAACTTTTATGCAATACTCATCATCGCAATTTGGTTCGTGTCCTTGGATTCAGCAGAAAGTCACACAATCTCATGATAGTATATGAATACGTAGAAAATGGCAGCCTCGACAGAAGTCTATTTGGTATGGCACCATTACTAGATAGACACAAAACAGCTTTTTATGAAATTATTTTTAATCCTTCTTTAATATGGCAACAGGTGACAAGAGTAGGACACTGAACTGGAACCAAAGATTTGATATAATCCTTGGGACTGCTCGTGGGCTTGCATATTTGCATGAGGAAATGCACGCATGTATCGTACACTCTGACATAAAAACAGCAAACATACTCCTTGATACAAGATTTCAGCCCAAAATTGGAGACTGGGGGCTTGCTCGGGTACTTACAGGTGACCAGAGCCATATGAGTACTAAAATAGGTGGAACCCTGTGAGTGTTTGGACTAATAAGTTTTATAGTTTGCAGCTTTTTACCTGCCCCATTATCTGCAGATCAACCTAAATGATACTAACTAATATGCTGATGACAACCGATTTGCCAGTGGTTATACGGCACCAGAATATGCAAACACTGGACGACTATCTGTAAAGGCTGATATATACAGCTTTGGCATCGTAATTCTAGAAATTGTTAGCGGTCGAAGATGCAAGCATATAACAGTTGAACCAGTCACTCAGTACCTACTGGAATGGGTAATTCATATTCAATCCTCATCTCTTATTTGACAAAATTCATATGGCTTGTATAATTCTGGAATTTATGAGCAGGCATGGAGGCTTTATGAGAACGACTTGTTGATGGATTTGGTGGATAGAAACATGGATGTAAGCCAAGAAAAAGTGGAAAATTTGCAGAGAGTTATAAAGATTGGTCTAATGTGTACCCAGTCAGCTCAATACAGGCCAGCCATGTCCAAGGTTGTGACACTCCTCACAAGCACGGAATCGAAATTTGAGCTGATTAGGCCAAGCTTCATCAGTGAGGACGCAATAATGATCCAACTTTCCACCTGTATGCCTATATCCGATGCTAACATGACATTCTCCCAATTCTCAGGACGTTCATAAGCATGTAAACTATTGGCAGAAACTTAAGTCCTTAAAATTTAAAGTGATGTCATAATTGCCCAAAAATATTAAATCTATCATAAACAAGCCACCAAAAGTTTTTGCAAGAAGTATGACTACGTCTATGCCGAGTTTTAAATGAAGCCTTTCAACATGGCTTAATCACTTAGATATACATATCTCCAGTATTGTCAACCAATGTTGACCTCTGAATGAGAAGAGTACTCAAAAACATCATCTGTAACTGCACAATTTATACAACGATATGAAAACAAAAAAAAAATCACTTTTTGATTCATTTTCTTAATTTAAGCACTCGTATTAGTGATCTAAAGCAGACTTAAATGTATGAATGCCTTTTTGGTGGCACTCAAGTAGCCCTCAGCTCGGACCATACATGAGCAGCAATATGTATCTACAATTAGACATGAATATACCTCGATTATATGATGCATATGACTTTCCACACAAAAAATGCAACGCAGACGGAGTTTCCAATTGCATCACAAGAAAACAACATTAGACTAGAAATGTTTTACCTACATTTCAACCATTGATCTAAGAACAATACTAATTTATTACAATACAAAGTTTAAGGACAAGGTGGTTATCATCAAAATGCATAGTGCTAAACATTGGAATGATCAGCATGCTATCCATGCAATAACACCCAGTAAGTTCAAGTGTAAGAGGATTAGCCCCTCCATTCAAAGGCACCACAAAATTATAGACACATTCACATGCCGACTAGAAAGAAATAAATAACAAGATTCAGCTTCCTAATGCAGATAAACCTTCAACAAAATCCAATAAAAGCGAGAGGCATGCTGTTCTGATGCATGATAGGCAAGGCTTATCACCCGAATAGCATAAACTGGCAGTTACAAAATCATTAAAGAAGTGGATAAGTATATTAGCATCTTCTCTACAGGATTGACATAGATCTGCGGTCAATAGATCATGAAAATGTGGATAAGCACCCACAGCAGGACACAGAAGTAGTTCTCAAGGTCAGATAAAAAATAGCAGCAAACATAGATATAACAGTGTTCAGCCAAGAATCAGGGGCGGTCAGTATACTAAGAAAGCAATATATGAATTCCAATTGAGTGCTGCTTTCTAAATAGTGCACAAGTTAAATATTCCCTCCGTCCCACATTAATAGCTCCATTTGGAAAAATAGTGATTTTTATTAGATGGTGAGACCCACAGCTAAGAGAATGGAAAATAAGCTTCTGAAATGCTTTTTTAAGTGCCCAACCGCCTAAATTAATCCAAATGGAAGTATTAATACGAGACAAACTTTTTTTTCCAAATTGAGCTATTGATATGGGCATGAGGGAGTATAAATCAAAAGGCCTAAGAACTTGGTGCAACTTTGTATTTTCCTTTTTTCCATACCCTGGCTAATATAAAGACAAATCAGATATGAATGGTGATTGATGCAGGGGAAACAGAGCAAATAAATTCGACACAAAAATACAAGGAATCGCCAGAAATGATGAGAACCTGAGTTATCAAACTGTGGCCAGTCTATTCAGTTCCAACATGTTTGCAAAGAATTAATTTGGAGAGTCCAGTTTTCATGGCAGAGAACCAACTGCCGGAGTGGCCGAAAATAAGAGCAGATCACACTGCAGATTGCTGGCCCTACAACTGCCGGACTGGCCGAAAATAAGAGCCTGAAACCGTCGGAAAGAAGCGGCCTGGGACTCATGGCTGGGTCAGAAAGCAAGAAGTAAGCTTCTTGCTGAAAGGGTGGTGAGAGCTGTGG
Organism: Saururus chinensis; assembly: GCA_035235625.1. NCBI lineage: Eukaryota > Viridiplantae > Streptophyta > Magnoliopsida > Piperales > Saururaceae > Saururus > Saururus chinensis. The sequence goes on from CP141141.1 coordinate 7,586,354, forward strand.
CTTTCGAGCCCCATACCATGGCCAGGAGAGTGAGATTCGCCTACGGCCACTTCATTGGGCTTTCATCGATGTTTGGATAGCGAATCTGCCCTCAGATTGGTGCAGATTTCGCAGGTTAAAAGAGTCTTCTCCCATTGACGTATACCTCCCGCTCACGCATCTACCCTCAAAGCATGTCCTGGTAGCCCCATCTGCTCTCAGTGATCCCCACTATATTCTAGCCACCCCAAGACCCCTACCTTCCCTTCTCTTTCTTCGATGCCAGTGTCGGCACCGATGGCCGGCAACATGCTGATTCTCTTCCATTATTGGCCGGCAGGCTCGGCTGCGCGGGTAAAATTGACGGAGGCCATCTTGTGACTGCTATTGGAGGGAGATCTACTCTTCCAACTTGGCCATGCATGTATGTTTTAATTATCTCATCGAAAAGCAAGATCCGAGTTGAGCTTCGTTTTATATTCGCCTGTTCAACTTGGATTGAAATTCAATTCCAACCTTTAACCTGGACATTTCTGCCAAGCACCCTATAATCAAACGAAAAAAAACCAAAGAGATGAACCAAAAGAGCCTGGCAGCAGATTTAAGTCACTGTTTAACAGTTTGATTGTAGTCGGAGATAAGTACCTCTATATCCTTTTTTTATTCTAGGCAATATCAAGCTCCATAATTTGCTCTTCAAAAGCACTTCTACCAATCTCGATCTCGGCAATATCGTAATCCACAGCCGCTAATTCCTTCTTCATCCACTTCACGTCTCTCATATTAAACTTCTGCTTTTCCACCCTCTTCCTCAGTTCCTCGTTCTCCGCAGTAGCTTGGTGGGAAAGCCTGGCCACACAGGCGAGGGCCTTGGCCACAGCAGCCGGGCCGGGGCCTGCGAAGGCCAGGGCTGTCCCTGATCTCTGCGGCTGGCCCAGGACAGCCCTGGCCGCAGCTCGGACAACCCTGTAGAGGCCAAGGCTTGTCAGGTGGTTGGGCTGGGGTATGGCCTAGTTTCTGCCACTGGCCCGGCCTGGCAACACGGCCAACACCAGATCCGCCAGAGCAGAGGCCAGGGCTAGTCCCACGCGTAAGAAGAGGATATTTGAGGTGAAAAATAATACGGGTGAGACGGGGTGTGTACGAGTAATTTTTTAACTTTTACATGGGTGTGAAAAAACGTATATGTTGTGTGGGGTGAAATAGACGCGTTCTAAGTTCTAACTTAAATTTTTATAATCTCATCATTCAGGGGTTGTTATTGTAGAATATTTAAAAAAATTTGTTGATTATATTTTAATTTTAGTTTAAATTATTAGAATTATATTTATGTATAAAATTTAAAAGTTGATTTTAAGCTATTTTAAGCCGAAATCAGTTGGAATTACCGAATTACCTCATTAGGTGATTTTGGCGATTTCGGCTCCAAAATAACTGAATTATTTTATGAGGTGATTCTATCGACTCCAACTCATTGTCCCCATTTCAAAAATTATAATTTTTTAATATTTACTTCTTATATCGATTTGAGTTTTCAAAAAATGTGTCATATAGGTAAGACTCACTATAAAAGTTTAAAATTACTTATCCTTGTAAGATCTTGTTTTATAGAGCTTAAAATTAGGAGTGTAATAGTATAAAAAATGTACATATCTAAGTTCGGGAGAGAGAGAAAGAGTTATATTAGTTTAAAATTTTAAAATTGGGTTTGATGCGATATCAAATTTATTCTAAAAAAATTTATTACCAGAATTCACATTTAGCGGTAAATTTATAAAATTAATAAAAAAAAATCCACTTCTATTTTTAAAAAATTCAATACCCAAATAACCCCTAAATATGTTTAGAACCAAGCATTTACTAATAGGTGGCAATTTGACCTCACAAATACAATTCTTCAAACTCGTACACCACCTTCTTTCTTTTTCACTTTCTCCTGTCGAATGCACCCAAAACCCTCTCAAACTTTCTCAAAATGCTCACTAATGCTTAACAAGCTAGGGTTATGGTTTTTCCGAACTTACATGATAGGGAAAAGTATAAGGGAAAAGTTAGTATGAGCCCGGGCGCACGCGCGCCCACATGCGCCCGGGCTCATTGGGCCGTCGGATTTACATCCGACGGCCCATCAAACTCACGGGTTAAATGCCCCGTGAGTTTGATGGGCCGTCGGATGTAAATCCGACGGCCCAATGAGCCCGGGCGCACGCGAGCGCGCGTGCGCCCGGGCTCATACTAACGGGACTCAAAGTATAAAGTGTAATTTATCAATCTAAGAAATCTTTCCATACTAGTTATGTGCATCCCTGATGTGGATCTTATTCTCCACAATGTCTTTTGCATGTAGCAATTTATTGATATGTCATATTATAAAAATATAACTCACTAATCTTCTATATTGTAATTCAAATATACATGTAATCTGTATAAATAAAATGGCAAAACACGTCCCAATTGTTGATTGCATTCGATTGTTTCACAAAAAGGTGGTGGAGCTAACTGCTCTCAACTAATGGTAGGCATTGTTGGTGTAATAAAGCCTTATGCTTCAACATATTAGACAATATTAAAGGAGAAACATGTGTCCTCTTTCGTGTTCCTCTTAATTATTAAATTCTTTAAAATTCAAAAAATCACCTCAAAATTCTCTAATGCTATAAGAATAGCAACAAGCAGTTGAGGGTATGGAATTTGACAAGATATGACTATCATACGCAAGGTTTTTAAATACATATAATTTTTAATTTAAAATATTAAAGTTAGCCTAGGCCGTAATTTAAATAATATACCATAAGCATAACATAAAAAATTTATTTCCCTAAAAATATACCATTTGTGTATAAATACATAAGAAGGAATATAAACAAGGTTTCTCACGGTTAAAAATATTCAAAATTTTCTTAAAAACTCCTATAAATACTCTTTTACCTGCACATTATGCTTCATTAGGTCATGCAAGGTTTGGGAATGGTGAGTATTTTAAAGTACTTAGTAAGAAAATTTATACTATCAAATATAAATATAACACATGACAATTTTAAATTACATAAGATAGATAATATTTTTAATAAAACAAGGATGTGTCTCTCACCTAAAATATCCCCTAGAGCTCCTCCCTACATATTGAAAGATGCTACTAGGATTTGTAATCTCTCATAACTTACTACTAGTATCTCAAAAACTTACCATATCCTAAGGAGTTTGCTACGGGTACAAAGTAGCACAACCTTTTGTTAAAGGTGTTAGGCTAATGCGTGTATCGTGCATCTCATTCCAAATCTAATTATAGTTATACACTCTTCTATCCATGAAGCTCTATTTAGACATTAACCAACTATAACTCTAGACAAACAAATCAATCTTGAGTTCCCTGACTCAAAAAGGGAAATTTTCCTTTCAAAATATTTCATCTCAATGTTTTATCCTTTTAAAAACCCTAATATTGCCTCTACAAGTCATGAGCATGTTACTGAAAATGACTATAAATATAGAGTTAGTCACTCGTTCCAACGAAACAGTTACCCTTTCTTTATACTATCCCAATAACTCAATCGCTATACTTATACGTATTTTTAAAATTATTTTAACAGAGCAATAATTCTCTAAAACTATCTTTCAAACATATTGTACTCATTTATAATTAAAACAATAGCGAAGCTAGATTTTATTCATCTCATATAAATCATAGTGCATAATTCATAATATGTTTCAAAGGATAATCATTCGATAAAAAAATTATATGAGGCAATTATAAAATCACATTGCATAATTCATACCCTACTTAAAGGGATAATCATTCGATAAAAAAATATATGAGGCAATCATAAAATCAGAGTGCATAATTCATACCCTACTTTAAGGGAATATCATTCAAAAACACAAATATATAAGGAATTCATAAAACATACATTGAAATTAACTCCAACACTTAATATACTAGAGTGTGTGTGTGTGTGTATATATATATATATATATATATATATATATATATATATATATATATATCTATATATATATATATATATATATATATATATATATATATAAGTTCAAAAGATAAGCTATATTAATATTTATGCCTTAAGAAAGGATAAAACCCCTACCTTAACCTTTTGATGTTGATTTTCTGAACTTTAAAGCTCTCTAACTATGTAAATAACCCCACGATATTGTTTAGCACATTCGATTTATGTAAAAATGCCTTAAATGACTCAAATCAGACTTAAATAGGCTTGGAAGCGGAGAAATTAAGTATGGAGTGTGGGAGTGGAAAACTCGAAAGAAAACGAACCCCACACGCTATTTGTAGGCACCTGAGGCAGTTTCACACTATGTGGCGCACGAAACTATTGTGCATTGCGCACAGCTAGCTACGGCCATGAGTAGGTAGTGCGCCACTTGATCCTGGCTCATTGACGCGTCGCTACTAACGCGCGACACTTTTTTTTTTCAAAACAATTCAAAGTCTTAAAACGCTCATAACTTCTTCTTTTGAACTTATATTTATGTATTTTTTATACCGTTAGACTCGTATCGATGAACCCTACAAAATAAGACTACTCAAGGTCAAGGGTAGGTTATATTCAAATAGGTCCTGCTTATATGCACAATTTTTGATGTCATAATTTGTAACCCCAATGTTTGATTTGCACAGTTCAAGACGCATTACACTCATTTTTCAGAGCTCTAATACAATATTAAGAAAACCTACTAAATAATAACTTTTAAATTATTAATATTTACTAAAAATTATAATATTAGCTTTATTAGAAATAAGAAATCGTACTGGAAATTAAGGGTGATTGCAATGACGCATACAATATACTAGGATATTTTTACTTTTATGATAATTAGAAATTTTTCAACAAGGCATATGAGGTACCAAATTGTATTATACTCTCTATGTCATATATTAATTACTACATTTAGAAAAATATTAACTTTTATTGAATGGTGAAATTTAATTTTATTAAAAAAAAGCTTATAATAATCTTTTTTAAGTACTTAATAAGTTAAATTAAACAAAATAGAGCTTTTAATATAGTATAATTTTTGTTACTAAATAAAACTATTAATTTCATATAGAAGAAATACTATATTATACTATTTTAGATAATAATGAAGCTTGAACTTAGTCAATTTCAATCTCAGTTTGTAATATGACTCATAATATTATAAATATGATTGTTTTGTAAGTCTTATATTGAATATGCAGTGAATCAGCCGTCTGAATGGACGAACGACCAACCCCAAAAAATCCTCAGAACATGGATAGCCGCCGGCGGCCCTTTGCTTCTTAAAAAAAGGTTTTTTTAGGAAAGAAAGACGAAATCCCAGGTGCAGCCCTGAAACGACGTCGACGTGCGGCCGCTGAAAAGACGTGGACGTCCCGCATGTTTCCTCCGCCGCGCCAACCTATCACGAATTCTTCTCAGTGACGCTCCACTTTTTTTGACTCCTAGTCTCACTGTCGGATTCGGTTTTGGACACGGGCACTCAGACGTCCGATTATCGCTCAAAAGTCAAACCCCATGCCGTACTAGTATAGAAACCCTCTCGACCCGGACACGGGAGATAGCTGAAGCTGCAGTCTTGATGGCCATCTCCGTCAGATTCTCTTCGTTCCTGCCCACCAAGCCCTCCCCTCACCGACTCCCTCTGTTCCGGCACCCCTTCCAGGTGTCAGTGCGGTCGCGCGGTTCCCTCTCCGCCATGGCTTCTGCTTCCATCAGCTTGTCCCCTGCCGTTGGCCTGTCCGCGACATTCTCCAAGCTGAAGAAAGAAGGCAAAGTGAGTTTTTTGTTTCTTTATCCGGTAAAATGTCGGTTGGTTCGGAACTTTACTTGTTAGTAGTGTTTGAATGAATTGTTTTCTTATGAGATTGCAAACGTTTACTGAGTTTGGAGTGTTCACAGTTATAATCCGCCTTGTTTAAACGTTTATTGTGAGTTGGACGGGGTTCGTTACCATTGTTAATTTACAATGATTAATCTTTCTGAAGGTATGGGTGGTTTTTGGACGCTGTTTGCTTGGATTCGTTTATCTTGTAACCTTTATAGATCCTTCTCATTGTGGAAGCATACCTCTTATAAAGTCTTTTATGCACCAAAATTCTGACGGCACTACAAAATTACTCTCTGTCCCTTCTGTCGTGTAAATCTAGGTGTTTGACTGAGTGTTAATTGTTTTTTTTACTTGATTATGATGTTTGAATAATAAATAAATGAAAATTTTAAGAAATCGAAATCTTTAAGTGAATATTTGGCCTTTCATATGCGAGTCTGTTTATCTTGGAACAAATTGAGCCTGTGCATTCTAAATGTTGGAAGCTTTTTATACTTGATATTTATGATCAGGGTAGAGAAGGAATATCTAGTTGAAGGGGTGTGCGGGTTATCTTGAGTGGTCGATCCATGTGGTAGTAACAGTTTGTATATTTTCTTTCCTATTATAGAATTGGGAAATGATGACAAATATGGTACAAATTTATTTATTATATTATAAAAGGCAGAGGGCTAAGCTAATCTAAATAATATGCAGAAAACAGTACAAGAATGGCCACAAATATATAAGCAATAGAAAGGAGGGTAATTTGCTTAGAAATCAAGCTATGAGGAGTAGAATATCCTGTGAGTTTATATAGCCAGACTTTGATAATAATTTGGTGAAAACAAGATGTTGTTTTTTTTTGGGCCAGAGTAGAGGACTGGTTGGTTTTGGAAACAGCACTTTGTTCTTCTGCTCTATGTCATGTCACCTCACCTGCCCCTGTTTAAGAATCATATGGGCAGAGATAACTACTCCAGACAAAGATTAAGCTGCATGTATTCTAAGATGTTACGTTGGTGTTAGAACTCCTTTTCCTGTTAAACATACGAGTGTCATAAATCTAGTGGACTCCAATTGTTATATTGAAAATCCTATGAATGCTCATGCCCAGAAAAGCTCCCCCATTGCGCATCCGACACCACGATGAAGGCATGGGATGGCCATGTGGCCTGTGTGTTGGGTCCGCGCCCATTGGGCGAGCTTTCTGGGCATGAGCGGTTGTAGCATTGCTCTTGTTATATAGTAGGCTTTCTTTATTTGTTATCCTTTTCCTTCCATTTTGACTTAAAATGGCTTCTGATCAGCCTTTTAAATATGCAGGTGGCTTTGATGCCTTTTATTACAGCCGGTGATCCTGATTTGCCAACAACAGCAGAAGCACTGAAAGTTCTTGATGCTTGTGGCTCAGACATAATTGAATTAGGAATACCCTATTCCGATCCTTTGGCAGATGGCCCAGTTATTCAGGTATGCTCAGAGAACATATGTTGTTGCTATTCAAATGACCAATGATAGTCATATGTGCCAAATCATGGATCTTAAAGATCCGTTGTGCTAGCTCCTAGAAGGAGAAAACTATGCATCAGTATTTCAAACTTCGTTCTATGAGTGGAAAATTCAAATGACTACTCTCTATTTTTTATGGCTTGGAACATGTAAGGTCATGTTTGACATTTGTTTAGAGATAGGACAGGTGCAACTTTGGCCTTAAAATGAGGGAAAGATTAAGAAGGATGTGATTGTTAAACTAATGGGCAAGGATTCTAATATACAGCTACAAACTAAGTATATTACTTGGTGAGAGGAAAAGAGTGCAATAGTCTGAGTTGCTGACATGTAATAGTTAGCATGAGTTGTATGTTGATGGAACAGTTGTGTGCTAGCTTTTATTTATATTTTTTCATTTACCAAATTGTTTTGTTTTGTGCCAATTTCAGGCTGCTGCTACACGTGCCTTAGCAAAAGGGATTAACTTTGATGCTATAATTTCTATGTTAAAAGAGGTAAGATAATCTTATGGGCATATGCTGAATGCAAATTTTTTATTTTCTGCCAGGACTTGCAGTCAAAGGGTTCTCATATGGATAGGACGTGGATAATATTGTTTGATCGTTCTGTAGTACTGAACTCAAAATTTTCACTGCAGAGTGCAACTAGAAAATCCATGTGGTTGAGTTGTTAAATGTGTGTGGTTAACAGAGCTAAGTGTACCTAGCTTTGAGTGGCTTGAGATTGAACTTCAGATGTTCAGTTCCATCATATTCATGGCTCAAATTTGGCTTGATTATGCATAGAACTAAGGAACTTGCTTTTAATTTTCCTCTAGGTTTGACTAATACTACATATGGCTAAATTTTTTTTCCATATTATTTTATGTTTATCACATGCGTACTACTGATTCTTATGAGTGTAAACCTAATTGGATAATTTACAAGCCTATGCACATAATATTTCTTTTGTGATGTGGTCTAATTCTGTCTTTTAAGATAGCATAATGCCCTAAAAGCAAGTTTTTTGGTTTTTTATGTGTCCCTTGTAGAACACAAGTACTTTTATGCATATGAAGGAGCATATCAATTTCTTCTACCCTTTCAAGTCACTTGCTGCTATGGCCTGTTTGTAGGCTCCTTTATGCAGCAATGATGGCAAAGGTTAACAAGCTTATTCTGCACCAAAAACACATTAGTTCTTTTTTCCTATACGAGTTATGGCTCCTTCTTTATTAGCACTCAAGATTCAGCTGCTGGAAATAAGTTTTTAATGGTTGAGGATTATCTAGTTAATGTATTGTCCCTGCACTTTCTTTTGGAGTGAAATTACCTTTGTGTCAGTCCTAATCCAAGCTCCATGGGTTTGAATCCCCATAATATGAGCTCTCCTGGGACAATCTAATGGTAATGACAGACAATAAGATGCAACCCATCTAATGTTAGCATGTCTTAAAAATGATTCTTCATGTAATTAGAAAAAAATTAATCTCATATTAGTTTATGATTAATTTGATTAAAAATACTAGCTGTAGTTTATTACTCCCTCTGTCCATATTAATACCTCCATTTGGAAAAAATCTTGTCCAATATTAATACCTCCATCTGGAAAAAAAGTTTGTCCCATATTAATAGCTCCATTTGGCTCAATTTAAGTCGTTGGGTACTTAAAAAAGTGTCTCCGAAAGCTATTTTTTCATTAATATAGCGGGAGGTCTCACCATTCAATAAAAATCACTATTTTTCCAAATGGAGCTATTAATATGGGACGGAAGGAGTATAATGATGTATGATGTAACTCTAGTGTGTCAATTTGTTTTAGAAATGCTTATAAGACGAGTGATTATTGGTGTATTGGTGAATTATCAAAGTAGCATTACCACAGGCTCAATAAAGCTCTATAGAGCAGAGCATCACTTTTCCAACTCGTAGTTTTGCTTGAATATGACTTGTTTGTGCATTGTGGTGTCTCAGCTTAGGGTATCTATATTTAGACTAACTTCAAGGTAAAAAGTGGAGATGACTTGGTCAGCGTCTTGAGATGCAACAATATTATAAGTCCAATGCTAAATTTATTTTCATGAACATGAAATTAAATTTGGTTCTTCTTTTGATGTTGGATGACTTTCAGTCATCCCTGAAATCAAAGTTTAATACCTTTTTTTTGATGCATTAGGATTGCCTTTTTGTTGACGTGTATAGTGTCTTTAAGATTTATGCTATTCATGCTGCAATGAAAACTAATCCATATATATACCCCTGTGTGAACCAAAGAGTTTACAATGTGATCAATATGTTAAAAGAGAAGGCTTGGAGTGAATTTAGATTGAAGGGTAGGGATCCGGATGAAAGGAGAGAGTAATTGGACAAATTACGGAGGATTAGTGGATTGAATTAGAGGAAGAAGGAGAACGGTAGCAAGAGAGGGCTGATGGCTGGTAGAGAGGAGAGGGGTAGAAGATGAATTTATTAGGAAAAATCCTTTTCATCAACTTTAATTAGTTGTCAAGGCAAAGTACTTATAATTAGTGCCTTAGACCCACCACATAACAACATGTGATTTCCTAACATAAACAACCAGTATGTATGATCTCCTACTAGTAAACAAATAAATAATACAGTCCTAATGAAATAAAGTGATTGGTTCAAAAGTGTAATTCTAACATCTGCCCAGTAAGTAGAGAAGTCATTTGGGGCGAAGTAAATAAAGGGGTCTACACACATATGTACTACATGTATATGTTTATTTATATAATAAACACACATAAATAGATGTTTTTTATACTCTTTTCTTGTTGTTATACTTCAAATTCTATGCATTTGTCCTTTATCTCTTTTCTGGTTATTTTACAGCAATAATAAATGATTGTAGAGTACTTAATAGTTTTAGTTTCTTCTAAGCAGGTTGTTCCTCAATTATCCTGTCCAGTTGCACTGTTTTCGTATTACAACCCAATACTTAAGCGTGGTATTGAGAGGTTTATGTCTACCATAAAAGATGTTGGAGTACATGGTAATGTGCTGAAACTGAGCTATCTAGTTTACTTAATATTGCAATGGTATCATATCTATGGCCTATTGGCTCAAATGGGTTGTTTGCTTCACTTTTTCTCGCAGAATTTTGAATTTACTCCTGTTTTTTTCTTAATTTTTTTTGTATTGTAAAGGCCTATGGCTGAAAATTAATTTGCGAGTAATATGAAGCCTTCAGTTTGTGGTTATTGTTCTGCCTTTCACGTTTATAATCTTTATTGAGAATTGGTTAAAGAATATTTTACGTAGAGATAATTGTTGTCTATTAGAATGACCAAACAACTATGAGTATTATTTGGTAAGAAAGCGAGGCTGACTTGGAAGTTGAAACAAGTATAAATTGCATGAATAATATCATCTTGGAACTCTTAAAACTATGTAAGTAATGGATCACGTGAATGCTTATTTTTCAGCGTCTGTTAAGCAGAATGAATGCTGAGTTTTGTAGGTTGTAAATAATCAGATTCTGTTTTTTTACAATTGAGTAGCTAAAACATAGTAATTTCAGTCAGTTTTGGATCATTTTGCAACCAATAGGCAATATTCTAATGATTTACTCTATGTAGGACTCATTGTGCCAGATGTTCCTTTGGAGGAGACTGAAGTCTTGAGAAAAGAGGCCGCAAGATATGGAATTGAGTTGGTAGTTTCTTGGCTTACGGATTTTTTTGCATGATTTACATCCTACATAATCAGTTTCTTGTCTGGCCTTTAGCGTACCTAGATCTTAAATACTTATGCTAAGACTTCAATGTTGAGCAGTTGAGCCCACATGTTTCTAATGCCGTTATGTAAGTTCCTGATGAATTGGCTCTTAGGGAGAAAGTATACATTAAGATTTTGTTGCAGGTATTTAGTCAATTTAAGGCCACTAGATGTGGAATCTTTCTGTAAAATTTTATGTTTGGTTCAGTGTTATCTCTTTTAGATGATCTTGCATTTGTTTATTGCTTCTAGGAAGGAAAAATAAAGATATAAACATGGCTAAGATGAGAATATGTTGCTTACATGGCTTACATTTCCATGTTGCTGAAAATTGGAATCAGGTTTTATAGTTGAGATTCGAAAGGACTACTTTTCATCAGGAATATTCAAAAGGATGTTGGGAATAGTTTTTCATTATAATGATAAATGAATACAATTTTGCATTAAACCACTTTTTGGATTCAGTCTTGGGTAAATACAAAATATCAACATATGTTGGTTTTGAATGTGTTAATGGAAGATAATAGTGTGGCTTTGTTCATGATTTTACTCATTAAATTTTCATGCACGGCTCTTTTTCAACTCCTCTTGATTACTGGTCTAGGAGTAACCTGCTCTCTTTGCTGTTTTCCCTGATTTAGGTGCTACTTACAACACCTACTACTCCCCCAGAGAGAATGAATGCTATTGTTGAAGCTTCTGAAGGATTTGTATACCTGGTATGTTTCATTTTGTTTTTCCTTAAAAAAATAATGAATTTTATGTGCGAAGTCAAATATCTTACCTATTAATCTTCTTGTTCTTATCTCTGATATGCATCAATAGGTAAGCTCAGTTGGTGTCACTGGGACTCGTACTTCTGTAAGCAATAGAGTTCAAAACCTTCTTCAGGAAATCAAAGAGGTATATAATTCTTGCTGACTCTGACCCATTTGTAAACTTGACACGCCTTTTATCCTTATTTGATTTGATTACCCTAATGTGGTTAATTTACATTCTACCATATGATAATTCATTGAAAATTTTTTTTAACTGTTTCTCTTTGGCAGTCTGAGGAACACCTAATGTTTCATTGTTTAGACTAAGTTAACCAGCAAGAGTTTGAGAAAGACCGGAAATTGATTGTTTGCCAAAGACTCGAGTTGTGTATGGCACCTTTGATGAAAATTTTATTATAATAACATATTTGATCAAGACTAGAAAGAATAGAATAAAGTTCTGTTTGCTAAAGGCAAATTGCTTTACCCAATACACCTGTACAAGATGGGCTCTAGATAAATTATCCAAAAAAGAAAGTGGGCTATTGATAGGGTCCATGTATGTGCCTAAAATAAAAAATTCGAGAAATAATCCTTCAACATTATTTTAATTTCAACTAAACGCAAGTGGAATTTTAGTTTTATAATTCTTAATGAGGTAATTTTTTAAGACTAACGTAAAGTCAAAAAAAATTTCAGCACATGTGACAAAATCATCACTGGGTATTTTTTATTCCTTTAGGCATGTGCCTTTTGTTTTGTGTTGTAGTCTTTATATTTGAGAAATATGATGAACTTTTAAATGTTGAGGTAAAATAAAATTTTCAAATACATTGAAACTTTTAATGTTTAAATGTATGAGTAAATGCAAATATCTTTTCTCTTTATCATAGTTGGATGAAATTCAGGTTGTCTTCTATTTCATGTCATGGCACTGTGAGTAATGGATTGATAATGCTATGGAAACCCTTTGTTTTTGTTTTTCATTTGTTTATAAAAGGAATATTTTTCCCATTGTCTCCAATAAGCATGGAGCAATATGTTTTTTGATCTTTATATCTGGTTATCGAGGATTTTGGAGGGAAATTTTATACAAGGGCTATGAGACCTGTGGAAAACATTTTGTTAATATGCAACAAGTTTATCTGTTTTTGCTCTTTATGTGGATGTCACAATTTTGCATGTAAAAATATTTTGAAGTTGTCTATGTAGATAAACTAAATGAGGATGCTAAGGTGGATGTGTAGAATAACCAGGAAAGATAGGATTATAAATGAGTATGCAGTGAAAACTTAGGGGTAACACTTTTAGGGGAGAAGCTTGGGGATTGTAGATTTTGTTGGTACGGGCATATGTACAAAGAAGGCAAATGAATGCCCTGGTAAGAAGGTTGGAAGGGTTGTATATAAATGATCTCAAAAGAAGAAGATGGAGATCTAAGAGAACTTGGATGAAATTAATAAGGATATGACTATGTTATTTCTTACAGAAGAGTTGACACAAAATAAGCTGGAATGGAGGCGTAAGATCCTTCTCGTTGACCCCAAATTGTTGGAAAAATGCGAAACTTGATTATGATTATGATTATGTCTATGTAGGTCCTTTGTTATAATGTTGTTTGATCATGATATGTCTAAATTCCAATGAGAAAGGCCACTTGGCTTAGTTCCTCCATTTTAGATAACTTGGCAAGAGCTTTGTTGTCTACATAAGAGGCCAATATTGTTACTTGTCAATTGTATACCATATACACATGTTAAATCCGTATGAGATGGCTTGAAATGTAACATGAGGTTGATTTGGACAGATAGACAATTGTAACTCCACAAGGATTTAAGTAGTCAAGTTTGACTCCATTTTGAGATTGCGTTGACATGTTATACTTTAAATCATTTTAATTAGATAAACCCTCATTCTGAGATTGCATTGACATGTTATATTTTGTATCATTTAGTTAAAAAAACCCTTCATACAAATTTTTTTATCATATTGAGGCAGTCAATGTCCTTTGTAATCTAGGATTTAAATTTATTGTTGGAAAGCAATTGGCATTTTGTTTCTGGGTGAAGCACAATGCAGTTTGTGAAATATATCACTTCATCTGGCTTTACAAAAGCATTTTGTGCATTGTTTTTCTTGTAAAATTTCAAGCCTGTATTCATTTGACATTCTACAATCAAGTTTCAAAACTTTTTCAGGCAACAAAGAAACCTGTGGCCGTTGGCTTTGGCATCTCAAATCCCGAGCATGCGAAACTGGTGAGCACTAAAAACTTATAAGCTATCAACTCTTCAGAGTATAATCATATGTAGATATGGATGTCTCAAACCATACTCTCTTTCTTTTGAAATTTGGCAGGTATCAGGATGGGGAGCTGATGGTGTTATTGTTGGAAGTGCAATGGTAAAATTGCTAGGGGAGTCAAATTCTTCTGCGGAAGGTTTGAAGAATCTTGAAACATTTACCAAGTCTTTGAAATCTGCTATTCCTTGAGATGGGCTTTTAGCAATTTCAACGAAACTGTGAAGGTTAATTTTAGATTGTGGACTCCTCAAGGAAGATTTGGATAAATCTTATAAACAATTACCAGCACCTATGAGTTATCAATAAGGCTATAATCTTGTTGTTACAGATTAAAATTTTGCTTATGTTTACTTGCAACAACTCACCTGGCAATCAAGAAAATATTCTAGTCTATGTATCAAAGTTTGTCTACCATCAAATATATGTTGTTTCATGAAATTTTTTTGCTGCAAAGGGAGAAGATCATCTTTTACATGTTATAATATTTTGAAGAGTTGGTTCAATTTGTTTGTCTGTTGTATAGTGTTATGGGCCTTCCGTCAGCATTGCCACCACTGAATTTTGAGAAAATCTATTTATTTTAAGATTTTCCTTGTTTGATTAATTCTAGTTTGAATAGGATTTGTGATCTCTAGTTTTATTGTTTCCTAGTTTATTTGATTCTAATTAGGCTTAGTTTACTTTCCTAGTTTGGTTATTCTTTTTTTCAGTAGAATTAAGGAAATTGTAACGAGGAAAGGCCTTATGCCTGACTATATAAAGTGGGTTTCTTCCCCATTGCTATAGTACATGAATAGTTATTTCAATTGAATAGAATATAATAGTTAGCTTAGCTAAAGCTCTTCTTTCTTATGCTATTCTCTCTTCTTCCATTTCTACTCACCTTGTGTCTCCACCTAGAGATACAACACTGGAATCCAGAGAAATCATTCTAGTTCGACCATGACGAAGTCTTGTACTGCCCGGGTTGAGAAGCTTGCTAATTCCAGTAATTCAACAAAACCTGCCCTCTTATTTTTTCCAATATGTAGGGGAGGCCCAAGTACTTCTCATGACGTTTTACCTCTAGCACTCTCAATCAATTTTTGGTCTCCACCGTCGCATCTTTCTTTGTGTTCTTACTAAAGAAAAGATTTGTCTTATCTAAGAAAAGACTTGTCTTACATCTCCAACACATCTTAGAGCTTACTGCACTCCCCACAAATCAACAAACTATCATTAGCAAAATTTAAATATGATGTCCTATGTCCATTCTAGAATACCCTGTGTTGTTCTCCTTTCACTTCTACACCTCTTATCAGCGCTGATAAGCCTTTGCACAAATAATAAATAAGGCTGAGTGCGTCTCCCCTGTCTTAACTCTCTGGAAGTTACCACCTTACCCTCAATAAACCATTTAGCAAGACATTATATTGAGTAGAAGAAATACACTCCATCCTTAAATTTACCCATCTCTAAAAAAACCTCATCTTAAGCATTAATTTATCTAGAAACTTCCATTCTAATATGCCATTGGCCTTATATCCAATTCGACTACCATTTGACCTCCCATAGTCTTTAATCTTCGTAAAGTGGAGAATCTCAAACGCCACCAAAACATCGTTTGTGACAAGCATACCAACATAAAAGCACGCTAATTATGAGAAAAATTGTTGGGAAGAATTATCGCCAACCTATTTGCAAGAACCTTTGATATTATTTTATACACCACATTGCACAGGCTTTTGCCTAAAATTGAGTGATTTTCTTCAGTTTTTTACATTTGGAGATGAAGACAATATTAGTCTTATTCACCTCTCGAGGAAAACTTAAACTTTGATTGATTTCAATTAGATCCACGAAAAATTCAAAAGCTTGTTTATTCATTCATGATGTTACAATGGGAAAGCTATTGAAGATGCTTTAATCATTTAATTTTGAAAAACTATACTACGCTGGTGACGATGAACGTGATTCTTAATCAATACACAAAACATAGTTTTCATCCTTACAAACTGAAACTAAAAGCTTGGGCTTCCACTCCAAGGAATTTCAAGTCAGGTATCAAATTAACCAAAGCAAAATTGTCTCAACCTGAATCTATAGACAAGATACTATAGAGCAATCCAACCAATTCTCTTCCTTCAAACTAAGCTTGCTTTTAATTGCAATGCACAAACTTTTTTTCAACGAACCCATGAGCAATGTGCATTTATTCAGTTTAGAAAAACAACACCCAAATTAGATATGAGAGTATGTAATCAATTAAAATTCTTGATCACTAGCAAGCTTTAATTAGTAACTTAACATGTATGCAACATGTAAATTTCGGCCACAATCAATTATCATAGAATTTTGGTTATATACAAGCTGAGAAATCCCACCTTGATTGACTTGTGAAAACATCAATTATCATAGAACTTTGGTTATATACAAGCTGAGAAATCCAACCTTGATTGACTTGTGAAAACTTTGGCAAAAAGCTTGATACTCCTTTTGCTTTGCACTATGAGTGCAACTTAACGTGCATACTACCTCTCAACTCCCTCAATGTTCTGAGTGAGGAGGGAGGATTTGAGGAAGGTATTAATACACCTAATCACACTTATGGTTATATTATTGAATGCTATATACGCTTAACATGCATACTCCATTGTTATGTTATATGCATTCTTCAAGTAATAATTTGCACTAGTGATTGATGCGCCAACTTATACATGTTCATTATGAATTTTGAGGCTGGATGCTGCAATAATTATGTGTTAGATTGATTAGATTTGAGGTTTTAATATTCATATAAGCAAGTAAATCTAGTAGTTATCTACACCTATATATACATGAATGTACGCATGTGTATTAATGGATTTATAAGTATATGGTAACTATGTATTGTGATGGGGAGGATATACAATATGTATATGTGGGTAAGTTGTAGAGGTTTTGTGTGCATGATAATCACTCGGTCTAATAAATTGATAAAGGCATAATGATCACCATGTGATTAGTGATTAGTATTCTATGTTAAGGCAACATAAGCTTTGATTTGAATAATTAGTTCATCTTGAAAAACCATATGGAGCCATTAATAGGAGACGGAATGAGTATTTATTATTCAAATAATGTCAAGTGATAAGTATTTAATTTGGGTAGTGCATGTGTCACGACCCAGATTTTTAAAAGTATTTTAAAGTAACATGAACAGTAAGTCACAAGAATTTTTTTTTAAATACAAAATAAACCATTCGATTAAATATCTACTTCATGATAACTGAGATTCATAAATACAAATATCAAATTACATGATATTATTATACGTCTCAAAAATTCAATAAGAATAACTCATCCATCTAAGTACAAGTTTATTATCTATCTGAAAATAAATAACTAAGTTGATTATTACGCCAAATATACACTTACGTACCGGAGTTACAGAAACGAAGAACTTCATCATGTGCTCGATAATCTTGGTCTCACTCGTCGTCGACTAGAGAACCTGCAACTAACCAAACCAAACAACCACCACAACAACAATAACGAAACCTCTTGGCCCTCAGTAGAAGAGCTTCCAAAGGACAAAAGTATTAATTAATATTTTTCGGATTGAGCCAACATTACCCGATGTTAGTTGCCTACGTACTCATCAAACAACATTTTCAATGTTATCAATAAGATCGGATCCACACGTAGTGTCACGCCCGAGGTTTTTCCTTACATTTAATTGAAAATCTTACAAATAATTATTTCAAAATAGAGATGTAAATCAAACAAACCAACAAAACTCAAAACGTGTGAAAATAATTTTCATAAATTAATTCAACATACGACAAAACTAAAATTCTCAGGCGTGACCCTAAGCAAAAACATATAAGTAAAACTCGCCATGACCATGGTCTTTTAAAAAAATAAATACATCCCAGGCCTTTCTGAGTACAAGTTCTTTAATAGTATGTGTTCTGATTCATATATAGATACACAAGTCCGTAAAATAATATATTTCTCTGACCTTAATTGATACATGAGATCGTGGTACTAAAATCTACAAAGCCTCACTACGATTTCATTGCACTCCAGGTCAAGGAAGGATAGTCCACCACAGGGAATAGTCCAATCCAAGAAGCTATCAAACCTGCAAAAGCCTCTAAATGAAGGGGCTAAAAAGATAGGGTGAGTATTTTCATACTTAGTAGGAAAATACCCAATAGGGAAAAATAAGTCAATGAACTTCGTAAACTCATATATAGATGCTTCCATGCAATCCTACATGAAGCAAATAGAATAAGAAACATAAATATGGTCACACATACAAATCATCGTACAAGCTGAACTTACACTTCCTCATATATCATGCTCTTACACTTACACTCTGAATCAATCTTCTCAGTTTACTCGTACAAACGTATGCTTACACTTACAACATACACCTACCCATACGACCTTATTTGTACGAACTTACTTTTATGACCTTACTCGTACAATATTACTCTTACTCATATCGTACTCTTACATCTTCCTTAGAAGCTTACACTTACACTTACCGTCTGAATCAAAGTCTCACCAACTTACTCGTACAATCTGATTCATACTCATACCATACTCTTACATCTTCCTTAGAAGCTTACACTTACACTTACCGTTTGAATCAAAATCTCCCCAACTTACTCTTACAATCTTACTCATACTCACAAACTTACTCTTACGATCTTCCCTAGAAGGTCACCCTTACTCTGGATCTTACACGTACAACTTACTCAGAATCTGAAACATACAACTTACTCTTACTATTGTACACATACTATCGACAACTGAAGCTCATTACAATTAATAAGCTCCAGCATCGGAAAGGAAGGGAATGCCACTGGGCGTCACCTTAACCTTCGGGGAGCAACTAGACACTATGGATTTTTTCGAAGGCAAGGTACACCTATGCTCATGGGGTACAGGATCAAACAGGTAAGAGCAGATCCATGATACTACTTGCCTGAGCGCGCAAATGCCCACTCTTTGGGGCCATACAGTGCCAACTAAGGGCGGAAAAATATACGGTGTCATTCTTGGGCAAGAATCTTACAATGTCTCTCTTGGGAAGAACATACAATGTCATCTATAGGCAGAAAACATACATAGCCCACGAAGGGCAGAAACTTAAAACACTCTCAATAGAGCATCAAACATCTAGGCCAAAATATAGCACCAAGACCAAATCCAGCAGGATAACACCATGGCTAGACCAGGAAGAATGCTCAATCGATTACTTATCGACTGGCTCAAAACGAAACTTAATCCGTAGAAACCCTCAGTCTCAAACTCACATTGTTTTCAAATTAGGGTTATTTACCATTCAAGTTCATATTAGGTAACTTATGCATGTATAATTTATGCTTGGAGCTACTTTCGTCTTACATTCTTCAGCCAACAAGACTAGAAATACGCACGTTGAGAAGTTCCAATCCACAAAGGTAGCATTCTTTACTTAACTCATCTCCCACCCTGACACTTACAATCTTACGAATCTCTGCACAGCCTTATTTAGACTTGAATTCCACTGATAATCTTACCATCATACACTTACGGTCTCACATTTTACACCATTCGCCTTAAAAATTGAATCATCTTACTCGAACTCCTCAAATGACACCTTTTAGACCTAAGTCCCGTCATCAAACCCTTACTAATTCCTTACTCATTATTCTTTCAGTACAAATCATATTACGTACATTATGCATGTATAATTATGTTATCCACTCTTACTAATTCACAAATTCCCCCTGACGTTAAGAACCTTAAAAATTCCACATTCTTACATTACTTACGTCTTTTGTTCATTGCTCCAACATACCACCCGACTCAATCCAAACTAATTCTTCAATCTCATCAAATCCAGCCTTCACTTGTCAATCTTACATCTTTCCTCGCCCGACATACAATCACAGTTTCCACGTCATAGTCCATGAAGTACCCCTTTGCCAAACTTACAATCAAACACTTCTACTCGTGCCATCAATCACATTCCACCAGTCCACAATGAAGATCACATACTCTGGTCACATACATATGATTCATAGCAACTTACTACATGCCCTTAGTCTTTACTAACATACACACACAATTCACATACATATAACATGCTTTTCTAATCAGCATAATTAGGCAAAACATTAAATTATAAACTCCTAACATGCTACTACACAATCAACACATGCTATAATGAAATTACGAGTTTAAGGTCCCCTACCTCGTAATCCACAGGAGTTTGATGATGAGCAAATGGCGGTGGCAGCGTTAATAGTAGAATAGGCAGCCAAAAACATCGCACTGAGAGAGTTGTTGTTGTCCCGAGGATTTTCAGAGATGCTGGAATTATTCTTGATATGTTAGACTAATTTCACTCAAGGCAAAGATTGGGCGCACTAAGGCGGCCAGACATAAGGTCGTGCCACTAGAAATGGCAAAAGCGACCACATAATGGGAGTAACTGATAGGAGGTAGGCCAACCGTTAAAAACACTTCGTTGGCCACAAAACATTAAAATAGACTGCATACCACATTCAACGACAACAAATCTGCATTGTCAAAGCCCCACAACATGGTAGAGGACTTGGTTGCATACTCACGAACATAAGGGCGACAGAGGAGGGCTTTAACAACCATATTGCCTAGTGGTGGAGTCGTTCACTCATCATACCCCGCCAAGGCAGTGTCTTTAACATAGACTACACGCGTAACACAAGCATGAGTGGAAAAAGGGGACCCTAGAGGAGGATAGGCTATCGGTGGTCAAACGCGGAAGAGGTGGGGTTCGCCAGTGGCGGTCGCCCAAACAAAAGTTGAGAGCACTAAGGGCCGGAGAAAGTGGCCAACAAAGGTGGTGTCATTTCTAAATGCTTACCCACACTCACATCGTCGTATGGATGATCGTGCATCAAGCACGGCTTATGGTGGAGGTTATGGGCACAACATTGGTCGAGCCTTCGATGGATAGAGTCTAATGGCTGACTATATTACTTCCCCTTGGAAGGATCTGAATTCGAGAACTCTTTCCTTGCAAGTTCTGGGTCGTGTGTAATAGGAAGTGCGGTTCCAGAGGTAGAATCAGGGCTAGCCCTAGCCATTATTTGGCAGGGGCAGAGCCCACCTCATTAGACAGGCAGCCTAAGTGCACGCAGTGTCAGGCTAAATAGTTAGCCCTAGGATGGGGTAGTTCTCATGACGGCGCTAAGAAATGTAGCCCAAAGTTTGGGGATGTGGTTTGGGCAGCATAATGCAGGGTAGAGGAGCCTCAAGTAGTTGGGTCAATCGGGTGTCCACAGTTATCCATTGGCTGACGTAGGTGGCAGTGGACACATCATCGAGCCACAAACGATCGAACAAGGCCAAGGAACGAACCTGGAAGATGCCGAGACCCGGCAGTCTCTGGATAGGGGCAAGTCATGTGCATGTTGGCCCAATATCATCCAACGTTCGACTACAGAGGGTGGATGTGGCCCGCAAAAAAGTGCAACTTTACTCTAATGCAAGTTGGCCAATTGAACGAATCGAGACTAATTGATGCAAGAGGCTAGACCTCGGCACCTCATCGTTGTCGGCTCGAGACGGAAAATCAAAGGACAAATGGTGGGTGGTGGCAAGCAGCAAAAACTCATGACAAAAATCTACAAATGGGGAAAAATTTCGTCCGGATCAACATCGGGCAAAGGAAGCCGAGAGAGGCGGTGGCTAGGGCGGCGATCAGGGCAGCAACCTTGCGGTCACCAAGCCAGGAAAGGGCCAAAGGCCATTCAGCGGTGGCCGGCCACTGGTGGCACGGCCCCGGTCGGAACACATAAATAAAAATAGAACAAAAAATGGGGAAATAGTTTCATCGAGACTAAAAAATAGGAGGGTCACGGTCCGATGAGGCGGTGGTTTGGGCCACAGGGTGGTGGCCTTGTCATTGCCTGGCCGGAAGAGAGCCAGACGCCCGTCGGTGATGGCTAGTGACCAGTGGCATAGCCGCAGGTCGAAATAAAAGGAAAATGAAAAATGAAGGGGGCGGAATTCTTTTTACCTCACGCCGGCAACAAAGGGGCAAGGAGGTTGGGACGAAGGTGGCCGGAGTTCACACTGGTTGAGGCGAAGCTATGGCTGCCATGCATGCGGAGGTGATGACGAATCCAGCAAAAACTTGTTCAAAGACCTAAATGGGGCGGAAGCAAAAGAGTGGCAGCGGATGGTGGGGAGGTCGGGACGGCGGTGGCTGGAGGTTGCTCTGGCCGGGGGGAACTGTGGCAGCGAGCTGGTGGCCATGCAACCGCCGACAGTGGCAAATTGGGGCAAAAATGAGTGCGGTCCTCTGTTGGGCTGAAATGGAAAAGAGGGAGAGGGGCGGCGGTGGCCGGCGGGACCAAGCCTGGGAGGCGGTGGAGGCGTCGCCAGGCCGTGGCCGGGCAGGTGGAAGCCGACGGCCACCAGTGGTGCCACGTCCTACCTCACACAATGAAGGAGTAGCCCCCCCATTCACTGTTCAATATGCAGGTCGGGCGTGCCTCAGTGTGCCCAATCCTCTATATATTTTATTTCATTTTTTTATTTTTTATTTATTTTTTCTCTTCCCTTCTTCTCATTTTTGTTCTCCTGCGTCTTGATTGATTTTTGCGCTGAAAATTTTTTGTGATGAGTCGAGGCAAATGACCTGCGACTAAACACCACTCCCGACTCTTACGGTCGCAAATATTACAAATACGGATATGCCGAAGCGTCAAATTTCTTCATAAAAAATATGAGCAGAAAACTGCAGAATATGGAAAAGAGGATCTCAACTGTGCCTATGGACATAGATTGGCAAGAGGCACAAGCCTTCCATGATGATCATACAACTTCACTTTTCGTATGTACTATATGGTCCTAAGAAGACCTGCGGGAGACCCGCAGTGACCCTTTGGTCAATACCCAAACAATCGTGGTGATGAAGAAGCGTATCGCAATCTCCACCATTCCCCAACTCTGGGAAAAAAAGATGTTTTCTTAGACATTACTAATGTATTTATAGAAGCCTCAGATGTTTATAACCATTGACTCCCCTAAACATATGAACTTAGACTAAATTATATTTATCCAGTCAAGTATTTGTCCAACCATTTGGGTCCTCTTCACCTTATGAATTTGGGGTGTTCATGGACATTTATTGTTCATATGTTCGTCCATGTTCACGTTCGTTTTTATATAAAATGGACATTTTTTTGTCCGCGTAGGACATAGACATGGACAAAGTATTTTGTTCGCATTAATAGGGAGCCATGGACAGACATACCCTTGTCTATGTCCGCGAACGTTTGCTTCCACCACTTTTACCTAATATTCCATGAAATATAGTAGTAATTATTACTAACTATTAGAAAAAAAAATAGAATTCAGTTCCTATGAAGCATTTTAGGATAGTCCTAACATACTATATAGGCATTAGACAACTTAAAAACATGAATCAATATGTAACATGTTAGAACAGTCCTAACATGCTACATCGGTATTGGACAGTTTGAAAATATAAATTCATAACTTATATAGTATGTTAGGATAATCTTAATATACTACATAGGTATTAGATAACTTGAAAACATTAAATCTAGTACCTATGTAACATGTTAAGACAACTTTTACATGCTATAAAAATTTGAATTGGGATAAAAATTTAGGTGTTTAAATATTTGTTTATGTGCGTATGTGTCCGTCCATATCCGTAGCGGACGGACTTAGACAAAGTATAATACAGACTAGCGCGGACACAAAAAGAGTTATTCAAATGACCGACAAACACGGACAACCCTATATTTGCGTCCGTGAACACCCCTATCTACATCTCAATACCCTACCTCATGGGTCTTCCTTATTAAGACTTTCATGTTGCAACTAAGTATTCCTCACCATAGGAATGGGAAATAACAAGGAGAAATTTAGCCTACATTGTACCGGTTGACAGGCTAATGAGTCAGCCTAGCTGTCAAATAATTATGGCTAGGGGCCAAGTGAACAAGCATTGGACATGATTTGACGGCCATGGGTTCCGGCCCACTAGAACTGTCACACAACGGATTTTCTCACTAGCCTGCTAGTTAGGGATGTCACTCGGGTCGGGTAAATAATAAAATTTGACGTCGACCCTAATGGGTTGGGTTTAGCTTTTGAAAATTGACCTGAATAGTTATTTGGGACAGGTTCGGGTTTTAGGTGATCAAACCCGACCCAACCTGAATATAATTATAAAATAAATTTTAAAAATTTTTAATATTATTTTTAAAAAAATTTAAAAAATATTTTTAAAAATATTATTTTATTCTATTCAAGCCAAATGGTTGGGTTCATGTCAAATCCCGGTTACAATTTTCTTAAGTAGCATCGACGACCCAATGACAACACTACTACTACTAGCAACTGCCACACAATGAATTTTCAAGTGGATATCCCACTTACAGCATGCTACTCAAAGCCCGTAGTAGTGACCAAAGCGACACCCAATCAATCATCTTTTTCATTGGCCGATTTCTAACTTCCATGCCCAAAAGTCAACATAACTAGGCATTAATCTTACCTCCTTGTTGCATCAACCCATCCCAACGCCCTTAGATAGTTTGCCTCTTCTTGTTGCCTTTCAGGATGCCTGGCCTATCTCTTTTTGTGTTGCAACAATTAAGTGACCCGAAATCATCTCCTCTCTCCACAATAGGTCCCAGCTCTGCGTTTGCCCCTATTCAGACCAGTCTGTTACCACTTTTCTTTCTGGATCAACCAAAGCATGCATTTTCTTCCTAGCTAAATGTACGCATTCTCAGTTATCCAAAATGAATTAAATGGGCTGAATTACAGCCCTGAATTTCATCATGTTCGCTTCCTACAGGAGTCACAAACTCAGGAATCATCAACAAGTCTGCCATAGATCGGAGTTCGACTTCTTTTGGGTTGCCTCAATCCATGTGCTCATTCAGAGCTTGGCAGGGTGCAGGGCAAGTAATGGGGAGGTGGGGTGAAGCCTGTGGAGGAGATGAATGTAGTGGCGTAAATGTTTTTTGTTTTCTCAAGATGGGGGGAGGTTGTTGGAGTATAAAATTAATTTTAAAGATTTTCTCTTCTAAACAGCTTTAGCTTTTGGGAAACTTGGTTATCTTACATGGTATCAGAGCTCTAGGTTATGGGAGGTCTTGGGTTTAAGTCTTGTCGGAGACATTTATATATCTCAATTGTGTTCCACATGTCGCGTTTAATATACATTAATTCTAATGATTTCCTCTTCCTAACAACTCGAGCTTTTGTGAAACTTGGTTATCTTATAGAGGTAACCATTGATCTATGAATCTTACTACAAAACACTTTGACGGACAGCCCGTGGGTGATCCTTTGGTTTAGGCATGAAAAGTTTTATCAGTGTATATGCCATTGATGTTGGTATGCGTAGTACGCATTGAGATGGGCAAGGAACCTCTCATACATAGGAAACTATTGAAACAAGTAAAAAAAATTTACAACACTTCCTTAATAAGAAGAAGAATACACGAAAATTGTTATTCAACATAGAGCCACAATCTATAAATAAATATACACACATTGGTTACCAACACAATACCATCATAGTTATAAAAGAAACAAATTATCATAAATGTTATTAAGACTAAAAAATCAAAATCAATTTACAACAAACTCCCTATAATATCCAGGAAATTTTAGGCATTTTTTGTAAGAACTTTTCCTGATTTTTCCTATTTATGAATCAACCTAGTTCTAAACTCAAACCACCATTGGTTGTAATGACACCAGTAGGAAGCTCTATAGCTGTGAGAGACTATTTTGTGAATGTTCCTATCTGTGTATGTGAGAGAATTTTGCCTGCAGACCTTGTTCTTTTGGACATTGTCGATTTTGATGTAATCCTAGGGATAGATTGGCTGTCTATTGACTATGCATTAGTAGATTGTAAAAAGAAAAGAGTTACTTTCACTCTACCAGAGGAAAACACCCTTGTTTTCTACAGAGTCAAATGGGGAAATAGTTCTTGTATTGTCTCTTCCATGAAAGCTTATAAACTTCTGGCTAAGGGGTGTGTGGCTTACTTGGCAAGTGTTAGTACTTTGGCATCTGTAACACCAAACCTAGAGCAGATAGATGTTGTCTTTGAGTTTGGGGATGTGTTTTCAGGTGAGTAGCCTAGTTTACCTCCAAGGAGGGAAGCTAATTTCATAATAGAACTTGTACCTGACACTGCACAAATTTCTAAAGCTCCTTACATAATAGCACCAGCTGAATTGAAGTTATTGAAGGAGCAACTTCAGGAATTGCTTGATAAGGGATTTATTCGCCCTAGTGTTTCCCCTTGGGGAGCACTTGTTTTGTTTGTCAAGAAGAAGATGGGTCCCTCAAATTGTGCATTGACTATAGAATGTTAAATCAGGTGACAATTAAAAATAAATATCCCTTGCCTTGAATAGATGATCTTTTTGACCAGCTACATGCAGCGAAAGTCTTCTCTCGTATTGACTTGCGATCTAGCTATCATTAGCTTAGAATTCGAGATGAGGACATTCCTAAAACTGCTTTCAAAATAAGGTATGGTCATTATGAGTTCTTAGTGATGCCCTTTGGACTGACCAATACTCCTACAACTTTTATGGACCTTATGAATAGAATCTATCAGCCATGGTTAGATCATTTTGTTATAGTATTTGTGGATGATATTCTTATCTATTCTAATTCTATTGAAGAGCATAGGGCACCCTTAAGATAGGTATTACAGGTGTTGAATGAGCATAAGTTGTATGCCAAATTCAGCAAATGTGACTTTTGGTTAAAGAGCATCCACTTCTTGGGGCATGTCATATCCAAGGAGGGGGTATCAGTTGACTCTGCAAAAGTAGAGGTTGTGATGAAATGGGAAAGACCTAAATCTATTACTGAAATTCGTAGTTTCCTTGGCTTAGCAGGGTATTACATGAGGTTCATTGAAGGATTTTCTACTTTGGCCTTACCCATGACCAAGCTAACTAGGAAGGGTGTTAAGTTTACACGGGATGAAACATGTGAAAACAGTTTTCAGGAATTGAAGAGAAGATTGACTAGTACCCCTATTCTTACCTTACCTTCAGGGGAAGGGGGGTTTGTGATTTACAGTGAGGCATCTAGCAAGGGGTTGCTTTGTGTGTTAATGCAGTGAGGCAAGGTTATAGCATATGCATCATGGCAATTAAAGGTTCATGAGCAGAATTATCCCACCCATGATTTAGAATTAACCGCTGTGGTTTTTGCTCTGAAGATATAGTGACATTACCTCTATCGCGAAACCTTTGAAGTTTATACTGATCACAAAAGCTTAAACTATATGTTTTCTCATATGGACTTAAATATAAGGCAAAGAAGATGGCTTGGGTATCTAAAGGACTATGACTTTACAATTTTGTATCACCCTGGAAAAGCAAACATGGTGGCAGATGCTCTAAGTAGAAAACTGAAACCATGGTTGCACATATGATGATTAAAGAATGAGAATTGTTACAGAGTATGGCCAGTCTTTATATTGAAGTTCCTTCTAAAACAAGAAGGTCAATGTTGGCCAACTTTTCTATCCAATTAGTACTTGTGGAGAAGATCATTGCAGCTCAGCAAACATATGATGAGGTTATGAAATTGATAGAAAGACCTAACTTTTCTCAAGGGTCTGATGCAGGTGTGAGTTATAGCGGAAGGCTAGTTGTTCCTGCCGTCCCTGACTTAAGGCAAGAACTACTACGTAAAGCTCATCATTCCAAAAACACGATACATCCAGGAGGAAATAAGATGTATCAAGACTTAAAGCGGAGATTTCGATGGGAAGGCATGAAGAGATACATCAGGGAATTCGTGTCAAAATGTTTGACTTGCCAACAGGTTATGGCAGAGCATCAGAGGCCTACAGGTTTACTAAATCCCTTAGAAATTCCTCATTGGAAATGGAAACATATCACAATGGACTTTGTTGTGGGATTGACACAAAAACATCATGATGCAGTATGGGTTGTGGTGGACAGGTTGACAAAGACTGCACACTTCTTACCCATCAGGTGGAAGCAGACACCAGAGAATTTGGCTCAACTTTATGTTAGAGAAATTGGTTGAGTTGCAACCTGATCTTACCTTTGCTGAAAGGCCTGTGAAGGTACTGGATAAAAAGAATCAAGTCTTAAGAACAAGACTATTCCATTGGTCAAAGTTTTGTGGCAGAGTCAAGCTTTCGAAGAAGAAACATGGGAACCAGAAGTTGAGATGCGTTCTTCTTGTCTGGAGATGTTTGAGGATGAGACTACTTAAATTTTGGGGACAAAATTCTTTTTTTAGGGGGAGAGAATGTAATATCTAGGAAATTTTAGGTATTTTTTAAGAATTTTTCCTAATTTTTCTTCTTTTTTTGGATTTTTGGGGAATTTACAGAATTTGGGGTATGCAAAATAGTTTTTGGGTTATGCAAAAAGATTTGCTTGGCCCATTGCAGGCCCAATTAAGTGATGGACGGACCACTTAATTTGGGAGGGTCTAAACCACCTAGGATTCCCTATTCTACTTGGTTTAATCCTTACCCAATTAAGCCCTAATCCTCTCTCTATATATTTGGGTGTTCCTCGAATTATAACCCTATTTGTGCCTGAAAAATTAGAGAAGAAGAAGGTGGTCGAAAGTGGTGCTCTGACGATTGTGGATCGACAGCAAACTGGCATTTAAGGTAGGTTTTTTGTCTTAGTTTCGAGTCAAGATTAATGGTTGTTCCATTAAATAATTGAATTGTAGATTACATAATTAGTCAAATCTGCATGTTGTTTTGTAATTAAAATAAATACTAATCTTTGCAATAGTTTTGTAATTTTATAACAGT
This sequence comes from Saururus chinensis, assembly GCA_035235625.1. NCBI lineage: Eukaryota > Viridiplantae > Streptophyta > Magnoliopsida > Piperales > Saururaceae > Saururus > Saururus chinensis. The sequence continues at coordinate 7,615,288 of CP141141.1, forward strand.
TGCATAGATCATTGTTCCCGTAATTACGAGGAATAGTGAATCTGCAGAAGGAAAAAATAAATAAATTTATGTAGTTCGGGTGAACAGTCATCGGTCGGCCTCTGGCCGACCGGTCCTGCTTCACCGGTGGTCGAATATTTTCTTCCGACCCAAACCTTGGTCGCCGGAAGGGAAACAATAAAAAAAAAACTTTTCCCATCTCTCTACTCCGTTTCAGCCGGAGCGGCTCGACAGTGGTTAGTACCCAATGAGAGGAGGAGAGATGAGGGTATTGGCCATATCTAGTCTTTGGCAACCATTCACCACCGGCTGCAACAGATTGATGTCTCTCAGTATGGGCAGAACGGGTGGCAAAATCCTGTGAGAGGGCCAGTGAAATTTCAGCAAATGATCGTCGATCAAGAAACTACAATGTGGCTGAGCGGCGGAAATTCGATTAATCGCCTCAAAACAATCCCTAGACGGTGACTAGAATTGGAGGATTAAGATCACCCCGGTCGGCCTTGCATCACCAGGTGGATCTCTGCCTCCCGTAGGTTCGGCGTAGCTATTGGGCATCAGAGGATGAGAGGCCGATCACATGGACCTTGGGTGGAGTGTCGTGTTGCTTCTCCGTCGTCCGAAGAAGCTCCACCATGTTTCTATCTAAAGCCACCATTGAGCTCTGTTGGAGCTCTCAAAAGAAAAAAGATAAAAAAGACGCAGTGCGTCTAGAGGTGGAAGACGACCTAAGGCCGGGTTGACCCGGGCCTGAGGTCATCAACCCATGACTCGGCCCGAAACCGGGCCATTGGGCTGGGCTTAGTGGGTTGGGTTTCATGGCCATGGAAAAAAATTAAAAATTAAATTAAATTAGATTAAATTAAACCAAATTTGTTCTATGCAGAGGTGCCAGCTTGGTATATTAAATCATAATAACGGATATAATGTATCCTGCATAGTACAAATTTGTGCAGTATGGTACATATGAACTACTTTTGAAATTTGATCGGAATTCAACCGTTCTTTCATCCCGAGCCCTGTCCAAGGAGTTAAGTTGGGCTTCTTAGTAATTTTTGAGCCTAAACACAAATAATAATATGGCCAAATTATTTATAAGTTTTTAGATTTTATTAATTTGTTTTATGTGTATAGTTGTATTTTGAGAATCAATACATAGAAATTAATAAAGAATAATTGTTAAGGGTAGAGGGCTTTGGATTGGGGGTTGACACCTAATCATGATAAAGACTAAATTACCCTTATAGGGGTCAAAAACCCGTTTATGAATTGAATGAGGATTTTGACCTGACAACCAACTTGGTTGATGAACCAAGGATGGTTTTTAAGGGGGGGAGGGCCTTAACCTAGTCTGATGAGGCTAATGGGGTTAGGGTTGACCTATGAGTCTAAGCTCTATTGATGAGACATTTGATTTAACCGTGTAGTTGCATCTCCCTATTGGAGGGAGCTCTAAGTGAGTCGGGCTAACATTAATCTATTGAAGATCATTTAGTGTACACGCATTTAGGGTCGCTGACATCCTGCTTAGTTTGCATCTCTCATAACTTCTGTTCAAGTGTAGTTGTGGGTCATGCACTTCCACTCCGGTCAGGTCCTTAGGGGTTAGGTTGGGAGATGTCACTTCCTAGTGGATTCCAGGGTTACATCATAGATTATCCTTAGTGGGTGGTCTATGGTGAGTATATCATTTGTCATTTAGGTTGACATATGATGTGTTTATTTGTCTATGAAGTTATGTGGGTCATTAGTTTTCCTAAGAAGAGAAAATTGATAGAGAACTATAATGAGAATTGATTTGATAATTGGTTCAAGTGGAAACCTAAGAGATTTGCATAAAATGTAATAACATTTTACATTCATATTATTCAGCTTTCCTACTGGGCATTAGTATACTCAGCAACCTAGTTTTGCAAGATCTTCTGGTAAGGATTAGCAGAACCGGACTATCAGATTGAACACGACTTAGCTCTAGTAGGATTTAATTCTATTATTTCAGTACATTTTGAATGGTTGTAATAATGACGTGAGAGCTAACTACAATTAGTTGTTTATTTCCAGATAGATGTAAGGGTTGCACTTACATGGATGGTTTACTTATTTGTGAATTTTTGGATACTCTTATGATATAATATGATTTACTACTCGTATTTACAAACCCCAACGATTATGACCTGGATATTTAGTCGGCTGATTTGATTTGATTTAAAAAAAATTATCATGATTTATGGATTGTCCTTTATTAAAAAGAGTTTTAAAAATCCAGGTTGTAACACTCCCTCTGTCCTAAGTTAATAGTTCTATTTAGTAAAAAAGTTTGTTCTATATTAGCAACTCAATTTATTTAATTTAAGTGATTAAGTACTTTTAACAAAAAGTATTATATGTCTATCTTTCCTTCTCTTAAACATGAGTTTCACCCTTTAATAAAAAAATATTATATTTTCAAATATAGCTATTAGTATAAAATGGAGGGAGTATTATGCATAGTAGCATATAATTCTTAAATGGTGCCTATGTGTTCATAATAAATCCTTTTTTTTTTTTTGAAAAATGCTAAACCTACATGGTGTATAGGCTAATCTACAGCTTTGTACGAGGCTTATCACAAAGTCACATTTGTGTTTTGAAATGTGGGCTCCACAAACTAATGGTCTCATAACTTTAATGCTTGAGGGAGATCCCAGTTGTAGCACTGTCATAGTTAGATTTACCTAAACTACCCCAACTCCATTGGTTCTTTTATGTCAATCTTTTATTTTCAAGTAGTTTTAAATAGGGGTTCAAGTTAAAAACAAGAGTTATGGCTCACTTGGCTAGCACATTACTCAACACACTGAGAATCCAGATTCAAATGATGGAAACTTAAGCGAAGAGCACACAAAACATTGTGCACATTACTCAACACACTGAGAATCCAGATTCAAATGATCAAAACTTAAGCGAAGAGCCAACAAAACATTGTGGCCCACTTTGGTTAGCACATCACTCGAACACCAAGTTCAATCCTTGTAACTTGTAAGATACGGTTGCAGCCCTCACATTTTCAAATGATTGAGATTAGCATAAAAAATATTATATTTTGTGTCCAGTGACACGGTGCAGTTTCTGAAGATAGCGTGATGCATATGCAAGGTCCCGAGACCAGGCAAGGCCATATAGTTTTGGCTAAGGTTGGTATATGCATCGACCATATTGATATAGAAAAGCCCCGTTTAGGAGGCATTTTGGGAAGGGGAAGTATTTTCGCTTCTTGAATGCAATACATCACATTAAGAGGAAAAAATGGCTTTCTTCCGCTGGCCTCCTTAACAAGACCAAAACATGCAATGCCAATAATGACGATACTGACATAGACAACACGCAATGCCAGCATTGAAAAATCATATGGACCCTACCAGCCAACCCCTCTCGATATCGTGCCGATAGCAACCAAAAAATCCTGTAGACCCTTCCCAACCAGCCAACCTCTCAGTATCGTGCCGATAGTGACCTATACATGTACAAAGGTTCATATCAAGCTATTCAATCCTGATCGTAGGTTTAACATTTTTTTTATGATAGATTCATTGCGGGCTATATGAGATGATTAACCCAAAAAATAACCAAGAATTTCTCACCGGCTGTGAGAATTTCTCAGGTGGGAGTAGAAATACAAAATAAAAGATGTCAAGGCACAACACATCCCTTCGTAATCTCGTGCTGCCCGCTTTGATTAGATGTGAGGTTCATGAAATCGGACCAGAACCCTACCTTCGAAAATATATTTTTAGTATACATGTAATGTTAAAAGGCCACATTTCGTCCAGAAACTCTAGCTAGGCCTTGACATAGCCAGTTCCTGGTCTTTCACAACGCCACATATGGTGAAGACTAGGAAGATTCTTCCATGCTTCACTTGAGTTGTTATAATAATGGAGGTTCCAAACTTCACTCCCTGAGAAACCCAAAAATTTGAACCCCAAAAGCGGGAATAAGATGGAAACCCCTCCAAAAACACTAAAAATATTAAACTCCTATACATGCACATATAATTGTGTACCCCTATGCACACACACACACATAGACATTCCGCTGCATACACAATGACATAGTAGGCATTTGCTGATGTATTTGTAACTCTAGTTCCAGAAGAGGCTTAACCATGTAACACGAACCAAGCCAGAAAATGCATCATGAGATCCACAGAAGGTGCTGTAGTCAAAACTGAATAATCAGGAAGTCCCAATGTGACAATCTCAGAAGCTTGTATGCTTGCCAACTTTTATATCGATACCACCAGGAGATAACTATGATGCAACAGCCTTCAATGATTCAAAAATAAAGTTGTATGAAGGCAATACTGTTGATGACCAACACCTTGATGATCGTATGTCTTTCTCCATCCTCATTTTTTCATTCATGCTTAGCAAAATTATTATTGGCATCAATGTACACCAGCCCGTTTAAAAAAAATCTACCTCCGCCTGCCATATAATCCACCAGATGAATGATGCCTCTGTCGAACAATGGTCCTACCAGCTCCATCCCATGAGACGCGTCCCAATGGGCGACTACCCCCACCTTGGGCCCAGTTTATTGGTTGGGTTCCAGTCCCTCCATTATACTCCTCCTCCCTGTCATTGTACTCCAAAATAAGCCTCTTTATATTTTGCTTTTCTTCTAATTCTGCAGCTTCTTTCTCTTTTGTGCTCTGCACAAGCGAGGAATCACTGGGTATGTACATCTGCTTTGTCTGCTGTTTGTTGCCTCTTTTCATAAGTACCTTAACACAAACCTTATTTCCCCCACCACCCTCTTCATCCAAAGTCTCATCCCCACTCTCTCCTTCCCCAGCCCTCCCGTGATCTTTGGACCCCTCAAACACATTCATTGGAATCATCATGTTCAAGGTTGGCCGACCACGCAGCTCCAACTTTCGTGAGTCCAGGCTCTCCTGCATGAGCGCCTTGAGTTCTTGATCAAAATCTGCTTCTTCCTGAGGGTCTACTTCTACCACTTTCTGCCTCACTTGGACATCTTCCTCTTCATCAGACCCAACGGGCCCACCACCATCATCATCCTCACTGTCACACCCATCCTCATGATGGTCTGACTTGTCCTCATAGAGAAGTTCTTCGTCTTCATGACCACCTTCCACATCAATGCTGCCACTCTCTGAATCACTGTTACTCACATCTCCATGCATCACACCATTTTCTTCTATCCCGTTTGAGGCCAGTTGTTGCCCGTTTGAGGCAATACTCTTGGCAATCATCCGAGTTGATGATTTTTGTGATTCACTATCAGCATTCTTTTCATTGTTGCCTTTCTCAGCAGCAGAATTGCGCTCATGTTCCTCCAATTCAATTAGTGCAGCACTAATTTCTTCAATAGATGAGTACCTAGTCATATTAGGCCGTAATTCCGCAAACAGATCCTGCAAATCAACATAGAATCAGTAAGGTGAAAATGATTGTGCACGCCAAACAGTTTACATATGGCACTTGATTGTAGATGTACTTCCTCGCTCAATCTTAGAGCAAAAACTGCTATCCACCAACGAGTGGAATAAGTTTGCCCTCAGATGTGCACCCAATATGACATGAAAGCAGACTTATTGTCGGTTTGCAGAATTATCGCTAGGTTGGTGGATGATACATTTTGACTTTCTCCTTGGGTTTTCAAGCACAATGTATATTGAATTAATTTCAAAACAAACCATATCAAGCTTGGCCAACTTACACCTGAATTCCCACCAAGGTTTTTGAAACCCAACCTACGTATAGACCTGGTTTAGAGAGTATGATAAAGCAAACTCAGCCAAAATTGACTTTGGAGGAATAGAGGAACAAGCCAGGACTGCCTGATCCAGCTTGATTCCCCATGCAACTTGCTTGCTCAGCCCTTTCTTCCAGGTGACCAAACATGAGTGGACTGGGTTTTAACTGATTGCATTTTGGTCACAAGTTTTAAGAGGTTCTAAAATTAGTCTAAGACTCGGATATGCACGCTCTTTAGCCCGAGATTTTGTAAAAAAAAGTAATCAAAATAAACTTTTTTATGTCTCACTTATTTCAATTAATTTCAATAAGATCCCAATCATTGTGATTACTACATTGTAATCGAAACAAACTAACTTTAATTGTCTCACTTATTTCAATTAATTTCTATAAATTCCTAATCATAGTGATTATTATTTTAGGATTTTAAGCTTATACTCACAAGGTGATTCTATACTTTACTTCCTTATGGTCATCAAGGGCAACCCACAAAATGTGCTCTAACAATTATAATTTTCAGGTATTCCAGAAACTGAAGAAGTTTGGTCATGCGGAGTTTGTCATCTTAAGGCCAATCCACAGGTTCTTAGCAATTTATGTCAAAGAAAACCCTGATGATGCAATCCAGGTAGCAGCACCAACAATTTAATGAGCAAATTAGTGTCTCCCTAAGACATTTGCCCAAGTAGAAAGCTTATTGGGAGCTATACTTAGCAAATCAGAGTACTATATCTTGATCCCAGGTCTGTTTTTTCTTTATTCTTTATTTCCTTAAGGGCCAGTTCCGTGAAAAAGTGATCAAAGGTATTAGTATGTCATACATCAGCTATTTACCTTCACTCAGATTGACAAGTCATGAAAAACAAGACCTCGGAAATCATCAACTGTTCATCTTCTTTTTTCTCTAATATTATTTGATTAATTTTACCATAGGGGCAACTTTTTTCAACTGGATCTAAAATATAGATTAAAAAAAGGAACCGGTACCCAAACAAATTCCATATATGCATACTGGGTTAGAATAACTACCCAAGGCTTTAATTTACAACTTCACACTTGTATCTCAAGGTGGCCCTATATGATAGTATAATTTCTAGGTAACACATTTTCATCAAACTACCTACCAGCCTCAACAAGCTGACACTGACCATAATCATAATTAAGTAGCACTTTTTCCCAATAATTTAAAGTCAGCAACATACATCTTCCGCATTCATTCTAGCCTATTTGTGCCCACTCTTTCATAAGAGATAGCAGAGTCATATCCTTCCTTATTAAACTCCATCTAAGTTTTCTTAGGTCTCCCTCTCCCTGTTTTGGCATCATTTACATGGATCCGTTCCAAATTAACACTGACCATAACAACCAAAAATGCTTCTCACTTGTGATTAACAAAATCATTAAGGCTCCAATATGCAATTCATTTCTGTGACATTTTAAACCAGTTAATGAGTTGATGCTACTATTATACAAGGAATATTAGCTTATCTAAAAGTCAAAGCAATATTTTCATGCAGACAAAGAAAACTAAATACTGAACTTGCAACACCACTGACCTGAATATCAAACTCAATATCTAAAGGCAATGGACCTTTGCTAAGGACGTATCTTTGAAAATATACCAGAAATCTATCAAGCTTCCTCTTAGAAGAACCCCTATCAAAATAGTGGCCACATGTCTGTAGAAGCATTATAATCATCCTGATACGGAAACAATCTTCTGGTGGATCCAATGCATCTTGCTTTATGACAACACAGAAAGCAATAGTAGCAGCAAATTAGAAAATGAGGATCCAAATCCGAAAAATGGGCTTATATGAAAAAATTAACGTAATAAACATAAACTACATATATAACTTTCGAGATAAGTGATAAACAATAAATTTAACAATAAAAGAAAATCATACTTACTACTAAAGGCAATAAAAACACAGTTCTCATAATTGAGGACTCCATCCGAAACTCAAGGAGGAACTAGAAAATATGACCCTAAGTTTTAAATAAAAAACAGATAAAAAGGAGCAGCAGGAAGAGACATCAGAGTCATGTCGTCCTCTCTAATTAAGGCCCCATCCATCTCTCTGCCAACATTCTCCCTCCCCACACACAAGCTTCCTTCCAAAGCAAGGTATAAATGTCAAGCCCAAAAACACCTTAAGGTCGATCTCGCAGATTGAGATAATAAACAGTTGCGGCAGGTGTTGAGAAAAATAAAGCTATTTGACACTCAATGCTGGCAAAAACATAGCTAAAGTCCGCCCTCCAACCTTGATCTATCTCAGAGTTTAAGAAAATGATGAGAAAGGCCTCAAGAAGAATATGAGCCTATTTGACCACTTAAGGTTTGGCAGTAACATAGAAACAGTGGTGATCATAAATAAGCACCGAAAATGTCCTATGTAAACGCTTCAGGTGAGAATACACTGCAACAAGCACCGAAAGTGTCTAAGCCATACCCCACAATAATCATAAATAAGGACATTCGATAATGGATTGCCATCTTGGTTTCAGACTTGATTTAGATTGGCTGAAAATAAGAGATTTGGAGACCAACAATTAGTGAAGCAGCATCAAGCCTAAAAGCTCCCAATCTCTCACACACACATCATGTATCCTTGGGTTTCAAATACTTCAATTATCCAAACGAACAGTACTCTCACGCATAAACCTCTAGTAACATGCTTTTAAAACAATCCTAGTACGACTCAAACTACTAAGCTATTAACCCCTACTATCAACAAACCGTTTGGTGACTGATTTCTTTAAACCTCCTAAACAACAATAGGATTCCTGATTATGCAATGAACTTAATCAGAGAAATACTTATATCAACTCAGGAAAATTAGAAAAATATCCTGAATATACAAACCTGTTTTTGATCTAGGGCATATTCCCAGCCTTATCACATACAACTATTACAAAAAGCAAAACAACAAACATGCCAAAATACAAGGGCTAACGCTCAAAATTTATTCAAGTATGCTCACCTCTGGTGTATCATGTCCAAAAACCAGAATCAAATATAGTGTCTCAAATATAACAGATGATTCAATATGCTCATAGTTATACAGCTCCCCTAAGAACCGCATGTGTGCTAGACGCTTTTGCTGCATCCCATAATCATTCAACTCCAGTCCCAGTCTAATCTCTTCCAGGAGCTAAAATAATGAAAAAAAGTACTTTAACAATAAAATTGCAGAAATAAAATAAAATAATTCATGTAAGAAAGAACTATTGTATATAAAAAAGCCATGCAATAATACTAGAGTAATAACAACACATGGCATAAATGTAAGCAATTTAGCACACAACTGTTTACTAGGAAGTATTTAAAATCCAAAGGGCCAAGATGAATCAAACAAAAGAAGTCTTTTTTTTAAATGAATACTCAAAAGCCACAAACCTCATCAACAACTGCCACGGCAAACTCATCATGATAGCGACTCAAACCAGCTGTAAGTGAAGCAATAAGGTGAACTTGACTATACTTTCCCCTGTGAACCTTCAGAAAGCATTTCAGTATGTATGGCTCACACTCAATCCAGGGCAATTTACGAAGCTGTCTAAGAACATGCTCAATGGTAGTTTTATCAAGGTCCGTGAAAAGGAGTTTTCTGATATACTGCAGAATGCCACAGCAAAATGGACGCTTAGCTAGGTCAGAATCTTATCCACTGAATATCTCATACAAATTAAGAAAGTAAAAGTAACAGAAGATAGGTTTTTCTTATCATTGATCAGGAAACTAAATTAGTACCTGATGTAAAGGTGGACGGACTTTACAGATTCGAGCAGATCTCTCAGGTGGTTTGCACAAGTAATAGGCATTTTCAACAAGAGTACTGTGACGAGAATCCAAATTTTTCACATTTTTTAAACGCATCAAAATTTCCAACATGTTTGCCATTCGGACTGTCGTTTCAGGCGAACGGTACAAGAAACGTCCACATGTCTCTAAGAGGTTGCAAGCAACATCTATATTGTGGTGAGTAAAATCATCCAAACAAGCCTGAACAATAAGAAAATCTCCATTCAAAATTCAATTATTGACTTCCAAGTTGCATTGCAAAAAATGGATAGTTACAAATTAAGATGGTAGAAATATCAGTCTGGTATTGATAAATGATTCAACACAGGACTACCTTCATTTATTTTGTTTGATCTGGTGATAACAAAAAAAAAATCCAAAGGCCAAGCACCCACTACTAGTTACACGTAGGAGCCCAATGCATACCTACAACCTCCCAAGAAAATTATGCTCATGAACAATCTAGCATCGCCTTTCATGCCGTAGAAAAAATTTACAGAACGACAAATAGCTTTTGTAATTAGCCATATTTACAGATGTTAAAATAAAATATTAGTATTTTCAAAGGCAAACGAAATAAACAATTGAGTCATCCATCATTGTTATCATGTATGCATTAGCTATTAAAGGCATGGATTTAAAAACCCAGCCTGCTGAACCAGTTTGGCTTAGACCCAAACGATTTTTCCAGGCCAAGTTCGTTGGTTCAATTCTAAAGGTTCAACTTGGCCTGGTCAAATGACTCAGACAGTTCCACCAGTGACCCCGACTGGATTGGATCAATCCGGTCCCGATGATAAAAGTAAAAAGAAATAATAATAAACATATATTAAAAATAAAAAAACATCTTTTCTTCCTCCCATCTCTAGGGCTCCACCGTCACTGCTGTCCTCCTTTGACAACATCGTACCCTCCACGGCATCTGCTGCCACCGTAAGCAGCTCTCCTCCACACCTCTCCCCCCCTCGTTTTCCCAGCACATCCTTCCTCCACCCACCTCTCCACTGTTTTTCCTCCGCCAGTCCTTGCCTCCCCATCACCTCTTCCTTCTCCACCCTCCTTCCTATCTCCCACCCTTCCACCCCCTGCCCCTTCCTTCACACTCTCCTGCTTCCTCCACACCATTTAATGCTATAAGACATTATACAACTAATATCAACAAGCTGTGAAAGAGCATATTACCTTTAAACAACTAAAAATCAGTCCAGGTGGGGCAATTTTAAACTTGCAAAGCTCTCCAATAAATCTGATATTCCTTATCTTTGTCTCAATGTTCATTTGATCCTACATCATTCCATTTACCTTAGATATAATATTTTAAAAAATCTCGAAAAAGCTGTGGAGAAAAAAGTAATTACTAGTATCTGAACCTTTTTATTTATTAAAAAATTGAACTCCTCCTCCAGCAACTGTAAGAGCATAGAAGATATATCTTTCATGCATGTTGACAGTGTTGCAACCATGCGAGAGTAATATGGCAGTAACTCCAGCGAGGTCCTTGGGACATTATACAAGGCACGGACAAGCTTTTTTCGATTTGATTTTGAATTCAAATAGCAAAAGTCCACCTGAAAAAGGATACAATTCTCCCGGTCAATCAACAATTCAACAACTTGATTAGCAAAAAAAAAAAAAATCCAGTGACTTCATATAGAGCACACAAGGTAGAAGTAGACTGCACGTGATACTTACAGTCAACTGATCAATAAGATCACGGCTCACAGATCCGGGAAGCCTCTGTAACAAACCATCCAAATTGGTGCCATCATGGGCTTTCAGTTTTTCCTTCTCAATTTCACTTTTTCTTTCAGTATCTTTTTCCTTTCCCTTGTCAGGATCTTTCATCTTTTCTTTGTCTTTGTCCTCCCTGCCCTTGCCCTTCTCCTCCGCCTTTGCCTCAGGTAATAATTCAACATCTGTAGATATGTCAACACTGTCTTGTCCTACCACTTGACCATGGTCTGACTCTGATGCTAGTTCCTAAACCAGAAACATATTGTCAGTAGTCGGATAAAAGAATCATATACAAACACTACAGGGATCTACAGTATAACAAGTGCAGAAGTTGAACCGAAAAAGTATCAAACACAGCTCTAAGAAGAGAGAGAGAGAGTTGCTTCAAATTACAGGATGATCAGCTAGACATGGCAAGAAAAACTACTTATACATAACTCATTTTTGTCAAGCATAAACATTACAAGTTGCATGCATAATCTAACTATAAATATATTTGCAGTGTCTCAGGTCATAGGAGCACTGTGCATTAGACCACATTTTTCCTAGCTGATACTCTCAGCTAGTTAGCCAATTCACCCATGACTCCATTCACAAGATTACCTATTCATCCACTCGTAAATTACTAATATCTTACTAGGAACAGCTAGTAAACCAACAAAAACTTCTTTCCTTATCATCCCAGTTATATTTTATGCCCATATTCCATGCAGTAACTTCTTTTTTTTTATTTTGTAACTCTGCTCACTTTATTTTTAGACACCACGCGATGTAATTTAATACTAGCAAGAATGTTAAAAGATATAACTCTTAATGTTTTTCATCAACATTAAGAATAAATAATTGTCTAAAACATGAGGGGACTAAATGCCAGATCCGAAGTATAAAGGGAGGTTCTGGGAAAAACGAACAGAGTGAGCCCTCAGAGAGGAGCATGATGGCAATGCTATAGAGTAGCGCAGAATGAATAGTCAAAACCATTTACTCCTATCTAAGGATATAAATAAACATACAGAGAGTCAACCTCAGGGAGGAGTTTGATTACAATGCTATAATATAGTAATGCAGAATGAATAGTCTAAACCATTTATTCCTATCCAAGGTAGCCACCTGATTCCAGAAGCACCCTTTATACTTCCGATTTGGCATTTAGTGCCTCAACAGTCCAAAAATTAAGTTGGTAGATGGGAGAAAAGGAACAGAGAGCTAGCCCACGAGGAGGAGTTTGATTGCAATGCTATAAGCATGGTTCACAATATCTAATATATAATATATCTGTATATGTCACTTGACCGATACAAGATATAGGGGAGTATTTGAGATATTTGCTGATATCTTGGACCCATCCCTACCTTCCAGCAACCTTCCAAACACCCGGCACCAGCATTTAGACACTCCGATGCCCTTTCCCACATCTTCTGCTGTGCCTATGTCCACCACTACATTGTAAATTCTTGTTTTAACTTTTAAAGATGAGTACCATCATGTTCTCCACTTAATTGTTGATATTACCTTCAAACTTCTTCTTTATCATTATTGATCATGTTTTACACTTGATAAATGTAATTTATGATAGTATAAGTATATTGACATGGTGTTATGATTGTTTGGGATTAGTATTAAGGACTTTGAGATGTTAATATATGCTCACAATAAAAAGATACATGTTATAACATTTTCAGGTCACCCATATTTTTTTTCCCAATAACTCCAATATATCGTATCTCTAGATCACCCATATATCTCCCATAAAATATATTGTGAAATATGTGCTATAATATAATGCAGAGTAAATAGTCCAAATCATTTACTCCCAATTAATTTTCAATATAAATTAGAAATAAGTTTAAGTTCAAGCAGAGGAAAAAGATTCTACACCATGGAGTAAATATAACACAAATACAAATCAATCAATTTTTCAGCAATAAAAAAATCTCCTTATAAAATTTTTATGAAGATGCACAATGCCAAAAAAAAATGAAAAAAAGGAACAACCAGCAAAAAATATATATCTCCATCTTTTTACTTTCTCTTATAATTGAGGGTAATGTATTTCCAAAACACGTAAACAAACCATTATTCGAAAAATTTAAAGCACGCGAGCATCAGTCTAACCACAACCACATACTCCAAACTCACATTTATATTTCCTACCTTGGCAGATTGCTCAGTTGTCTTTGGCTCTGCCTCCCCCAAGAGTACAGCAGGAACAAATGCTCTAAACCAAAAAAACAGCATAAATGATGTCAGCCACAGTCAATGACAAAACTGGAAGTTTTCTCAAGTTAAGATGATATATACACCCATCCCTATTTCGAATAGGGATTGCAATAGCAACCATCACCTCATGAAGCTGACTCTAGTTGGACTATTCATAATATGGTGAATATGATATGATAATGATGGAATTTTTATTGGCATAGGTTATTCACAAGGTGAGTCATTAGTCACAACTTCCCATCACTTCGCTAAATCACTTAAGACAGTTTCCCCATCTAAAAGACAAGTGGAAATGTAAATTTGTTCTTTTTGTCTTTGTCGTTCTAAGATTCATTGTACTATTCTTCACTTTTAACATATGGAAATTGGGGGGCATGTCCCATCTTAGCAAGCGAAAATAAAGACAATGATGGTACAATCATTTATGCCGTTTTTGTCTCATTTGAAGGTTTCCACAAGAAATTTATCCACCGTAGAACCCTGTATTACATGGATTCATCACTACTATTGAATTTAAAACACACTTTTAATTTACAAACCAGGCTTCACTGAAAAAAGGTGTGTAATAACGATGACAATGGTAATGCTGATGATAAAATGTTGTACATAATTGCCCTTTCAAGTTATCAGTTAACATTGTTGTTATTGTAGTCATAATTTGCAATATCTGAGACATATATCTGGATTTGTTGTGTGACTGTTACAAGATATGGAGGGAGATTGTATTCTCCCTAATATCTGAGGTATTCCTGCAATATTTGAGATATATCTCAGATATTAGTGATAGATCTAAGATATTTGGAAATATCTTAGACTCACATGTTGTAGACAGGCGGTCTACAGCGGTTTGCAGCGAAACAGCCGGGGTAATGGATTGGGAAGAGAGATGAAATTGAGAAGGGGAGAGAAGAGACGATGGGAAAAGAGGTAAATTAAATTCCTACTAAATTCTGATTAACTTCTCTGATGATTGGTCAAAGCCATTACATAGTAGGTAAAGCTTAGCCTTTACCAATTTGAATCTAATTAAATGTTGCCTGACATGAAAAGAAACTACCCTAATCAAACCAGGAAATAAAGAACTATTCTAAACTAAGTATATCGCGCATTCCGATGGGTTATAACATTCCACCACTACTTCCGCCGGGTCTGGTCCTCAAGGCCGTGATGTATCAATACCCGCGTCAACTGAAAGCGGTCGGAGGACCCATGCATACTTCGGTTGAGGTCTCTAAATGATGTGCAGTTTATGAGGAGGTTGGGCATTAAGGCGGCACCTGACCCTGTCAATGTCAAAGCTCATATGCATAAGGTCAAAGTCTTATTCTACTTTGCGCAATGTATGCAACTAGTCCATGCCAAGGACAACATCTACTCCCTTGATAGGTAGGATAGAAAAATCAGTATGGATGGGAAGGCTTTGAGCAAGAAGACATGCATTGTGACAAACCCCCATACTGCAAAGTTTAGCACCATCTCCTACCATAACATCAAAGGCAAGACAATCGATAATCGGCAAGCCCAGCTCTTCAGCAAAAACATCATTAATGAAACTATGAGGTGTTCCTTGTATCAATAAGAACCAAGATGCGATCTTTTCCCATCTGGCCATTAATGTGCATTATGTGCATTGTGTTGGGAGCATGACCACCTTCATAGGCACGAAAAGACAAGTATGAGTTCACATCATTTACCAAGGTGGCAAGGGTGGGGTCAAACTCTGCCACGGGACCTGTCGAATCTATAGGTTCAGGTGCTTCATCAACCACAAAAGCATGGAGGGTCTTACATTGGTGTCCAGGGATGTAATTTTCATCACAATTATAAGACAATCCCATTGAGTTGCGAGCATCCATTTCTGCCGGGGATAGCCGCATGATAGGATTTGTAGTGGTTGAAGCATTAGGAGTAGAAGTCCGCCACATAGTGGTGGGCTGACCAATAGAGGAAGACTACGGGGGCCCTTTGGACACGCTACTGATGATGAAGCTACTCTTTACACATGAGCCACACAGATTTTTCAGTCAATGTACATGGCTTGATAATATGCATCATAGATTGCAATTCGGGCCTCAAACCACCAAGGAAAATACCTATCAAAGCAGCCTTTGGTCAGTTCTAAACCTTATTAAACAACTTTTCAAACTCATCATGATAAGCTTTGACAGTAGTAATCTAGCGGACACGTAAAAGACGGAGATTGTAATCTTCATATTGGTGGGCTCAAAAAGAACGAGTGTTGCTCACTCCACATCATCCCACATAACATGTGGAGTGTGAGAGGGAAAGTGCTCGAGCCATTACAATAAGCAATCTTCCATTTGAAAAGTAGCAACATCAATGCACTTGTGGGTCAGAGCATGATGGAAGTGAAAAAACCTCCTGGCACAGGATACTCATTCCTTTGATTCATCACCCTTGAAAATAGGGAAGGTGAGACGAACTAGACGAGCTTGAACAGCACCATCATAGTCCCAGGCTGCAATGTCGTACCCAGGTGCACGGCCTATGGGTCGGTGACCACCGCATCCACGGCCAGGCATGGGAGTTAGTTACAACCAAGGTAGAAATTGAGCCTACCATAGTCAAAGGCTGCATGAAAATCATCTACATGTACAAAGTAGCCATCAGTAACATCAAGTTCATGGGCTCTAGGTAGAAGAAGACAGCTTAGTGATTGTCCGTGTAGGTGCTCGTGTACATGGTTAGGGGTTGAATGCTGCAGGTCAGGACTATGAAGAACGACACAAGAAGAAGCATGAGGGGCCAAAACAGGTCCAAGTCAGATAAAAGACAGATTAGGAACCAAATTGGAAGCAAAAGCCCCCAGATGTGCGTAGACCCAAGTAAGACACGCCAACCAATGTGGCATCTCTTTTGATGGGATGCCCTAAGTGATCTAGAGAAGGCAACGGAAGGAACCAGAGGCACGTTGGGGGAGCGATGGCTGGCCAAAGCAGGGGGAGGCAACGCCGTCAGCAGCAACACATGCCGAAAAGAGCAGGGAGGATGCTGGACAGTGGCGTTCAGGAAGGCAAAAGTGGCTGAATTCCATCTTGCTGTCGCAGGCAGAGGGCTGGAAAAAAGGTGAGAACCCCTCCACCGCAGAATCAAGCAGTGCCGCTACCTGAACCTAGTCGGGTACTGAGTTGGCTGGCTGGGACGACGAGGGCAAAGAATCCGGTGATGGAAAAAGGGAGACAAAGGAACTGGATGAGGGCGGAAGGCCGGCGGCATCCTAACTCACGAACCAAGAGGGTAGTGAGGCAGATGAACCACTGGCAGGTGCTGATGAAGACAACCTCAGAATTAGCGCCAAGAACAACAGTGGCGTCGTCATGGTTCCCTGAGGTTGTAGGCTGGCTGGCGTTGCAAAGGGCGGACGTTCGGTGAGCTGCTAGACAGGTGGATAAGTAGTCACACCGGCTGGTGATTGTAGCTAGAGACTCTTGGGGAAGCTTCATGGCAGCAGCAAACTCCTGCTGCGACATTAGAACCAGCGAAGCCTTACTTTTGGCGTTGTCCTGTCATGGCGGTGTTGAAGAGATGGCACGGGAAAGGAACTTGGCTCCGATCCCAGTGTTGTTAACAGGCGATCTACAACCAGTTTGCATTGGGATAGCCAGGGTAGTGGATTGGGAAGAGATGAAATACAGAAGGGGAGACAAGCAACAATGGGAAAAGAGGTAAATTAAACTACTACTAAATTCTGATTAACTTCTTTGATGATTGGTCAAAGCCATTACATGATATATTTAGGCAAAGCTTAGCCTTCCCCAATTTGCATCTAATTAGAAGTGTACTAAAAAGAAGCTACCCTAATCAAACCAGGAAATAAAGACCTATGCAATTAGGAGTCTAGAACTATCCTAAATTAAGTAAATAGGGCATTTCAGTGGGTCATAATATCGTCCCACTTTCCAGCACCCTTCCAAGCACCCAATGAGAGCATTTGGACACTCTAAGACCCTTTCCACCATCTTGTCTAGCACTAGCAAGGAATACATTATCATGTTCTCCACTATATGTTCTTGTTTTGGCTTTAAGCTTTATTTATATGTACACCATCATGTTCTCCACTTAATCATTGATATTACCTTCAAACTTGTTCTTTATCATTATCGATCATGTTTTCCACTTGATCATTGTAATTTATGTTACTGTAAGTGCATTCACATGGTGTTATAGTTGTTTGAGATTAGTATTAGGGCTTTTGTAAGTAATATGCTAGATTAACAAGATACTTGTGAAAACAATATTTGGGTCACCAATAAATTTTTTTCCTAACATCTCCGATACATCTCAAATATATCTATGATATATCTTATCTTTAGGTCACCGGTATATCTCTGCTAAAAGATATTGTGAAAAATTATTGTAGTTCGTGCAAAAAAACACCACCTTCTACTTGCAAAAAAAAAAAATCATCATTATCCTCATCATCATTACTGTTTAGGTTTTATATGTCATTTCTGGTGCAAACCTTTGATGAGTGAGATAGACCAATCAAAAGTCGTACTCTATATATAGCACTAAAAACTCCTCTCCCACTTGTTGCATAGAAAGATTGATCCAGCTTTCAAACTTGCCCTTGTATACTACTTCAGCTACCTCCTAATATAAAACAACACCACAGCCACGTGGATCTCCTGTGTAACTTGTTTTCTGTGTGCCTTTTATCTGCAATTAAAACGGGTGCGTTTACAGGCTCATCACACTCAACTATATAAATATCCTGCATGTCATTCCTCTCTATCTGACTATAAAATCAAATTCCGCAAGTGTCCAAGGGTAACAGCCTAGGCTATGTGATATACACCTAGGGTGGTGCTTATGCAGAGGGGGAGGGATAAAGGGTGTTGGCTTATTCAAGAGAGTGACGGTAGACTATGGAAGCCAAAGCAACCAAGTAAATAGGGTATTAATGGATAAAGGCCCATCATCTACAAACAAACATCAAATACTAACTAAGCAACTAACTGAATGTGAATACAAAGCAACCAAGTAAATAGGCTATTAACAGGTGTGGGCCTAATATAACAAAGTACTCACTCAGGACATAACACGCCACCTCTGCTTCCACGTTACCTCTCCCTCAAGGTGATACACTCACCTTGCGTATCGGGTTAAACATGCTTGCTGAAGTACACCATAAATTTAAGCAGCTGGACCCACCAATGCTCTGTTTTACTTGTGTCTGCATACAGACCCCTTCTACGTAGATTGGATATGGAGAGATTACCTTTGAGTGTGGAGCTGTGTAGGCCTCCGTCACCAAGGTCACGTCTTCAAAAGGCACAAAGTTGAGACCCACAGAGGTGCAATCTCCAAAGTCCTCAAGAACTATTGCAACACCATACTCTTTACACATATATGACTGCAGAGCACACCATTTTAAAAAATTTAGGAACATAGGAATCATCCCAGCAACTAACACTGCCCAGCTTGCTCCACCGTGCCATTCAAGGAATAACAGCCCAAAGCATAAAGTCGGACCTCAGAGATGGCTGGCTGAAATAAATCAGTAGTATAAACAGCCAAATTGCCACTACTATCCTCATAAGCACCAATCAACCCTGGCATAGAAACAATGTAGATTCCATATTGAAACATATCTAGCCATGAAGTGTAAAGCCCCTGAATACACTGGTGGAACTTTGAAAGAGATGGGACAGTGGATAACACATCAAGATGCCAAGCTGATGAGGACCCATTGCAGATAATTGCATATGTGGGCCCACAAGAGCTTCTGATAGTGTAGAGCAAGAGTTGAGATTGAATGGCCTGATTTGTAGGAGTCTCATATTGGCATGAAAAGGAAACACACTCTACCAGCATAGATGCATCAACTGGCTGCACATGGGGAGAAAAATTAGGAACAGAGGAAGCACAACCTCTATTCCATTATTCTTCTTCCATAGCGGGTCATAATGAATCTTCCAATCAGCAATCTGCTCCTAAAAAGACTCCAGTACAGTTGGCATGTGCAACTACAATGATGGCTAGTCGGTTCAATCATAGGCCGAATCTGGTCTTGAACTAGGCAGGACCCATCAACGTGCCTACCTCAAATCCATTTGAGAATCTGGTCAAATTCCAACTTCATGACATTCCTATTGGGACTGACGCAGATTTAGAGCTAGATGAAGAAGAGGAATTCAATATTCCTCTTTGTAAATTCATGAAACATCCATCAAACAAGACTTCGAAGAAGAGTAATAAATAAGGAGGCACCAGAGAAATTTATTTTATGCCCTTTATTTTATTTTTTTGGTGAACCCTATTTTTCGAGTTCATTGTCTATCAGTTTTTGTTTCTCTGTGTCCGCTTTGGCGAGTAGGTTTCTGCTTGTAGTTTAAGTGAAGGTTCTCTGTTTGTACCACTTTATCTATTGTTCCCTTCCTTTAAGCTTTATAAACATTTTGCTTACCTAGAAAAAACAAAACTACCCAGTAGGAGTAGCTCAAATTTCTTCTCACAATGTTCAAATTATTAACTCCTAGGTCAATTTATCGTTGATGTAGCTCAGATATTCTTCTGTACACTAAGCAGTAAATAAATATTGAGTCTATTAATGCAAATACTTTCAGTTTTTAATGCCGGCACAGTACTCAATTAAAACATTACATCGATCAGCTATTGCAGCTACTCTACAAGAATATCAACTACCTAATGTACAATTGTACAAAGATACTGGACATAGAATCAGCATTCTGTAATTTGCGATATGCAAATAAAATACTCCCCAATGAAGTCTATGTTAGTGTTAATACTATAGTTGGCCTCTTCTCTAATACCTTCAGCCATAAGATGAAAAGTTTAAGCTCAACCATTAGGTGACCTGGCCAACTAAAAGTCCACTCAAACAACTAAAAGATCGATTGCAAATCTTTGGTTTTGAAGCATGCACACCAACAAATAGTAAAAAGACACACCTGAGATCAGGTAAGCATTCATAAAATGCTCTTGTATCTTCATCGTCCCAAACTGGTTCAATAACAGAAGTCTCTTTACCAGAAGAAGAGAAGTGCATATCTTCTCCTGTTGTAACCCTTGTATGACCATCTTCAGGCATTGAAGGAGGCTGCATGTCAAGTGCCTCCGCTAAACTGATAAAAAGGACATATAATAAAAGAGATATTATCCACCACACAGGAAAAAACATTAAACCACAAACAACAGATAATTAACGTGTTAACAGAATATAATGAATTTGTATTACAGCAGTAAAAGTAAATAATTCATTTCTATAACATGCTGAGTGCATATAGGAGTGAAAAGAGATCAAAACTTTTACCTTAAACAAAGTTCTATCATAAAAATAAAATATTCTCATTATCTAAGTCTAAATCAATATATGTCACTAATAAAGGTTTCTCCAATAGCTTCCCCATAAATTGGTACAATCTTCCTCTGTTCCCAAAAACAAAGAAAAACTCCAACTTACTTCCTGGTAGAGGACATCTATTAGATTTCCAACAGACCATAGAATAGAAGAAAAGGGAATTCAGAGAATTTGTCAGAAGAATTTCAAGATTGCAGAAAATTCAGAAGCAATTTTTGTAATTCCGAGGAAATGGCAAGAAAAACAAACCCCCCCTTAGCAGGGTCATGAAGAATTTAAAATTTACTAACTCTAAATTACAGATGCATATCTACTGAGAGTAGCAGATAATTGCATAAAATAAGCCGGAATAAGTGTAATTTTCTTAAGGCCCATGCTCTACTTATAGTATAGTCAAATTTCTATCATTTCTTTAAAGGGAATCATTGTGGATTTGTAAGTTCAGTTTGTGGTTTTATTTCTGTTCGTCAAACAGTACTAGAATTTATTGGTGCTGACACCAGGCTACCTGATTGCTTATTTACAGAGGTTTCTATAATTTGATTTGGTTGATATTTTAATATGACTCTCTTGCAATTCATTTCCCCCACTATGCACCTAGGCACTGCTAAACCTCAATGCAGAAACAATCCCATCACAGCACTACTTTTCTTCCAATTCTCCTTGCCTCTCTAAAATAACACGCAGCAACCTCTTTGCAGCAAAGAAATCTCACAGATAATTTCGACACTCAAATGTCAAAACAAAGTCATCAAATATCATCCCTAAAAAGCCATTCCAATATCCATCATGCTTACCAAGAGCTGCAATTCAGAGGTTTCTATGATTTAAATTGGCTGATATTTTAATATGACTCTCTCGCAGTTCATCATTTTCCCCACTATGCACCTGGCCACTGCTAAATCTCAATGCAGAAACCATCCCATCACAGTGCTACTTTTCTTACAATTCTCCTTGCCTCAATAAAATAGCACACAGCAACCTCTTTGCAGCAAAGAAATCTCACAGATAATTTCGACAGTCAAATATCACAACAAAGTCATCACATATCATCCCTAAAAAGCCATTCCAATATCCAACATGCTTACCAAGAACTGCCAAAGCTATAAGAGACCATCTCTTTCACCTTTGCCTAACGTGTTCCAGAAACTATCATTTGGTCCATGAAATCGATCTATAGTACTTGCCATTATAAATAACCAAACTAGAAAGCCAACAAATTCCTTCTTCAAGCTATATTGTAGCACTTGGATCTTATCTTCCATCAACAATTTAGATGTATTTCCATACCTAATTACAAACTGTAGAGCACATAAGCAATTGTCAAAATAAATTTACCATATCCTAAGCACATTTTGGGTAAGTGCATGTGATAATTGGACATTGTTCTGCACGGAGTAAACTTCATAAACCAACAAGCTAGCATATCCAGAATTTTCCATAAAGCTAACAATTTTAAGACCCTAAAGCAACCTATACCCTTCTATCTTTTCAAGCCAGGACAGATACAGGTGCTGCTTTAGCTACTAAAAATTGAGATAAACCACGTCAATGTCCAAGAATTTCATAATTAATCATACTACTATATAAAGCACCAAGGGTGACCTTAGATTTTTGCCAAGTTTCCTATATTACCCTCACATTCCCTATAAGGCCTTAGATATAAGTTGAATTGGTATGTAATTTGGGTATCTTTTAGTAAATACCTGTTACTTAGGCCTCAAGTAGGATAATCCCATTTCAATGAGGTTCTTTTAGATGGCTGTCACAAGTCAGCCTGATTAAACATTGGTGCTACTTTTTACATTGTGATATTTCTAACTTTGCAAGATTATGTCTTGCACTCCCAAACTCAAATTTGAGTGTTCTTGGTACCATTAGAAAGCTCTCAATGATCTCTATTAAATGAGATCCCACATAAGTATGTTCTCTCAAACTTTTTAATGGGTCCCACACATACAACATGCTTCTCAATAATAATTTTTTGCATTTTTTCCTATATTACACATGTTTGGATTCATGCATTCTTGATACCCTTGGAAAACTCTTGGCGAGCTCTATCAAATGAAACCTGCCGCCAAACTGGTCTTGACTATAAAAGGCATGCTTCAAGACACAAAGTCCTTCGACACCATTGTCCTTTCCAACCTGTGACCTAATATTATGCTTGTGACATTTGGACTCGTAGTTGCCTACTCAAGTGTATTTGGATTGGTATAGTGCAAAATCTATCGTCACTTTTAGCGCTTTCTATAGTAGTATGATTTGTTTTAGATTTTCTTCACTAATCTACATTTACAGACATAATGTGCATGCATTCTTGAAATTGAGTTTAATCCTCAATCTTGACCATCACAGATACAACAACCATTAAAACCAAGTCATCAATTTCTGTCAACCAAACCTTTTATTATAGACACAATCAACTAGGATCTTTCTATGCAAGATGAACTGCAAGTCACATTACCAACCCTCATATTGCATAGCCAACGCATCTCCTACATCAAAGAATATACACAAGGCTACCAATGCACAACTTGTCAGTGGAAATACGATTTCATGTGACAGGTTAGTCATTTTATAGACAACCAATTTCCCATTTGTTACAGGCTAGGATCTCATTAATTGCAAGAACCTAACTGTATATTGTCTAAATAGAAGACACAGAACAAAAAATAGAACGTGAAAGGATGAAGAGAGACATACGCAGATACGCCACGAAATAAATGGTCAAATGATTTTCTCAGTCTTTCATAAGCATTAACATTTTCATCACTGAGCTCCCCTTTAGCATTCAAAACTTTTGCATTCTCAAGTTCCATTTGCCGTAGTGACTGTTGCAGAAAATAAAGCCAAAACTCATAAATGATTACTTACGACTAAATTATCACTATACGGAAGTGTATGTGATTTAAACTATAACAAGTATTACGATTAATAAATTAAAACTTGCTTGTTGTATTAGTAACAACGCTAGCACTTATCACGTCAGTGTGAGAAAAGTAATTCTTGGATTGTTCATTGAGAATCAAACTAAAGCGATGCCAAAGGCAAATATATGAGGAGATTCTAGATCTTACAGCATGCTCAGAATGAAGAAGGTCAGCAGAAGCCTCATAATATGAATAAATTGCCTTTCTAAAGAGCTTCTTTTGATCAGTTGTGATATTGAGGCCATTGAAAAACTGCATATAAACACAAATATCAACATAAATTGGAAAATCTCAATAAGATTCAAGTATTTTCTGGAAAAAAAGATAAATGTACAAGTCAAGTTAGACCAAAGAAACTAAGCAAAAAAACCTTGTTGCAGACCTATGACAATTGACAGATTACTCATAACTGGTTCACTTTTAATTTATGTTTCTTAGCATAAAAAAAAAGCATTCGGCATGTAACTTTAAAATTCAAGAACTTTCATTCTCTCATACAAATTTATATAATGACAATTTTTAATAATAGTTACAACAAAGATCTAGGTCAGCCTAATTTATAACTTTCGAGACTACAGTTTTGCAACAAGCTGAGATTCATTGTACATCTGAATATATATTACATTAGCCTACACTCGATTTTCAACTGAAAAATTAAACTATAAATGCTAATAGCGGAAAAATTTACCCTGTTAAAACTTCAAAACTACTTTCTAATTAAAATTAAAAAATTAGATAATTCAGATATATTTACCCCTGATATATTAGCAAAAGAAAGAAAACACAACAAATTTAAGAAAAAGATGTTACCAGAATCACATTTCATGCCCGATAAAAAAAATAAAATTTATCTCATCTACCTCTTCAACAACATCTTGACCTGAACGAGGGAGTCCTAAAAATATCCTTCCATGCCGAGCAAAACTAGCAACGAGAGACAAATTCAACTGAGTCGTATCCTTATCCTTTAAATATTCCATGCTAGTAAGATCTTTAATGACGTTAACAAAAATGCTGGCATCTTCAACAACCCCCACAAAATAGAGTTCCATGAGAAGCTTTAAAGTGCTTCTCTTTTTAATTGCCTTCAAGTTTCTATCTGAATCTATATCATCTCCGGATTTTCCAGGAAAGAAGACTTTAAGGAGCCCCTGGACAAGACTAGGTGAAAAATCTTTGAACCTCTGATGTAGCAAAGAGCATATCTACACAAGATAAATAAGGCCAATAGGTGTAATTCAATTATAAGGAGAAAACTACGACATGGAGAAAAAAAAATTAACAAGGAAGGGTTCTAAAGTAACCTGAACAGCAGCATTTATATCAGAAGCCCTGAGCTTTGCATCACATATAGCAGTCACAGCTTCACTAACAAATTTGCTTAAGTTCACGCCCTTCAAGTCTTCAAGAAGTCCTTCACGTTGCTCCTCATTTATTTGTTTAAGCTTTTTAATCACAGCTGTATTGCGTCTAATGCTAGAATCCAATGTTCTCAGAAATCCTGAATCTGTAATCAAGTTTAATCAAATTTTTATCTGGAACATCAACTTGGTACATGAGAAATTAGTAAGCCACTTTCAACAATATTAACCACAGACATTGTGGTAACTGGATTAAATTGGCAGGTTCCACAAGATCAAGGCACCAGCCTGATATGAAGCACAAAATATAGGATGACTCCCAGATATACTGGCTACTATTCATAAAGCAGCCAGTAAGAACTGAACCCCGCCACAGCCATATAATATCTATTCATGAAGCACTTGCAACATAACTTTGTATCAATAACACTAACTTTAAATCGGTTAATTTATCTTATAGTAGATTTCCTATAAATAGAATAATAGAATGTTATATTGGCTCATTATATTTGTGTCTAGCTTTTGTACTTCTTTTCAAAGTGTCATCTTCTTAAGATGTCTTATAGGCCATCAAGGTTGCTATATCAGATCTCTGTCTCATCTCATTCATCAAAGAAACTTCTTTGAGAGATCTCAAAGAGATCATGTAAAATGATCTTGGTGATCAGAAAAAATGTTTTAAAGGTACAGGTCACATATTGAGAATCTTTCTTTATTACTGGGGCTGAGAACTACTGATATATATTTGAGCCCAAATTGTAGTATTATGATAGCAAATGAAGGTAAATATTACGTTTTTTTACAAGAAATATGAAGCCTTGAAGCCTGTATTACTGTTCTGAAGTAGTTCTGGTGTTCTACAATGAATTTAACGTAGGGGAGAAGGGAGAAAATACATGAATGAGGAATAGAGAAACTGCGCTAAACAACTCTAAATTTCATTGATCTCTGACTTAATGATTTTGGCTTAGACATTACATATGTATAGAATCTAATAGAACCCTAATCCTAATCGAAATCTAATAGAACCCTAATCCTAATCAAACACTTAATCATAATGGGCCTAACAATCATTCCTAAAGCCCAATAACACTAAATAAGAATATCTTTTGAATTACTCTTTTACTAAATTGCACTTAAAAACTAATCAACTACTAATGAGCCTAGCTTAGGTGATTCAGAACAATTATTCCCTCAGTTCGTCCACATTAAGCCAGACAGACATAAGATAACATAGTATGCAGTGAAGTGGTAAAGAATTTGTTAGCAATTAAGGGGTAACCTCATGTAACTAGTGTTTTCAATCCAATCCTATGAGTGAAGTCACTACCACGTTTTTCAAGTAATACAAAAAGTGTATCGATTTTAATAAAAATGCAGTCTAAATTCTTAAATTGTATTATTCTTCGAATATAATGTTATGTTTTAACCAAACTATTACTCCATTTCCAAGAAAGAAAAAAGGACCAAATTGTTGCTGAATTTGATCAATCTGTCTCAATACACTTGAAGTTCTCATAAAAAAATTTAGTAATACTTAACTGAAAGATGAACCACCTATATCTCCTAGTTCATTCATATTTCTCAGCTGCATAATTGAGAATTATATAATGCCTTTCAAATTCTTAGTTCATGCGGTAACTGCAGAGAAAAAATAAGAACAAAAAAAAAGAAGGCTCATCTCAGTGAATATCACCGAGATCGCCGAGATTGACTATATCAAGCCACATTCTTGATTCTTAGTTGAGTGGCCAAGGCCTAACTCTCCGAGATCTCACAAATTAAAGCTGGTCAAACCAGTTGAACACAGAACACCAATTAACCTAGCTCCTCGGTGCAGTGTTATGAGAAACACCGATTAAAACTCTAAAAAGATGAAGCAGTGTGAAGTTAAATCTTAGTAGCATAAACATGTTTATGTTCAAATGCAAGTCAAGAAACATAGGCCTCTAGCATGTAACTCATCTGCACTCTGAGATGAATGACTCAGACTGAGAGATGGCAAACCTTGTATGCCATTATATATTTAAATTTTTTAGAATTAAAGCTCGCCAAATTAGTTGAACACGGAAATACTGTATGACTTAGTTCCTCAATGCAGTGTTCTGAGAAACACTGATCAAAACTCAAAAAGGATGAAGCAAAATCAAGTGAAACCTTAGTAGCATAAACATGCTTATGTTCACATACAAGTCAGAAATATAGGCCTCTAGCATGTAACTCACATGTACGTATCCATACATGGTAATGAGTGTGCTAAACACATTCTCCATTTTTCCAATACAACTTAAAACAGAAAGCAAAAGCAAAGAGCCATTAATGCAATTTGGTAAAATATTGCAACAGAATGAATCATAAAAATGCACTTAAGCAATTTTTAATTGACAACACCTACCTGGTCTCTCAGGATTTAAATTACTATGGCGTAGAGAAATCTTTGCCTCCATTGATTTTTTATACTCTTCCTGACGAGCAAGACTCTCCTGAAAAATGATTGAAGTTAACCGACCAAAAAAATGATAAAAGTTACAAATACATTCTCATAATCAAAAAGACGCTCGTATCAATCATGAACTTGTACGTAAACGGTGGAAGTGATTTAATGTCATTATAGTCCCCGAATCAGCACTCAACGAAACCGATACTGTAAGAATTACGCCTACCTCATCATCCGGTTTGCCATGATGATCTCCAGCTGCACGGCCATCATCGTCTTGGTGCTCCATGGCTGCCACCTGCATGCATCAAGATATACTTACAAACATAATTTTCATCGGAAAAGTTGAGAGACGCCCGGGCGTCCCTGCATATAGTGTAATTTGTCAAAAATCTACCATCACACTGCAAATCCGTCCCAAAAAAATTCAAAAAAGATTACTTGCTGTAGTTGCCGGAGACGATGGTGGTTACCTCAATGACGACGACGGAAGTTGTTTCCGGTCGTGTCCGGTGGGGATAACGGCGAAAGTTTAGAGAGCAGAGGCACTAGGGCAGTGAAGAAAGGGGCCCCGGGGGAACTTGCAGATTCCGAAGCTCCCGTCACATCCATTTCTTTTCTTACCTCGACCGGTAGGTTTGAGCCGGATAGTATTGGTATAGCGGCCCGGTTAGTCGGACCCACCGGCCCTATGTTACTGGGGCTGAAAATGGGCGGGGCCAGGCCTGAGCTTATCGGATTATGTTTTCGCCCATGCCGGACCTAATCTTTACGAGTTTATTTTTGTTAGAAAAATTATATAAATAATATTAAAAAATATTTATTTAATAATAGGCACTAGCCAATGTCACATTATTTATAATTTTATCATTCTTACTAAAAAAAAAAGGATAAAATAAAATATCTTACCCCACTCAAGGCAGTCCACCTCCTGTAATCTCGACAACGAATAGAGATTACATCCAAATAAATTGATTATAAGAGAGTCGAAGCATTTCTCATTTGTGCATAGTTCGGACTCCAGTGCTTCTACACTTCTTAGAACCTGGGCAATATGGATAAAATTTTATTTTTTTCACCCAAGTCGGACCCTAATTTTCTAAGACTTTATTTTTATTATTATTATTTTATATTTTATATTAAAAAATATTTTTAATAAACTCGGCTTAAATTTTTATAAACTTTCTTGAAATATATAATTTTCTTATTTTCTCATCTTTGTAAGTAAGTAAGATAATAAAAAATGTGAATATTTTAAAGGGAAAATTATTTAATTAATAATTAAAAAATTTATTTACCAATTTGGACCATTCCCAAAGTGGTATTGTTTTTGCCATGTAGGTCAGCTGGCACTTGCGTGACTTTTTTTATAAAAAAATTAAATAATTTTGTCCTTTAAAATAACAAAATCAAGTTTAAGTTGATTTCGTCCTTCTAAAGAACAAAATTGGTTTAGCATTTATATTACTTAACCCGATTTCATCTTTTAGAAGGACGAAATTACCTTAAGGCAATTTTGTCCTTCTAAATGACGAAATCGCCGCTAGGTTGATTTCGTCGTTTTATTGTGTAGGGCAGGGAGTTATCGTTGCTTTGGGGGATAAACGTCTGCATGATCTCACTGGCATCATTGGGCCAACAAGAGCGAGGATGTTGCAGTGAAAGTGCATCTCAATGACGTTGATGCCCCCTCTGGGGTTACCAGAGCTGTGGTTGAAATCCCGAAGAAAGATCTCATAGAAGGGGTTGCAGTTGTAAATGCGAAAGTCATGCTCGGTGCTGGCAGCGAAGTAGTCGTGGTCCTAGTTGAAGGAGAGGTGGAGGATTGGGAGGGAAGAGGAGTCGGACTCGGAGTCAGGGTAGAATTTTCAAAAAATCCTAAAAGTGAAAAGGAGGGGAGGTGCAGGTGGGACAAATTAAGGTGACTTGGTTGTTTAAGCTAATTTTGTAGTTCAAATTATGATTTGTTGTTTATAAGTGTGTTGGATTTGAACATTTTGTCGTTTAAGGTGATTTCATCGTTCGAAATGACGAAATCACCACACTTCTTAAAAACACAGCATGCGTACTGCAAGCAACAGTGCAGCTTGACAAAAGCCAATTTTTAAATTATGATTTGTTTGGCATTTCATGTTCTCTTACTTTAGATGCAGGTACAGCAGCCCTTCTTTCTCTATAATTTTAAATGCAACAAGTTCTTCCAAAAAATTGTTCAAACTAGCTTACGTTTTGCATCTATAAAACTAAGGGATTTGAAAGATTTCGAAAAAGGCAGAAAGAAGCTCTAAGGATAAAACATTGTATGCATTAATGCCTCTGACACACAAGGCTACTGTCAATTGTACCCAACCACATGTGCATTTACCAAACTCAATTATCTAGCTTAATCAATGAAAAAAAAGTGAAGACATAAGATTACCTGAACTATATTTTTTGAGAGGGGGCAGAAAGCCAATACAATCAATTAGCAACAAGAATCCAAGAAGAAAAGGATACAGGTCGACAGAAAAAGGTCTTAACCGATCAAATAGAGGAACCAGTTTCCTGGAACTATGTTGGGTTTTCGTGCGAGATCTGAGGCATCATCTATAAGAAACTGTGGAAAAGTACAGAAAGCGCAAGTCAATGGACAACGAGATCGTGGAGGAAGAGGAATCGGATGAGTTGCTAAAGCTTGCCACCACTACTTATTGCATTTACATAATTCACCCTCCACCAATGGTCGTACTCGGAATGAGGGAAGTGGCCGCTTTGTCATGTTAATCCAAAGGATAGTGATATTATAATGTGTGTGAATTGTATAAAATTTTGAAGTTGGCCATCTAACGGCCGAATTGGTTAAGGACAGCGATTTTGTCGTTTAAAAGGACAAAATCAGGTTTAAGTTGATTTTGTCCTTCTAAACGACAAAATCGGGTTAAGTCTTATAAACCGTTAAACCGATTTCGTCCTTTAGAATAACGAAATTAACTTAAAAGACAAAATCATATAAATTTTTTTTAAAAAAAAGCCACGCAGGTGTCAGCTGCTTGGCTAGCGCTTGTGCGGTAAAAAGCAACACCACTTTGAGAAATGTTTCTCAAAGTGGTCCAAATTGGTAAAAAAATAATTATTATTATTTAAATAATTTTCCTTAATTTTTTTATAATTAGAGATGGGCCGAATGAGCCATTATGTTTTTTGCTTCAACCTTCTTTTTCAGGCCGGCTTGAAATTTTTAGGCATGGCCCTTAAACGATACCCAAAAATTTATGGTCATAAACTACTTTTGTTTGGGCCCACTGACTGATAAAATAACCTGCCTAAATAAGATGAGACAGCATTGGGGTGAAAAACCTTGTAGGCACATTCGGCTTGTGCCAGGTATAAAAAAGAGTACTTTTATCTATTTAGATAATGTCACAAGGCCATAGGCCAGAAGGGGAGGAGGAAGATTGTTTAAAAAAAGTTAAAGGGATTTCAAGCTTGCAATTCATTATGATTGGTTGTGAAGGACTGTAACATTCGGGAATTTTCTAAATTCCCAAAGTTGTACATGTGGAAATTAGGGTGCTAGACCCCTTGACCTTTTCGTTGGAATAACTTGATCATCAGTTGGAAGTGGTGGCTAAAGTATATATGGATAGAAAGTAGACAGAAAGAGCTTCAAAATGCCACCAAGAATGCCCGAATCGGAGTCCGGATGAGGGAGATACGACCGTCTAAAGTTGAACATATTGTGTAGGACCCGTTTACCCGAATTTAACGAACGAATTGTCTGTTTAAGTCACTATACGGGCCCGATCAATTACTATTCTGAAATTTGGTTTTTGGGGCCCAATTTCTCATGGGATTAGGAGTCCTAATCCCATGCCTATAAAAATAGAGAATTAGGTCTTTTTGGGACAGTGGACGAGTTGCCATTAGAATTTTTCGATGAAATTCCGGCAATGCTTCGGTGGCGATGGATCCATGACAAATCAGCCTTCGAGGTAGGATTTTGAATCAATATCAAAGATAGTTTATTATTAAAATATAAATCATTTTTGTATGTTGTGAACAATGATATCTGCAATCACTGTTTACTTCTGGATGTTTTCTGACTGCCGGCCGGCCACCTGCCGACCGCTGGTGGCTGGACCTATTGCGAGGGGGGCATGCTGGTCCTGGCCAAGGAGGCTTTGGATCTAGTGACCATGACGGCGGCGGATTTGCTGCCGCCGGGTCAACACAAAAAAAAAGGAGAGAGGAACCTTACTGCTGTGCAGTGCAGCTGCTGGCCGGGGGATGGACCAGGGCTGTTGGAATCGCCGGAAGATGGCAATCCGGTCAAGCCCGGCCCATCAGTCGGCCGTAGCGGCCTGCCGTCGCGACGGCACCACCGGATTTTAAAAAAAAAGGACAAAAAGAAAAGGGCGGCCTTTGGCCGCCGACTAGCCACCAGGCGGTGACGAAAAATGTGCCATCAATTCCGCCGTTCGCCGGTGGTCCGGGAACACCTGGGCCGTCCCTCCTCCGCCACAGTACTGGCGGTGCCACCGGTCGCAGGGAAGACGGCCCGCAATGTGGGCCGTCAGCTGCTAGACCAGGTCAGGTTTCCCAACCCGATTGGTCCGGTCTGATTTGGAAAAAAAACAAATGAAGGGTTGTGAACTAGGTCCGGTTCAAGGAGATAAATATGTCAAACAAATCCTAGAAAATTACTCGTGCAGGAGAGGTGTGGGATTATTGTGACTGAGTTTCAGTCCTGGAAAAAATCCCAGAGTCTCTAAAATAACCTTTTTACCCCTTGTAGTTAAATCATCATGTGAGAACCATTTGCCCGACTTCGGGGCCCCGGTCCAGTGGCCTAGGAGTTGATTTTAAAATAGGGAAAATTCTCAGTGAGAGTCCAATTGGTTACCAAATTATAGGCCAAATATCTTAGTGAAGAAAAATCCCAGTGAGTGGTTAATTGACCCTTTTGCCCTTAGGGTTTTAAGTAAACCATTAAGACAACTTGGGTCGGTTCAAGGGGTTCACGACCCCGTAACATGCCAGGAAAATTACACAGAGTCCATGAAGGCAATTAGTACCCTCAATTTTAATTTTAGACGCATTGGAAGTCATTAAGGTTTTAAACCAAATGACATAAATACCTCTTTGAGTGGACCCACCCACATTCGTGTAAATGGAAGCGTGAGTCGGTCTAAGAGTGGAGCCTTGTGAGAGGTTAATGACTTAAATCAATAAAGGGGAAGTAAAATGACTAGAATGACCCAAAGGAGGGTATCATACCTTAGGTGGTAAAATTACCCTAATGCCCTTAGGGGCAATATGTTCTGTTTCTAATGAAACAAATGACCTAGTAAATCAAGAGTTAAGGTACCCTATAAATGACTTCAAAAGGAAGGGGTGTGACCGGTAGGTGACACAAAGACCTTGACATGTCACAGTGTCATGGGGAAACCAATCGAAAACCCTAATTCTCAGGGTTTAGGGCAGTGTATTGCATGTGTCCGTAACACAGCGCAGAAATCCACTAGGGCATTATATACGTCACTCGTAGAATATGTTAATTTACATATCGTGCTAGAATTCTCTAAGCCCTGGCCTTGCAAATGAATGCAATGGGCCTCTGTTTATTATTTATATGTTTGTATGATTGCATGATTATTTATGCTGATGCATGCTTTTGATATTGATGCATTGATTTATATCAGTAACTTAAGATTAATGAAGATTAATCAAGAGACATGGGTTGCTATTGGTTTAGAAGGAGAACATTTAATCAAGATAATGACTAAAATACCCTCTTTAGGGTTGGGACCAGTTCATGGAGTGAACGGGGCCCTAATATAGAATTTGACCTTGGTTAATGAACCGAGGGTAATTTTGGGATGTTCTCTTAGTCATAGCTCAGTGGATGAGCTATTTAGTGGGCCGATTCAAAAGGTGAAGAGGACCCACATGGTTGAGTGGTTACTTGACTGGATGAAAATAATTCAGTCTAAGTTTTAGATGTTTGGGGGAGTCAATGGTCATAAGGGCCTGAGGCTTCTATGGATATATTAGTAATGTCTTATGAGATATTTTCTCCCAGAGTTGGGATGCTGGAGATTGCGATATGCTTCTTCATCACCACAACGGTTTGGGTATCGACCAGAGGGTCTTTTCCGCGGGTCTCCCGCAGGTCTTCCCAGGACTATTTAGTACGTACGAAAAGCGGAGTTGTATGAGCATCATGGAAGGCTTGTGCTTCTTGCCAATTTGTGTTCATGAGCATAGTTGGGATCCTCTTCTCTAGATTCGTGGTAGGCTATTGAGAGCCCTGGGGATTTGGGTCAAGCTGCTATTAAGCAGTCCACTCCAAGGCTGGAGTACTTTGTTTGGAGGTTTCTCGAGGGGCGAGTTATCTCTGAGTTACAGATTTGATAGTTTTAATTATTGAACAAGGGATGTGAGATAATTAATAACAATGTTTGATATTGCTTGTTAATTAGACAAGTGGAACTGTTAAAGGACTTACTAAAATGTAGGTTGAAAATATCTAAGCATTGCATGTGTGATGCTATGCTTCTTAGGATAGATAGTTTCTAGGCAGAACTATGTCTGAATCGGATCTTGTTGGAAACATTGGAGATGTTGTCTGATGAGTACGTAGGCTACCAACATCGGGTGGTGTTGGCCCAATCCGAAAAATATTAATAAAACCTTTTGTCCTTTGGAAGCTCTTCTCCTTTAGGCGGAGATGCTCCATTGTGGTTGTGGTTGTTGTTTGGTTTGCTTTGTTGCAGATCCTCCAGGTGACGATAAGTGAGACCAAGGCAGGCGTGCACAAGAAGTTTTCGCGTTTCTATAACTCTAGTACGTAAGTGTACCTTAAGTGTGAGAGTCAACTTATTATTTATTTTAAGACGAACGATGGATTTGTACTTAGATGGATGAGTTGGTCTTTATGAATTTTCAGACGTTAAATAATATCATATGATTTGATATTCATATTTGTGAACCCCAGTTA
Organism: Saururus chinensis; assembly: GCA_035235625.1. NCBI lineage: Eukaryota > Viridiplantae > Streptophyta > Magnoliopsida > Piperales > Saururaceae > Saururus > Saururus chinensis. Next base: position 7,649,867 of record CP141141.1, read on the forward strand.
TCATGACTTGGATATTTAATCGAATGGTTTGTTTTATATTTAAAGAAAAATATTTCTCACTACTTACTATTCGTGCTATTTAAAAATGCTTTTAAAAATCCGGGTCGTGATAAGGACCATAATGAAAGACTTATGATCTTGTGCCATGGGATTTCTGTCATGACCCAGATTTTTAAAAGTATTTTTAAATAGCATGAACGGTAAGTAGCGAGATAATTTTTTTTCTTAAATACAAAACAAACCCTTCGATTAAATATCCAAGTCATGATAACTGGGGTTCACAAATACGAATATCAAATCATATTATATTATTTAACGTCTGAAAAATTCATAAAGACCAGCTCATCCATCTAAGTACAAGTCCATCACCCATCTGAAAATAAATAAAAAGTTGACTCTCACGATAAAGGTATACTAACGTACCAAAGTTGAAAAAGCGTAGAATCTCTTGTGCTCGCCTGCCTTGATCTCACTTTTCGTCGCCTGGAGAATCTGCAACAAAGCAAACCAAACAACAACCACAATGGAGCATCTCCCCCTACAGGAGAAGAGCTTCCAAAGGACAAAAGGTTTTATTAATATTTTTTGGATCGGGCTGACATCACCCGATGTTAGTTGCCTACGTACTCATCAGACAACATCTCCAATGTTTCCAACAAGATCGGATCCAGACGTAGTTCTGCCTAGAAACAACTCTATCCTACGAAGTATAGCATCACACATGCAATGCTTAGATATTTTCAACCTACATTTTAGTAAGTCCTTTAACCGTTCCACTTTTCTAATTAACAAGCAATATCAAACATTGTTATTAATTATCTCACATCCCTTGTTCGAATTAAAACTATCAAATCTGTAACTCAGAGATAACTTGCCCCTCGAGAAACCTCCAAACAAGGTACTCCAACCTTGGAGTAGACTGCTTAACAGCAGCTTGACCCAAATCCCCAGGGCTCTCAATAGGTTGCCACGAATCTGGAGAAGAGGATCCCAACTGTGCTCATGGACACAGATTGGCAAGAAACACAAGCCTTCCATGATTCTCATGTAACTTCGCTTTTCGTACGTACTAAATAGTCCTGGGAAGACCTGCGGGAGACCCGCGGAAAAGACCCTCTGGTCGATACCCAAACCGTCGCGGCAATGAAGAAGCATATCGCAATCTCCAGCATCCCAACTCTGGAAGAAAATGTCTCATAAGACATTACTAATATATCCATAGAAGCCTCAGGTCCTTATGACCATTGACTCCCCCAAACATTTGAAACATAGACTGAATTATTTTCATCCAGTCAAGTAACCACTCAACCATGTGGGTCCTCTTCACCTTGTGAATCGGCCCACTAAATAGCTCATCCACTGAGCTATGACTAAGAGAACATCCCAAAATCACCCTCGGTTCATTAACCAAGGTCAAATTCTATGTCTGGGCCCCGTTCACTCCATGAACTGGTCCCAACCCTAAAGGGGGTATTTTAGTCATTATTTTGATTAGATGTTCTCCTTCTAAACCAACAGCAATCCATGTCTCTTGATTAATCTTCATTAATCTTAAGTTACTGATATAAATCAATGCATCAATATCAAAAGCATGCATCAGCATAAATAATCATGCAATCATACAAATGTATAAATAATAAACGGATGCCCATTGCATTTATTTGCAGGGCTAGGGCTCAGAGAATTCAAGCCCGATATGTAAATTAACATATTCCACGAGTGACGTATAAAACACTCTAGTTGATCAGTGCACTCGGTTGCAGACAAGTGAAATATATTGCTTTAAACTTGAAAATTAGGGTTCTACCCCTTATTTCTTATGACACTGCGACCCGACAAGGTCTTCATGTCACTTATTGGTCATGCTCCTTCATTTTGAAGTCATTTATAGGGTACCCTAACTCTTGATTCACTAGGTCATCCGTTTCGACAGAAACATAATATATTCCCCCTAAGGGCATTAGGGTAATTTTACCACCTAAGGTATGATACCCTACCTTGGGTCATTCTAGTGATTTTACTGCCCCTCTATTGGTTTAAGTCATTGACCTTTCACAAGGCTCCACTCTCAAACCGACTCACACTTCCATTCACACGAATGTGGGCGGGTCCACTCAAAGGGGTAGTTTTGTTATTTGGTTTAAGGCCTTAATGACATCCAATGGGTCCAAAATTTGGCTAAAGGGTACTACTTGACTTCATGGACCCTGTGTAATTTTCCTGGTGTGCGATGGGGTCGTGAACCCCTTGAACCGACCCAGGTTGACTTAACGGTTTACGATTAAACCTAGGGACAAAATAATCAATTACCCTCCCCCCCCTCACTGGGATTTTTCCTCACAAAACGGTTTGGTATATAATTAGGTTACCCATTAAACTCTCTCTGAGAATTTTTCCAATTTTTAAACCAATTCATAGGCCCTTGAACCGGAGCCCCGAAGTTGGGTAAATGGTTTTCACATGATGATTTAACTTCCAGGGGTAAAAAGGTCATTTTAGAGACTCTGGGATTTTTCCTAGGCCTAAAACTCAGTCACAATAATCCCACACCTCTCCTAGTCCACGAGTAATTTTCTAAGATTTTTTTGACATATTTATCCTCCTTAACCGGACCCGGTTCAACCCTTTATTTATTTATTCCTTTTTTTAAAAACTAGACCGGACCAGGGGTTTAATCCCCCGATTCAAGGATCATCTTCTACCTTGTGCTTGCTCAAAACAGAGCAGACGAGGCTCTGTTCCTTAGTTTTGTTAGTTAAAGCTTTAACCCAAACAAAATTAGCTTACAGCTCACATAAATTAAGTGCTACTAATCGTTGAGCATTCAAATGAAATAAACACCTATTCCTTACAACTTCCAACACCACACAGTAGGTATTTTATGAGCTTGAGAAAACTTAGGTCACAGCATAGTGTATTCAATTTAAACATGCTGCATAAACATTAAATAGAAAAGAAAACATGACCCTAACCCTTTATCATAAGTTAAGCATAAAACACATGATTTAAACCCTATATATGCAACGTACCTTAATTACGAGCACTAATCACACATACCCTTGTGGAGCCAAATTCCGATCACCTTTCTGAAACCTTGAACATCGCTGGTCTCGTGGCTAGACTGGATGCATGAATTGCGTAGGGAACATGATGGGTTCCTGATTTTCAATAATCCATCATATGCAGCCTTAAGCTTGCCAACGTCTGTCTCCCCTCCCTCGAGTGCAACGGATTGTGGCTGGAAAAAACTATTCTAGATTTTATTCATGGGTCGCCTTTTCACTGTACGCCGAGGTTGAGAAGACGAGTAAGGGAAGAGGGATCATGCCCCTGGCTGCTATGGGGAATGACTACCATGGCGACTATCCTCCATGCCATCGGCCATTGTTGTTGACCGGTCGCGACCTAATAAAAAAAAACTCCTTCTATTAGCCCTAATTCGCCTTTTATAGGCATGAGATTAGAGCTCCTAATCCCATGAGAAATTAGGCCTCAAAAACCAAATTTTGGAATAGTAATTCATCGAGCCCGTATAGTGACTTAAACGGATAATTCGCACTGTAAACGGGTCCTACACGATATGTTCAACGTCAGATGGTCGTATCTCCTTCATCTGGACTCCAATTCGCGTGTTCTTAGTGGCGTTTCGAAGTTCTTTCTGTCTAATTTTCATCCATATATACTTTAGCCACCACTTTCAACTGATGATCAAGTTATTCCCACGATAAGATCAAGGTGTCTTACACCTTAATTTCCACGTGTACGACTTCAGGAATTTAGAAAGTTACAATTTCAATTACAATTTCAACTAATTTTATTGATTTTCAACTGACATTACAATTTCACCTAAATTTTATTGACTTTTTTATTAAAAAACTATTTTTTTATAACAAAGTTATAAAAAAATTTAAAAATTGCAACCCAACCCTAGCCTACTTAAGGTTACCTTATAGTTGTTCATTTTAAAACCTGCCTAAGGCTTAGGTCCAAAACCTAAAAATAAAAATAAGTTGACATGCTAGGACTTCTCTCCTACCTGAGACAATTGAATAGTTGATTTGTACATAGGATAGGTTGCGTGGTAAGATGGTGGTTAGGACCTTTTGTGAAGTGGATGATGAGCTCAACATTAATGAGATAATTGAAGTCCCTAACTGAGGTATCAGGTATGTTTACTTATTTTTTTCTTTTTCTTTATATATACTAAAGAAAGTTATTAACTCCACTGTTGTCGATCCATCTCAAGCCTAGATGAGAAAGGAGAAGGGAAAACATAAGGAATAAACAATCCTTAGTATAGCTCTCATTAGATAGCTTAGTTTAATTTCAACCATCTTAGTTTAAATATGGATGTGTGTATGTGTGGAGTTGATAAATATGAATGTGTCTGAAGCTTAAACCCCAAACCCTAACCTCTAACCTCCGCTTGTTCTTTAGGTGTAACTCACAAGTAGTTCATCTTCATTCCTCCTTACCACACTAGATCAGAAGGTATTCATATGAAGGAGAACAACTTTCCTTCCCTTTCCATGGATGCCTTCGGTCCTTCACTATTTTTCTATGTGTCAGAAGGTATTATAAACACTTCTTCTCCTTGTTTGCTTTTTGTCAAAAGCATAACATCTTCTAAGCTTCAAAGCCGCCATTGAAGATTTAATGAATAACTAGTTTAACATAATTTAGCTACCTGTTTCTTGTTTATTGTGAGATTATATGACCAAATAAGTAAGCTAAGGAATTTTTGTCTGTATTTACTTGCCAATTATTTTATTTGCATGTAGTTAGGGTTGCACTAAAAAACCGAAACCGAATAGAACCCGGTAGAACCAAATTGTAATTAATCAGTTCGGTTTGATTCGGTTCCGGTTTGGTTCCTAAAGTTAAGAAACCGATGTATCTTCGATTTGGTTTAGTTTGGTTCCAACTTATGAAAACCTGAAACTCAGACCAAACTAAACTGAATTCTTTTTTCTTACTCTAATCTCAACTGTTCATTTGAATGAATGATGAAGATAAAAAACCTCCTATATAATACCCTAACCCTCCTCATCTCAATCTCTCCTCTCCCACAATCCATCCTCCCTCCCCAAATCTATCGCACCCACCGGCCTCCACCGATGCTAATGTCAACCGCCTCTGATGCCGCCATTAGCTCCCCCCCTCCCCCGCACCCATGCAACCTCCCCTCTCCCCCTGCTACATCAGGCCTGCCTTGTGGCCTTCCCTCTCCTTCTGCAACCTCCCCTTTCCCCCACCACCTCCAGCCTCTCCTTCCCCTTGCCTCTTCTTGCCTCCCCGATGTTGTCTCCTCTCTTCCCTTGCCACTTCCCCTCCCTGCTCGCAAGCTAGGCCGAGGCGGCCAAAAACTTGGTTCCAAATTGGTTCTCAATTTGGTTCCGGTTTTATGTCGATTTTGACAAAACTGGTTCCTTACTTGGCTCCGGTTTAGTTACTATATAAACCAGCCAAGAACCAAACCGGGTGCAACCGTACATGTAGTGTTATTGGTAGTCAGATTGGAGTAACAATTGTTGGTGTTATCCAAACAAATGCTGCAATCAATCCAGGAATACAATCTTAGCAGATCATTGAGTTTAGCTGATTTGTTCCACATTTTCATTTTGTGAGTATTAACTATCTTTCGGAGGAATGCAATTATTGTTTAGAAAAACAATGTACATAACCATTTATATTCAGCTCTTCACTTATACTAGAAAAATTATATGGTTTGGAATGAAAAGTTGAAGTGTTATTGAGGCGAGCGTCTTAGTCACGATTGTCTGTGTAATGATTTGATGTTGGGCACATCTTTGAAGGCTTTTTTGGATATTGGGCATGTCTTTGAAGGCATTTTTGGAAATTGGTTGATTTGTCAGTGCATGCATGGCAGCTTCATTCCTACTTAGGCAATCACAACTTTAGGACAATCAAAGGTTGTTAACTCTTCAATGGTATTGCCATCCTGATAAAGAAGCTTGTCACCATCATTCTAGCTCCTGCCTATATAAATTGTAGCTCCAGTTTCCATCGTATTGTATTTTAGATATAAAGTGTGTAAATTATAGCTCCTATTTATCTTGTATTTAATATGTTATAAGTTGGGAATGTTTAGCTGTTATCATACATTGACATGGGCTAATACAGGTTGTAGTTTTAGTTCAGACACAATAAATAAACATTATTATGTAAAAAGTCCAAAAAGTCTGTGGTGCAGCCAATTATTTACATATTAAGTTAGGCCCAGGTTAGGCCTAAATTTTTGTTCTTCTTCACTAGGGCCGAGCTCGGGCCTACACTTGGTCCACCAAGGTCCGGCCCACTTACAGCCCTATGCGTCAGTCGCCTAGCCAGGTCAAATGGCCCAACAAAATAGATAAGTCGGCCCAAAATTTCTATTGGGTGTAACTAAACACTTAGACTCTAAGGGTTGGAGGCTTGGAGTGGTCGGCCTTGTTGACCTCTCCACTAAGATGAGGAGTTTGCCACCACCCATTTTAGGCAGCCCACCCCGGCTATACGCAAAGAGTAGATATCCACTAACTCTATTTGAGAGGGTAGGCCGGTTAAAGCACGAGGTGGGAGCCTTTTCATCCTATTCGTTATCAAGTGTCCAACATCAACATTTGTCAGGGACCCAGACCGAAGGATGTGTTGGGATATAGTACTAAGAAACTAGAGGTTATAGTAACTTATTTATGGGGTTAGGACTATGGTGAAGTATATTGAGGGGTTTTAGGGGCAAGGTGCTTGGGTTGATGTGGGTGGGGGGAAGAAACTATTAGCAGTCTGTTGATAGTAAGAATTTCACTATATATGATTTGGAGAAGTGGGAAGACAATTTCATTACTAAGGTAAAACATTGTGCTTTTATGTTTGGGGAGAATGCGGTACGATGAAAAATAAAATGAAAATGGCTATATGCACCCCATTAAACTTTTTTGTCACCTATTTCTTTTATCCCCATCTATTAAAATTTCTCACAAATCCCCCATATCTAAAAATATATTTTAAACTCCTTTGTCCCCTATTTCCTATTTACCCCTTCTCCTCTCCTTCAACATAGCTGCAGACATCCCAACCTCAACCTCCTTCCTCCTCCTCTCTCTTCTTCTTTTTCTCTCCTTCCTCTTTTTTCAACCCCATTGTTGGCAACTGTAGCCAAAGCTGGGGTGGTTCCTTATGACTTAGACCAAATATGGTTGCAACTATGCTAGGCCATATTCGAGCATAGCATGTTTGGCCAAGGCTTGGCTAGTCCAGACTTGGTGTGGCCAGAGGTGGTTAGGCCTGATTGGCCTCGGCTTGGCCACGCCAAGTCGTGGCCCTGACTTGGCCTTAATTGGTCTAGTTGAAGTGTCGGGTTATTGCTGGCAAGATCGTTCCCTTTTAGTTGGTGATGCTTCAATTGCCTTGTCATTGGTTGTGAAGAAGGAGGAAGAAGGGAAGAAAAAGAGAAGAAAGAGACAAGGGGAGGAAGAGGTAGGGCCATCGTCGTCAAAGTTGTTTTTGTTGCCTTCTCTAGAGTGGGGTTCAGGGCTAATGAGAACTAGAGGAAAATGATGGGGGGAAATTGGGATATTAGAGTATATATATTTTCTACATTGTTTGGGGATGCAGGAATTTATTGGGGGTGCATATAAACACATTCAAACCAACAATAGAAAATTTTGACTTTTATTTATGAAGTCAAAACAAACCCCTCAATGGTCACTTAAGGGGAAGCATTCTTGGATCCAATCAATCATCGTCCCCATGAATTTTGCCTCTCATGCTACTCCCAGACTCTCAACACATGGAGGAAAGAGTATATGAATTGAAGTTGGGCATGATAATGCGGGAAATGAGCTTGGAGAAGGTTGGTAATTTAGAGAAGATTATTCCTCCAAGCTTAAGGTGTAGCAACTTCTTAGGGCAAAGGGAGGGACAATAGAACATAATATGCTCAGAAAGAAGGGTTAAATCTGGCCTCGTCAAAGGGCTTGCGCAAGAGATGTAGGAGAAGATTAAAGGCCAACACGGGAGGGAGAAATAAGGTGGTACAAGAATGGAAGAAAAGGTTAACATGCCTTGCGTTGTACATTGAATAATATGTTGTTAGAACATATGAGTTATGTCATAATTGCTTTGATTTCAATGAAAAAAATTATATTCAAAGGTATATATTTTAAATCTTAGAAATCTGATAAAGATTAGTAATGTAAACAAAGTCACATTTGTAATGTTGTTAGACCATATGAGTATATGTCATAATAGGTTTGATTTCAATGAACAAAACTACATAGAAAAGTGTATGTTTTAAGTCTTATAGATTTGATAAAGATTAGTAATGTAATTATAGTTAAATTTGTAATTGATAAACTTGAATTGATAAGTCTCAAAACTAAATTTTAAGCAAACCCACATATACAAACATTAGTCTTATCTTAGAAAACCTTTAAAAAGTTTTTGTGAAGGTTTTGGACAAAAAGGAAAAAAAAATCACAATTGATGTTCAACTTAAAATCAAGTAATAGATGTTGAATAATTTTTGAGATTTTTAGGGGCTGTTTGGGCATTGAATCATCAAAGGATTCAGTCGATTTAGAGTCAATTTAATACTGAATTTTTAGAATCCTTTTGGTGTGTAGAAGCTACGTTAGATTAAAAATTCAGTACTAAAGCTAAATTCAGAGCTTGAATTGGCCTGAATCACCTCATGTCTCCTAATCATCATTTTAAAAATTACAAATTTTCAATGGTTATTATTTATATCGATTTGAGCCTGAAAAGTGTGCCATGTAAGTAGGGCCTACTTTAAAATTTTAAAATTACTTGCCCTTGTGGGATCTTGTTTAATAGAGCTCGAATTTAGAAACGTAATGGTACAAAGAACATGCATATCCGAGTTCGAGAGAGAGTTACATTAGTGTACAGTTTTAAAATTGGATTTGACGCAACATTTGAATTTATTCTAACGAATTCTCTTACCAAATGTAATTCACTTTCAGAGGTGAATTTTTTGAATTACTTTACTAATGAATTAATTTGCTACTAAATTAATTCACTACTAAATTAATTCGCTACTAAATTGAATTAATTTAGTACGCAAACGACCCCTTAAGAGTAGACCTATCGATAATCCAATGTGAAAAATATTGATCGGTTGTCAAATTTGACAATCACAATTAAATGAACAATTGATCGTTGGTTTAATAGATCAATCAATGCTTTACATAAGGATTTCAATTACTTTATTGATAGATTGTTTGGGTGTCTAAATTTAAATAGAATGTGGAACAATTAATTACCCTATGGAATGATCAATCACTTGTGCTTAGTTGCCAAATTTAGGTCAATCCATGATTAGTTTCTTTCCTATTAGAATACTGAAAGCTTAGTCCACTTTGAAAACTATTTAAATACATTTATTGTGACAAATTAGAAGGAAGAGAAGCAAAATTACATGGATAAAAAGATGAGCTTTATACCTAATTCACCTTTTTAACTTGAGAAAAAATAATGAGAGGTGAGTGCTTTATTTCATAAACACTTTATGAAGTAAAGAAGTGAGCTTTATACCTTGTAAAGTTGTTGTTGAGGCTTTTTTATAAAGGGAAAAACATAAAAGATACTTTTAGTTCAAGTAGAGGTTCTTCATTTAAGTCATGTAAATTCTTATATATTGCATTGATTCAACTAAAGGGACTGGCTAACCATTTTTTTTTTTCAATTTAGATTTTCACTTAAAAATCATTGCATTGGATGATATATTAATTTGAGTTAGTAATATTAGAATTTTGCTTTATTAGTTTGCACAACTCAAGGCTACATCTTGTACTCTTTTACCTTTACAGGGTATTTGAGTTAGAGGCATTATGGTGATACTCTAAGCATAAAAGGATATTAAACTCACATATGTGCTTGGCACAATGCGAGTTGTGGGTTCGTGATATAGCTTATGTCAAATGCCTATGTATTGTGGCCAACACAATCAAAATCAAATAGCTCATGTATATCTAGTGCATGTGTCTCATCATGCTCTTAGTGCATACTGAATTTCTCCCTATACTTCGAAAAGTTGGATGAAAATGGATGTCTAGTAGTTGGGGCGGAGAAAGTGGAGACAGGGGAGAAAAAAGTGGAGTGGAGGAGGGGGAAGTCGTGTGAGGAGACGTTAAGAGGAGAGTCGGGGAAGAGGAGAACTAGGGGAAGAGTGGGGAGAAATGTAAGCGAAAAAGAGGTGAAATAATGTGGTATGAAAGTTCGCAACTATCAAGCTACACATTCATTTTGGCATTGACAATCTCCTTCTTCTCCATGTTTCCTCAATTCCTCTTCTACTGAATCGTCCTCTTTCCCCGTCCCCTCCAACCCCACATCCTCCTTCTCTACTACCTCTCCTACTTACCTCTTCTCTCCTGGAATTTGTTAAGATTAGTCGTGGACCAACCGGGTAGCCACTTAAAACCAATATCTTTTCTAAGCTTGCTCCACACAATGAAGCTCACTTTTGGATATCATTACTGACACGTCAGCCCTACTACCATTCCCTAGTATAATACCGACGCATACCTACATTTCGATGTCAGCATTGCTCATCTTCCTACCACCAATGCCACCAACATATGAGGTCATGCCTATGATCAAAACAAAAATAAACAGAGGCTCTACCAGTTCCCCAAGTATTCCCTTACAGAAAATATAATAGTCACATGAATTAAACTAAAGAGCCTCCAAATTAAACATTGATTAAAATTATTTCATACAAATGATTCATAATCATCAACAATCTCTAAACCTACTGTTAGCTATCAATGAACCCATTTTATTCAGGAAAGATAACTCGCAATTCAATTTGAGCCTTTCTTTAATTGTTTCTCTTTTTGATTTCTTCATTTAGTTAAATGCAGATATCGAGAGAGACACAATCACTCAATGCTTAGTCTTATTACCCTTTACCAAATTCAATCTAATAGGCAAATATGGAGAAAGAGGATGAGGAGGGCGGAGGAGATAAAGGAGGTTGGCAAAAAGCATAGGTAGCAGAAGCAGAAATGGTAGAGGGAAGGAAGTTAGTGGGTAAACAAGCCGATGTAGAAGAAGAGGGGTGTAGTAATTAGGTCATTTCTTGCCACATAAGTGACAAGCATTCTAGGCTCATTTTTTAATTAAACTAAAATTCATTTATTCCGACAGTTAATATAACACAAAGGGGCCATTTCACCTATTAGGATCGATAAGAGCCCAAAGAGGCCCTAGCATTCTAGGCTCTGGCTCAGGCAAATAGGCAATTAAACCAGCCCGACCGGCCCAACACGAAATCCTGGTCTGCTCTTGTAACCTTAAACCCATGGTTAAATCTTGATTTGTGAGTTAGTTAGAAAGTTAGGGCTTCCCTCTCTCATAAGCACTTAGGGAAACTGAACTAATCAACAAAAACCTATAAACCCAGTTCGGCTCCTGAAGGCTTCTTTCTTAAGGAAACAGAACTTATCACTAAATACCTAATAACGCGAACCCTATTTGGCTCCTGAAGGCTTTAATTACTTTGTCATTGCAAATCGGATGACCCGAATACTTTTAGAAACCTGACCGGGCCAATCAGTTCGACCAATAATTAAAAAAAATACATGTTAACCTAATATGGAGACAGTTCGAAACTAATTAAAAATGGATATTGCATTTCCACGATTTAAATCAAATAACAAAGAGCTGCTGACAATTTTCGTATTACAAATTGTAATATGAAAATTTAATGAATTCATACTACAAATTGTAATGCACACATGCAAAAGAAAGACCTCAAAAACAGGAGATATAATAAATATTAATTAAATATAATAAGCTCAATTCTGCCTAAGAATTCATATTAATTAGCATCCAGTAACATGAGACAAATTGTAATATTATAAATTGAATGAATTCATATTACATATTGTAATGTACTTTTGCAAATAAAACCTCTAAAAATCAGGAGATTTAATAAATATTAATTAAATATAATAAGCAGAATTCTGCCTAAGAATTCATATTAATTAGAAACCAATAATATAAGTTTCTTATACTTCTTTGATCCATCAATTAATAGCTCTATTTGAGAAAATAATAGTTTTTATTAAATAATGAAATGTATCTCTACAGAAGGAAAAATAAGCTTATTATGCCCTTTAAATTAAATAAATGGAGCTTTTAATATGGAGCTAACCTTTTTTTGCGAAACGGAGCTATAAATATAAAACAGAGGGAGTATTTAATAAAAAAGTTAAAGGAGAAAAAATTAACTTAGACTAGGAAAAATCAACTTACTAAATGATTACTAATATAACTGTACTTGAGCCCAAGTTCATATAAACTTTTTTCTTATAAAATAAGAAAACTAATACAAGCAAGTGTACACGCCCTGAGCACTTACATGCCACACAATTGCTAGCAGTTTTCAATCTGCATGACCTACCCCATATAGTACACGTGAAATCCAACACAACGTAAGGCACATGTTACTGCCATGAAATATTCTCGTAACCTAGGCCACCATATAACCTATTTATTATGGGCAAACAAGCTTCATATAGAAATTAAAAAATAAGGCAGCACAAATTCCATTCTTAACATAAAAAATGAAATAGTTGAATTTTGCATAGTCACCGGTGGTGTTAAAAAACACGTCATTAACATCTTAAAAACCTTACATCACCGTGTAACAATGCAATCGATCATTAAGAAATCACCATAGTGTCATAATTAAAAAGATGAGAGGGAAATGAATCAACCACAACTAAGTAAGAAGCACACAATTATGACTATAAAACCAGCAGTGATCCATTTAGCTGTTAAATGCCAAAAACATTTCAATGACATTGCACAACGTAACAACCCTCATCAGACTATGGATTCGCACAAACATTTATAGTACGATTTAGTCCTACCTTAGCCTCTTACTTCTCTGGCCAGTGTAATGTTGATAATGAAAATACACACAACGGAAGGGGAGGTATCACTATTCATTTAGTAGCCACCATCTGGGCCTGATTCTCTTGCTGCTGCTGGTAGTCAAGTGGCCTCCTGAACAGCATGATGTGGGGCTCTGGACGATGGATAGCATAGTGAACCCACCCTCGGCTCTGCTGGACGCCAATAGCACGCCATTCATTCTGATTATGACCAAAAACAAAACAAAACAATCATGACTTCCTAGACGCTCCAAAAAATGCCAAAAACATAAGAACTGAAAAAATTAAAATAATGGATTTCTCAACATGACTAAGAAATTGGTAATTGCAGCACATAAATGTCCATCACTTTCTTTAAATAAAGTAGAATTTCCCTGAATTGCACAAAAATGCAATTGCATTTACTTGTAAACACGTATTGTTTTCCTACAGGAGATAAAGAGAATTATGCAAGCCGCCATAGAATAAAATTCCGAAAGAAGCATTAAGCATATATGTGGGGAAGATCATCACCTCAGAAAGAAGCCGGTTTTTGGGAAGCAGCTTTGCAACCTCCGGCGGGAGAACCACATGCCTGCAGACCTCATTATGATATCAAAATTAGAATACAAAAACCAATTACTATCACAGAAAAAGCAAACGAAATCAAACCCGGTAACAAACCTGTATTCGTAGGTGTCATCAAAGTATTTCTCAGAGTACTGAATCTGCCCCATTTATCTCCTTCACAGAATTCAAACACAGACTTTCCTCAAAATCTGCCATAAAAATTCGAAATCAGTACAGAAAATCAAATACCTGCAGGAAATCAAGCAGGCACCTATAAAACTAATTAAAAAAAGTACATCAAGCGCAGAAACATTCAATCAACAATTGCGACAAATGCAATGCGATATTAGTAATTTCATACAAAATTCACATTATCCCTAAAACCCTAGTGCGCCATTGCAGGAATTGCGAGCGCGACATCGGCATGCAAGCATCAAACAGTGAAATCAATACCAAATAAGACAAAAATGCAGACACACAGATCGCAAAATCAGAGTACAGAAATCACCGCACAGGATTGGAGCGGCAAGAAGGGAAGTCCCGGAATCAGCAGCGATCAACGAAACCAGAATCAGAAACTCGGTCCTGCTTTTTGCGGAGCAGAGAGGCGAGGAAGAAGCTGTGTGGGGAAGAATGAAAAGAGCGTGGGACTGGGCGAATCCAATATGAAGGCGTGCGGGGTGGAGATCGACGGTCAGGATTGTCTGATGAGTTTCTTATTTTCACTGAAGAGAGAAAATGTTCGTTGTGCATTTTGAAATTCGAATTTCGAAATCCGAACCGCCGCCCTAGTTTCTGTCGTTTATTGGGCGTGGAATTGTTTGGACGGTGGATGGAGAACAGGGGCTTTTGCAGCCGTCCGATTTGTAAGTCGTCTGTGTCAGACCGAGGGTACTCGGGTGTCCGAAGAGGGTTTACCAAGAAATAGGCGTTGGAAAATTTAACTCGACTTGTTTATTCTACTTAAGCCTGACCTGTCTAACCTTGTACCTAATTATATATTTATACCTAATTATAAGTAGGGTTTAGGTCAAGATTTAGGTATTTAAGCTGTTTTGAATTTAGGGTCAGGTTGAACTTGACTATTATAACTCGACTAATTCGATTTTTACTTGAGTATAAGTCTTATTATTCTTATATTTTATTTTATTTGATATTAAATTAGTAATTTTTGTAAGATTATTACGATGTTGGTCTATTGAACTTATTTATATTATTATTATGTCATTTGTTTAGTACATACTACGTTGAATTAGATGTGCTTAAATACAAATTTGAGCATGAATAAGATATTTGGAGCATAAGTATAATCATATATATTTTGATCACATATATTTTACTTTGTGGTAGACATACATTTTGGGATAACGGAGAATAGTATCCTTAAGGCATTATTAATTTTTATATAGTTTAATTTATTTTCTATTATTCTTTAAGGTGTGGTGTTTGGAATGAAAATATATCATATTTTGTTATATTCATTACCCATCTTTTCTCATTTGATAGGAAACACCACACACAAGACTCAGCTTTGAGTGAAAGATATGATAGTCATAATGTCACGACCCAGATTTTCAAAATCCTTTTTAGATAAATTACACGCTATAAATTATGACAATTTTTTTTCTTAAACATAAACAAATCATTTGATTAAATATCCAGGTTGTGATAATTGGGGTTCACAAATATGAATATTAAAATACATGATATTATTACACATGTCAAATTCTATAAATAGTAGGTTAACCCTTTTAAGTACAAATCTGTCATCTTTTCGAAAATAAATAACTAAGTAAAGTTTGCTCTCACACCAGTAATTACAATTACTTACAAGATTGCAGAAATAAGAAACTAGATCTCACTAGTGCAATGTCGACCTCAAATGCCCACTAACATTATGATCTCACAACGTCCTCATCTAAAGAACCTACAAGCAAAGAAGGCCAAACAACAACCAAACATCTCCTCCCCTTAGAAGAACGTTTTAGAAGAATAAAAGTAAAATTTAATATTTTTCGGATCGGGCCAACATCACCCGATGCTAGTTGCCTACGTACTCATCAGACAACATCTCCAATGTTTTCAACAAGTTCGGATCCAAATGTAGATCTACCTAATACTACACTATACTAAGAAGCATAGCATCACACATACAATGCTTAAGTATTTTCAAGAAACCTACATTTTATGCAAATCTTTTAATTATTTCACTTGTTCTAATTAAACAAGCAATATCAATCAATGTTATTAATTATCTCTCGAACTATTATTCGATAATTAATATCTTTTTCTAATCCCAATGACAGACAGACTCATAAGATTTGACACCTAAGTGACAAATGATAATGAAACACCCTAGAATCCACCAAGCCCTTGGAATCTACCAGGAAGTACAATCACCCCTCCTAGCCCACAAATGACTTAACCGGAGTGGAAGGGAATGACCCACAACTGCACCTGAACAGAAGTTGTGGGAAAAGCCAACCAAGCAGGACGTCAGCTAATCCAATTACGTGTACACTAAAAGATCCTCAATAGATCTATGGTGAGCCAAGCTCACACAGAGCTCCCTCCAATTGGGAGATGTAACTACATGGTCAAATCAGTGGCTCCTCAATAGAGCTAAAACTCAAGTAAACATTTTGAACCCTATCTTGCTCATCTATAAGCCAGGGTTTCGAATGACTATCTCAAACTCTATTAGTCTCTTCTAGAACTAGTGTTTAAAACTTGAAACTTCTATCGGTTCATCAACCAAGGCTAATCATCAGGTTAAAGGCTTTGTTCACTATATGAACTAGTCTCAGACCCCTCTGAGGTATTTTAGTTTTTATCTTGATTAGGTGTTCTCGCCCAATCCAAAGTTATCCACCTAAACAATTATTCTTTTAATCATCTTAAGCTAGTGATAAATTACTATTACAACATCAATATCAAATATTGAAAAATAAACAACATAACAATAAGAACCACACAGGTCCAAGCAAATCATAATATCAATAATCAAATTAAATAATGATATTATAATTGTTCAAGCTATCGTGCCCTAACCCTCCTTGGGTTAACTTATTAAATCTTTATGAAAACTGATCATAATGCACCTAAGGGCATTAAAGAAATCATCCAACATTGGATACATACTTTCTCCTCTCGTGTAAGAGTTTAACCTCTCAAACGACTTCAGTATCACATTGGCCTATTAATAACATCCACACAAATGCAGGCCTGTCTACTTATAAGGGTATTTCTGTCATTTAGTTTAAGGCCTTATTGACATCCAATGGGTCCAAAATTGAACTCAAGGGTACTACAGAACTTCATGGACTCTTTGTAATTTTCTTAGCATGTGACGGGGTCATGAACCCCTTGAACCAACCTTGGTTGACTTAACGGTTTATGATTAACCCTAGGGACAAGATGATCAATTACCTACTCATTGGAATTTTTCCTCACCATGAGGTTTGACATATATTTAGTTTACTCATTAAACCCTCACTGAGAATTTTTCCAAATTTAAAGATCACTCATAGGCCACTGAACCGGAGCCCCTAAGTCGGGTAAGTAAATATCGCATGATGATTTAACTACAAGGGTAAAATAGTCATTTTATAGTCTCCAGAATTTTTCCCAAGTCTGAAATTTGCTAAGAATACTCCCACGCTTCTCAAGGTCCAATAGGAATTTTTAATTTTTTTTTACATTTTTATCCCCCTAAATCGACCCAGTTCGACCCTTCTTTCATATCTTTTTTTTTTCAAATTGAACCACCCACAATTGTCACGACCTGGATTTTGAAAACTCTTTTTAAATAAATTACATGTTATAAATCACGACAATTTTTTTTTTTCAGATCTTAAACACAAAACAAATCATTCGATTAAATATACAAGTCGTGAAAACTGGGGTTCACAAATACGAATATCAAAACATATAATATTATTACATGTGTCAAGATTCGATAAATAGCCGGTTAACCCTCTAAGTACAAGTTTGTCATCTGTCCAAAAATAAGCAACCAAGTAAAGTTGGCTTTCACGCCAGTAATACCATTACTTACAAGATTGTAGAAGGAAGAAACTAGATCCCACTAATGCAACATCGTCCTCAAATGCCCACCAACGTCCCGATCTCGCAACATCCCCATCTAAAGAACTTGCAAGCATACAAGACCAAACATGCAACAAAACATCTCCTCCCCTTGGAGGAGCATTCAAAAGAACAAAAGTATTATTTAATATTTTTGGATCGGGCCAACATCACCTGATGCTAGTTGCCTACGTACTCATCAGACAACATCTCTAATGTTTTCAACAAGTTTAATTTGGATCTAGACGTAGTTCTGCCTAATACTACACTATACTAAGAAGCAAAGCATCACATATGCAATGCTTAAGTATTTTCAAGAAACCTACAGTTTATGCAAGTCCTTTAATCATTCCACTTGTTCTAATTAAACAAGCAATATCAATCAATGTTATTAATTATCTTTCGAACCATTATTCGATAATTAATATCCTTGTCTAATCCCAATGACAGACAGACTCATAAGATTTGACACCTAAGTGACAAATGATAACGAAACACCCTAAAATCCACCAGGCCCTTGGAATCCACTAGGAAGTACCTTTACCCCTCCTAGCCTAAAAAGGACCTGACCGGAGTGAAAGGGCATGGTCCACAACTGCACCTAAATAGAAGTGGCGAGAGAAGCCAACCAAGCAGGATGTCAGCTAATCCAATTGCATGTACACTAAAAGATCCTCAATAGATCTGTGGTGAGCCCATCTCACGCAGAGCTCCCTCCAATGGGGAGGTGCAACTACACAGTTAAATCATCGGCTCCTCAATAGAGCAAATCGTGAGGTCAAAGGCTTTGTTAACTCTATGAACTAGTCCCAGACCCCTCAGAGGTATATTAGTCTTTATCTTGATTAGGTGTTCTCGCCCAATCCAAAGCTACCAAACCTCATTGATTTATCTTTCAATAATCTTAAGCAGATGATAAATTCTTATCACAACAACAATGACAATGTCACGACCCAGATTTTTAAAAAACATTTTTAAATAGCACGAATGGTAAGTAGCGAGAATTTTTTTCTTTAAATACAAAACAAACCCTTCAATTAAATATCTAAGTCATGATAACTGGGGTTCACAAATATGAATATCAAATCATATGATATTATTTAATGTCTAAAAATTCATAAAGACCAGCTCATCCTGTCACAACTCGGATTTTTAAAAGCATTTTTAAATAGCATGAACGGTAGGTAAATTTTTTTTTCTTTAAATACAAAACAAACCCTTCGATTAAATATCCCGGTCATGATAACTGGGGTTCACAAATATGAATATCAAATCATATAATATTATTTAACATCTGAAAATTTATAAAGACCAGCTCATCCATCTAAGTACAAGTCCATCGTCCGTCTGAAAATAAATAATAAGTTAACTCTCACGCTTAAGGTACACTAACGTACAAGAGTTGCAGAAATGCGGAAACCTCTTGTGCACGCTTGCCTTGGTCTCACTTGTTGTCGCTTGGAGAATCTGCAACAAAGCAAACCAAACAACAACCACAACCACAACCACAATGGAGCATCTCCGCCCACAGGAGAAGAGCTTCCAAAGGACAAAAGGTTTTAATAATATTTTTCGGATAGGGCCAACATCACCCGATGTTAGTTGCCTATGTACTCATCAGACAACATCTCCAATGTTTCCAACAAGATCGGATCCAGACATAGTTCTGCCTAAAAATTACACTATACTAAGAAGCATATCATCACCCATGCAATGCTTAAGTATTTTCAAGCAACCTACATTTTATGCAAGTCCTTTAATCGTTCTACTTGTTCTAATTAAACAAGCAATATCAATCAATGTTATTAATTATTTCTCGAACCATTGTTCGATAATTAATATTTTTGTCTAATCCCAATGACAGATAGACTCATCAGATGTCAACCTAAGTGACAAATGACAACGAAACATCCTGAAATCCACCAGGAAGTGCCATCTCCCAACCTAGCCCATAAGGACCTGACTGGAGTGGAAGGGCATGGCCCACAACTGTACCTGAACAGAAGTGGTCAGAGACGCCAATGACAGATAGACTCATCAGATGTCAACCTAAGTGACAAATGACAACGAAACATCCTAGAATCCACCAGGAAGTGCCATCTCCCAACCTAGCCCATAAGGACCTGACTGGAGTGGAAGGGCATGGCCCACAACTGCACCTGAACAGAAGTGGTCAGAGACGCCAACCAAGCAGGATGTCAGCGACCCTAATTGCGTGTACACTAAAAGATCCTTAATAGATCTGCGGTGAGCCCGACTCACAAAGAACTCCCTCAAATGGGGAGGTGCAACTACACGGTCAAATCAGCGGCTCCTCATTAGAGCTAAAACTCAGGAAGCCATTCTGAACCCTATCTTGCTCATCTATAAACCAGGATTCCGAATGACTATCCTAAACCTATTAGTCCCTTCTAGACTAAGGTTTACAACTCGAGACATGTCATCGGTTCATCAACCAATGTAAATCATCAGGTCAAAGGCTTTGTTCATTGTATGAACTAGTCCCAGACCCCTCTGAGGTATTTTAGTCTTTATCTTGATTAGGTGTTCTTACCCAATCCAAAGCTATCAAACCCCAAATAATTATTCTTTCAATAATTTTCAACTAGTGATAAATTACTATCACAATATCAATATCAAAAATCGAAACAAAGAACAACATAAACCATCAGAGCTACATAGGTCCAAGCATATCATAATATCAATAATAGAATTCATTAATGATATAAGAATCATTAGAGCTCTCGTGCCCTAACCCTCCTTGGGTTATCTCAATAAATCTTTGTGAAACTAGTCGTAATGCACCTAAGGGTATTAGCATAATTATCCAACATTGGATACAGTCATCTCTGCACTTAGGTAAGTCTTTAACCTCTAAAAAAATTTCAGTATCACATTGGCCCATTAACAACATCCACACGAATGCGGGCTAGTTTGCATAGGGGTATTTTTGTCATTTGATTTAAAGCCTTAATGACATCCAATGGGACCAAAATTAAACTCAAGGGTACTACTACTTGATTTCATGGACCATGTGTAATTTTCCTGGCATGTGACGGGGTCGTGAACCCCTTGAACCGACCCAGGTTGTCTTAATGGTTTACTATAAACCCCAAGGGTAAAATGGTTAATTAACCATTCATTGGTATTTTTTTCACCAAGATATTTGGCCTATAAATATTTTACCTATTAAAATCTCATTGAGAATTTTCCCAAATTTTAAATGAACTCCTAGGCCCCTGAACCAGGGCCCCGAAGTTGGGCAAATGGTTCTCACACGATGATTTAATTATCAAGGGTAAAATGGTCATTTTATAATCTCTAAGATTTTTCCCCATTCTAAAACTCGGTTAGAATAGTCCCAAACCTCTCCAGGTCCAATAGTAATTTTCTAGGATTTTTCCCACACCTAAACCCTACTGAACCGGACTCGGTTCACAACCCTTCATTTGTTATTTTTTTTAATCAAATCAGACCGGACTGAATCGGGTTGGGAAACCCAACCCGGTCTAGCGGCTGACGACCCGGATCGCGGGTCATCTTCTCCGTGACCGGCTAGAGGCCGTTCGGCCTCTGGCGGCGGCGCCAGGACTGCGGCGGAGGAGGGGCGGCCCAGGTGTTCCCAGACAGCCGACTAACGGCGGAACTAACCGCACATTTTCCACCGCCGCCTAGTGGCTAGCTGGCAGCCAAAGGCCGCCCTTTTCTTTCTGTCCCTTTTGTTTTTGAAATCCGGCGGTGCCGTCGCGATGGCTGGCCGCTACGGCCGACCGATGGGCCGGGCCTGATCGGATCGCCATCTTCTGGCGATTCCGGTAGCCCAGGTCCATTCCCCAGCCGGCGGCTACGCCACGTCGCAGTAAGACTCCTCTTTTTTTTTGTGTTGTTGTGCTAAACCGGCGGTAGCAAATCCGCCGCCGTCATGGTCGCCGGATCCAAAGCCACCTCGGCCAGAACCGGCATGGCCCTCCCTCGCAATAGGTCCAGCCACCAGCGGTTGGCCGGTGACTGGCCGGCGGCAGATAAAAAACATCCAAAAGTAAACAGTGATTGCAAATATCACTGTTCACAACATTATAAAAATGATTTATATTTTAATAATAAACTATCTTTGATATTGATTCAAAATCCTACCTCGCAGGCCAATTTGTCATCGATCCACATCGCCAATGCTTCGCCGGAGTCTCGCAGGAAAATTCTAATGACGGCTCATCCTTTTCCCCTCCAAAAAGCCCCAATTCTCTACTCTGATCGGGCAAAAAAAGACCCCCCAAATTGTGCCCTAAGAAGGCCTTTTATAGGTATGAGATTAGGGCTCCTAATCCCATGAGGAATTGGACCTCAAAAACCCAATTTCGGAACAATAATTTATCGGGCCCACATCGCAACTTAAACAGATAGTTTGCGTGTTCAATTCGGGTAAACGGGTCCTGCACGATATGTTCAACTTCAGACGGTCGTTTCTCCCTCATCTGGACTCCGATTCTCGCGTTCTTGGTGGTGTTTCGAAGTTCTTTCCGTCTACTTTCCAATAGAATTAGTTTCAGCCCTAAATTATATCTAGGGTGAAAGTTATTCTAATAAGAATATCAATAGGTCAAACACCATAATTTCCACGTATTTAAATTTTGAAACTCGGGAAAATTAGGGATATTACACATCCATCTAAGTACAAGTCCATTGTCCGTCTAAAAATAAATAATAAGTTGACTCTCACGCTTAAGATACACTTACGTACTGGAGATACAAAAACGTGGAAACCTCTTGTGCATGCTTGCCTTGGTCTCACTTTTCGTCACTTGGAGAATCTGCAACAAAGCAAACCAAACAACAACCACAATGGAGCATCTCCGCCTACAGGAGAAGAGCTTCCAAAGGACAAAAGGTTTTATTAATATTTTTCAGATCAGGCCAACATCACCCGATATTAGTTGCCTACGTACTCATCAGACAACATCTCCAATGTTTCTAACAAGATCGGATCTAGACATAGTTCTGCCTAGAAACTATTCTATCCGAAGAAGCATAGCATTACACATGCAATGCTTAGTTATTTTCAACCTACATTTTAGTAAGTCCTTTAATCGTTCCACTTTTCTAATTAACAAACAATATCAACAATGTTATTAATTATCTCACAACTCTTGTTCAATAATTAATACTATAAAATCTGTAACTCGGAGATGACTCGCCCCTCGAGAAATCCCAAACAAAGTACTCCAACCTTGGAGTAGACTGCTTAACAGCAGCTTGACCCAAATCCTCAGGGCTCTCAATAGCCTGCCACGAATTTGGGGAAGAGGTTCCCAACTGTGCTCATGAACACAGATTGGCAAGAAACACAAGCCTTTCGTGATGCTCATGTAACTCCGCTTTTTGTACGTACTAAATAGTCCTGGGAAGACTTGTGGGAGACCCGCAGTAAAGACCCTCTGGTCAATACCCAAACCATCGTGGCGATGAAGAAGCATATCACAATCTCCAGCATCCCAACTCTGGGAGAAAATGTCTCATAAGACATTACTAATGTATCCATAGAAGCCTTATGTCCTTATGACTATTGACTCTGCTAAACATCTGAAACTTAGACTAGATTATTTTCATCCAGTCAAGTAACCACTCAACCATGTGGATCCTCTTCACCTTGTGAATCGGCCCACTAAATAGCTCATCCACTGAGCTATAACTCGAAGAACATCCCAAAACCACCCTTGGTTCATTAACCAAGGTCAAATTCTATATCAGGGCCCCGTTCACTCCATGAACTGGTCCCAACCCTAAAGAGGGTATTTTAGTCATTATCTTTATTAGGTGTTCTCCCCTCAAACCAACAGTAACCCATGTCTCTTGATTAATCTTCATTAATCTTAAGTTACTTATATAAATCAATGCATCAATATCAAAAACATGCATTAGCATAAATTACATACAATCATACAAATATATAAATAATAAACAGAGGCCCATTGCATTCATTTGCAATGCCAGGGCTCAGAGAACTCAAGCCCGATATGAAAATTAACATATTCCACGAGTGACGTATATAATGCCCTAGTGGATTTCTGCTCTGTGTTACAGACACGTGCAATACACTGCCCTAAACCCTGAGAATTAAGGTTTTCCATTAGTTTCCCATGACATTGTGACCTGTCAAGGTCTTCGTGTCACCTAGCAGTCACACCCCTTCCTTTTGAAGTCATTTATAGGGTACTTTAACTCTTGATTAACTAGGTTATTCGTTTCGACAGAAACAGAATATATGGCCCCTTAAGGGCATTAGGGTAATTCTACCACTTAGGGGTATTCTACCCTCCCTTAGGTCATTAGGTCATCTCACTACTCTTTTATTTATTTTATATCATAATCCTCTCTCGAGGTTCCACTCTCAAACTGACCCGCGCTTCCATTCACACAAATGTGGGCAGATCCACTCAAAGGGTATTTCTATCATTTGGTTTAAGGCCTTAATGACATCCAATGGTTCTAAAATAAAACCAAGGGTACTACTGGCCTTCATGGACTCTGTGTAATTTTTTTGGCGTATAACGGGGTCATGAACCCCTTGAACCGACCCAGGTTTGCTTAATGGTTTACTATAAACCCTAAGGGCAAAAGGGTCAATTAACCACTTATTGGGATTTTTCTTCACTAAGAGATTTGGCCTATAATTTGGTAACCAATTGGACTCTCACTGAGAATTTTCTCAATTTTTAAATCAACTCCTAGGCCCCTGAAACGGGGCCCTGAAGTCAGGCAAATGGTTCTCACATGATGATTTAACTACTAGGGGTAAAAAGGTCATTTTAGGGGCTCTGGGATTTTTCACGGGCATCAAACTCAGTCAGAACAATCCCACACCTCTCCCGGTCCATGAGTAATTTTCTAGGGTTTGTTTGACATATTTATCCCCTTGAACCGGTTCACATCCCTATTTATTTCTCCTTTTTTTTTAAAAAAAAACCGACCTTGACCCGGTCAGTTTGGGTCAACGACCGGCAACGCGGGTCGTCTTCCCTGTGTCTGGCCAGATGCATATTTGCCTCTACCGCCGTCGCCGCTTGCCACCATGGCCGGGGCCGGGCTAGGGTCCACCGGATTGCCGCTAGCGGCGATCACAATGGGCCTAGCCCCCGCTGCCGCCCGGTGGTCGGCAAGGGCCAAAGTCGCCATCTTTTCCACACAGACCAGAGCAAGAGGTGAGGCCGGCGAGTCGCCGCTGGCCCTCCTACCCCGGCCTATTAAAAAATTTCTGCCTTCCCACAAGCTTCCGGCCTACTCAACCATTCGCTCCTCAACGTTGGAGTTTAGCTGCCTCCTCGCCAAGCTGCCCAGCGAGGAGAAGGCTGCGACCTGAGGACCGCCGGTCCTCCGGACACCCAAGACCGCTGGTATTTCTCTCCGCTGTCCTTGGGTATTCCTAGAAAACTCATACCGGAGACCCAGGGTGTGACGGCCGTCTCTTTTTTTTTTTTTTCGTCATAATGTTCGACACGCTCCGCCAACACATGTGCGTCCGAAACACGACGACCATCAATGCGGATCACAGTCATATATGCCTTATATTAATCATAGGCCTACCATGGAGTTATAGCACAACAAAATATTAATAATAACATATTTCACACAAACCATGGACTTAGGTTCGTAGAGCTTGAAGTTTTACAAGCCTTACAAGTCTTCGGGCACATCATGCCCTTAATCTACAGTCATATAAATATTACATTTTTTCCAAAATCAGAAAGTAGATAAATATCTGTGACACTACACGTCCTTCACCTTCGCCCTCGCTGCATTACCTGCAGGATCTGGGGGTGGGTGAGTATTTTAAAATACTCAGCAGGTTGATTTAAAATCTAACAGAGATGCTAAGCAGAAATCTGTTTGAAATCCCTACAACATTTTCTTTAGAAACCTTTATCACGATAAATTATGCAGAAAACACAACGATTCCAAATCACAACAAATCCACAACAAATCCAGAAGCCGTGACACCCTACGGCCTACCCTCGGCGCTCATGGGGCAAACGAGGGCCACTTAGGGACAGAGCTTTCCCACGATGCTCTACCCTGTGCGCGCCACTTGCCGATTATTTTTCTCGGCGGGCATCATCACTCTATGATTATTCCGGGTTCTTAAGCCCATGAATTAATCATCACATCGTTCAAAACATAGCAATATTCATGCTAAAATAGTTCATCACATAACATGTCTCACATAAATCAATCACATAAGCTTAATCATGCTAAATCATGCGTAAAGAAGTTATACTAAGCACACGTTTAGAGTTTAAAGTCCCCTACCTTAATCCTTGGTTACAAATTTGTAATAGTAGAAGCCTCAAATAAAGAAACCGACCCCGCCACAGCGTCCAGAACGTTGAATTCTGTAGGAAACGCCTTTTGGATCGCTCGATTCGGACTTAAAATGAGTGAGAAATGAAGAATAGAAGTTTCTGAACGTGGGGGAGAAATGGGAAAACGTGGGAGAGAATTCTTCTCTTCTTTCTTTCTGGATGTCAAGGATGCTATTTATAGAAGAATTGGATAGATATGAGGTTGACACGTGTCAACCCTATCCGCTTTGTCAGCAATCCTATCCGCTTTGTCAGCAATCCTATCCGCTTTGTCAGCAATCCTATCCACTATCGATCCTATCCGCTTTGTCAGCAATCCTATCCACTATCAATCCTATCCGCTTTGTCAGTAGTCCTATCCACTGCGTCGTTGATCCTATCCAGAAAGATATTATTTTCTTTAAATAATATCTTAACCTCAAAACGCGATAACTTCCAACCTTGATGTTGGAATCGCACACTCTTGATACCGATGGACTCGTGTCAACGAGCCCTTCAAAATAAGACCAAAACATGGGTAGGTCATCCCGCACTTTCAAAGTGGGTCCCGCCCATATGACATTTTTTCCCGAGGTCAGAATCGTGCGTTCTTACTACCGATAGACTCGTATCGACGAGCCCTTCGAAACTAGACCACACATGGGTATGTTATCCCGCACTTTTAAAGTGGGTCCCGCCCATATGGCATTTTTCCCGAGGTCGTAACTTTCGTTCTCGAACTCCGTTTCGTGTGTTCTTCGATTCGTTACACTCGTTACTCCGAGCTCTACCCGAATACGGGGATTTCACCTAATGAAACCCCCTAACACTAATTTTAAATTACTAAATTACCCTTAACATCCCGGGTTAGGCAAAACCGAAAAACAGGTCGTTACACAGGGTTAGCTGCCCCGCTGCCTCCATTGTCTCCCACGCCCAGACAGAAAAAGAAACAGAGTTTCCTATGCTCTGTTCTTTGATCCATCCGGCAGTCCCAAGGACGTCAGACCTCCATCGGTTCTTGTTCCAATCCTCCCTCAATGTAGATTAATGCCTGAAGTAGTCACTGGCCACCTCTATCTTTTGGCTCTGGTGGCGGGAAGATTCAACCAGAGTCATGGAATTTCTGGCCGAAGAGGTTCCTCCCCGACTGTAGCCGAACTCGAACCTTCCTAACCTATTTCTTTCCACTCCGGTGTCTGTAAAGAGTCCTCCCGTCGTTAACAATGCCCTTACGATATGGCCACACTGCAACGGAATGACTCCATTGGCATATGCTAGAGGGAACGTTTAGTCTTTACAGAACTAACTCTAAGATATACACTTATGTAACAGTTTAGCATGCATCCACGGACAAAGCTTCTTTTTCGGTGGACACGGCCATTGTCCATGGACATAGTCTCTTACGCAATTGGATGAGGTTGAAGTGGTTGGAGAGAATGAGAGCAGTGTTAACGACTTTAACTAAGTAGGGCAGCTAGGGACTAGGGTAAAGATCTCTAGATTAAGTAATTTAACATATAATAATAATTTTTAAACTTATATATGTCATCTTCTTTAATTGTAGTATTACTATTAGATAAATTAGTTTATTTTGAAAAGCCAAATAGAGCTATTAATGTGGGACAAAAGAAATATTTAATAACTAGCTTTTAAGAAGAACTCAAATATAACATTAACATGATTATATTTAAATTGTTAAAGAATTAAGGATAAGAAAATGATGTTTTAGAATAATTAGAGGAGAAATTAAAATTGTCCATAATATAAGAATGCACAATGTATTTAAAAGTTAACTGGACCTCGAACAAACGGACGGATAATGTCTTTGTCCATAGCTATGTCCAAAAATTGGCGGACAAAAGAATTTGGCCGGACACGACCATAGACACCTCGGACACGGCCCAGACATCAAACGTGGACGTTCACGACCAGCCCTAGTCGTAAACCCCTTGAACAGACCTCGGTTCAATTGATCATTTTACCTTAACCCTAGGGGTAGAATAGTTAATTTTCTACATACTGGGATTTTTTCCCACCTTGTAGATTGGTCTAAATTTAGGTTACCCATTACCATCTCATTGAGAATTTTCCCAATTTTTAAGATCACTCTTAGGCCACTGAATCGGAGCCCCAAAATCAGGTAAGTAGTTTTCACACGACAATTTTACTACAAAGGTTAAAAGGGTAATTTTACAATCACTGGGATTTTTCCCCAA
The DNA here is from genome assembly GCA_035235625.1 of Saururus chinensis. Taxonomy (NCBI): domain Eukaryota; kingdom Viridiplantae; phylum Streptophyta; class Magnoliopsida; order Piperales; family Saururaceae; genus Saururus; species Saururus chinensis. The sequence goes on from CP141141.1 coordinate 7,677,983, forward strand.
TTTGACTTGGTTAGAATACTCCCACACCTCTTGGGGTCCTCAAGTATTTTTCCAGAATTTTTTTGACACTTTTAGCCCTTTGAACTGGACCTGGTTCACTCCATTCTTTTGTTTTTTTTATACATCAGACCCAAATTGATCTGAGAAAATCAGGTTCGGGTCGACTACCCACAACATGGGTCATCTTCCCCGTGTCCGGCTAGAGGTGTTTTGCCTCTGGTGGCGCCGCCCCTGGCCACCATCGCTGGGGGTGGGCTGGGGTCCACTGGATCGCTGCCTGGGCCTAGCCTCAGCTGTCGCCCAGGACCAAAGTAGCCATTTTTTTATACTGTGTGGTGTCGCCTTTGTGGCTAGGGCTAGTGTGGCCCAGGCTGGCTCAGCCGTAGTTGTCATGACCTGGACCATCACGGCCGGGACCGGCGTGGCCATAGCCAGTGCGGCGAGCAACTCCCCCTTTTTTTTAACGTACTGTGACGACCCGGCGGCAGCCAATCTGCCGCCGCCAAGTCTGCCGGGTCTAAGGTCTCCACAGCCAGGGCTAGGGCTAGGGCTGGCGCGCCCCTCCCGCTATGTGTCCAACCACCAGCAGTTGGCCGGTGCCCGATCGGTGACTAACCGGCAATATGAAAATAAACACAGTATGATGAAAGTGAACAGTGATTGCAGAAATCACTATTCACATCATTTACAAAACTATTTATATTTGTATAATGAAATCTCTCTAATCTTAATTCAACATCCTACCTTGAAGGCCGAGTTGTTGTCAATCCACCGTCGCCAACGCTTTGCCAAAAAATTCCTTACTTTCCTTCACTGTCCAAAAGCTCCTCCTCCATCAGTTCCCCCCAAATTGTGCCCTAAGAAGGCCTTTTATAAACATAAGAAATAGGGTTCCTAATCTCCCTAGAATTTCTGTCAATCCTCCTTACTTAGAGATCCTAATTTGGTATTTAAAAATTAATTTCGGAATTCTAATTAACTGGGCCTGCAAGATGACTTAAACAGGCCAAATACATGTCTAAATCGGGTAAACAGGCCCTATAAGAGATGTTCAACTTTGAACAGTCGTATCTCCCTCATCCGAACTTCGATTTAACATTCTGGGTGGTGTTTCGAAGCTCTATCTGTCTACTTTCTAATAGAATTACTTTTAGACATAAATTCTATCTTGGACAATAGTTATTCTACTCAGAATATCAATGGGTCAAACACCCTATTTTCCATGTATTTAATTTTTGAAACTCAAAAAATTTCGGGATATTACATTCTTCCCTCCTTAAAAGAATTGCGTCCTTGCAATTCGCCACAACTAACCCATTTTAAGCTCGTCCTTTAACCCAATAGTTATTCTACCCTTTCAATTTACATCAACTGCAACTTCTAATTTATGTCGAACACATACTTATTAACCCACAAAATTCAGGTCGTTACGGCAATGCGGGTCGTCTTCCCTGCATCCGGCCAGAGGCAAAAATACCTATGGTGGTGCCACCCCTGGCCGCCACGGTAGGGCAGCGGTTTGGGCTCCACCGGATTGCCTCTAGGCTACGATCCTGTTAGGTCTAGGCTGGCTGCCTCTTCGTGGCTGTTCGGCAGCCACCAAAAATGTCCCTTTTTTTAAAAAAAAAAGAACGCCGAGACATCGCGATGGCAAGCCGCCATGCTTGGCCGATGGACCGGACTTGACCAGATTGCCTTCTTCCAGTGATTCCGACAGCCCTAGTTCATCCTCCGGCCGGCGGCTGCGCTTCGCCGCCACAGGTTCTTTCCTTATTTTTTTACTGAGATGACCCGGTGGTTGCGGTAGCCAATCCGCCGCCACCAAGGCCGCCATATACAAGCTGCTACGGCTAAGGCCAGGACTGCTGTGGCAAGGCCATGGTCGCCATGGCTAGTGCGGCCCCTTTCTGACGGCTATTCTGGCGACTGAAAAATCAAAATACTGTTCATGTAATTATGTGAACAGTATTTGCAGAAACTACTATAATTTTCATTTAATCAGGTAACAAAATTGATAATAATCTAAACTTAAAATCCTACGTCCGTGGCCGAGTTGATGTCGATCCACCGCCGCTGAAGCCACGCCAGAAAATTCCCTTGACAACCTTCTCCGCACTCTCTCCTTCCTCAACCAAAACAAGCCCCCTTAATTGTGCCCTCAAAAGCCTTTTTATAAGCATGAGGATTAGGATTCCTAACCCCCCTAAAATTTGGGTAATCCTCCCTAATTAGGCCACTTTAGAACCTTAAAAATTAATTTCAAAATTATAAATAATCGGGTCCGCAAAACAACTTAAACGGGTCAAATACAATCTAAATCGGGTAAACGGGCCTTATGCAATATACTCAACTTCGAACAGTCATATCTCCCTCATGTGAACTCCGATTCGCGCGTTCTTAGTGGTATTTTGAAGCTATGTTTGTCTACTTTCTAATAGAATTAGTTTCAACCACAAATTCTATCTAGAGAGGAAGTTATTCTACTAAGAATGTTAATGGGTCACAAACCCTATTTTCCACATATTAAAATTTTGAAACCTAGGAAAATTAGGGATATTACACATAAAAGGAGTAGGTTAGGAACATGCAATTAGAGAGGCGGATGAAAAAGCTCGATGAGGGACAAGTTTTGGAGAAGGAAAATTGTAAACAAGTGTTATTGAATATTGAGGAGGGTAGGACTATGAGTAGCCATAGAGAAGTAGTTACAAGAATTTTGGAATTAAGATATGCTGAATCACATGATCTTCTCTGGCCATCAAGGAAATAATGTTTAATCTGTTTTACGTTTGTATGCGAGTTATCAAAAGCCAAGTAGGCTGATCTTGAGTAAATAAATATTGAAGGTCTGTTTTGTTCTACTTCTCTCAGAATGTAAAAAAGGTAACACTACACCTCTAAGGTCTTCATTGATAGCTACTACAAAATTGTGTCAGCCACAAATAAACCAAGGAACCAAACATTAGAAATTAATGTTGTATGTTTGGCCTTTGGAAAGAGAAGGTATAAAATAAGAGTCTAACAAAAAAAATGAGGACAAAAAGTAGGGTTACCCGCATACCCAACCCGACATAAGTAGGGTTACCCGCATACCCAACCCGACATAAGTAGGGTTAGGGTTTAGATTTTCGACCCGATTTAAAAATAGGGTCGGGTCATAACTCGACCCGATTTGACTTGACCCGACCCAACTTGATTCCCAGCCCTACCTATGGTAAGTGTTTTGCCGGACATGGTTAGTCAGTTAAAGGCTTACTGGGCCGTAGTGGGAACGTGATATGATTTTTTATTTATTTTTTGTATTACTCTTATCCTATATGTAATTCTAATGGATTTTTAATTAGTATTGCTTAGGTCTAGATTACATAGGGTAATAGTGGAAAACCCAACCTTTTTAGGATATATGTATTGTATTTATTTTATTTTATTAAACAATATTATGTTAAATTAATGTGCATATTTTAGATGTAAAGTCTGAGTTAATTAATGATGAATTAAGATAGTCTTTAGAATTAAGACTTAAAAAATTAGAGTACATGTATTTTGATATTTCACGATGAAATACTTAAAAATGTGATTTAATCTTGCATTGATTAAATAGGTATGAAATCAACACATTATATACACTTATGAATGATACGATTTATCTTATGAGAGTGTGAAACAAGAACAAGAAAAATATGGATGAAAATCGTAAAATAAGCGATCGATCAACATGGAATTAGCGATTGATCATTGTTGAATTTGATTTTAGATTTTTTTTCTAAAAATAACAAATGATATATCTTTAGTTGATGTAGATCAACCAATTGAAATTCGTTAGATTCAAAAACATGGAGAGATCAATCATCAAGTAGAATGATTGATCGATGTCAATTAGAATGATCAATCACCATGTTGAGTGATCAATCCCCGTGTTGAGCGATCAATCAGTTGGTGCAAGAATTTCCAAAATAAGGACTTTTGAGAAGAGTTTGTTTTTAACAAAAACATAAATAGTTAAATTGATTTTGGGCCTTATTGAAAGAGAGGAATGACGAATTTGAAAAGAGAGAGTTGTTTTCCTTAGGAGATTAGAAGGTGTATAGTGTTTTAATTATTATGAGGGAAAAATGTGTCATGGCCCACATTTTTAAAAAGCACAAACGATAAGTCGCGAAGAAATTTTTTTTCTTTCTCATTGCAAAACAAACAATCGATTAAATATCCAAGTCATGATAATTGGGGTTCACAAATACTACTATTAAAACATATGATGTTATTTCATATTTGAAAAATCCATAAAAAATAAGCTATCTATCAAAGTATAAGTATGCCATTAGTCTGAAAATAAATAATCAAGTTAGGTCTTGCGCTAACGATACAATTACTTACTAGAATTGCAGAAACGAAGAACTATATCTCATGCTTGTCTATCTCGTCTTACTAGGCAACTAACCAAACTAAACAACAACAAAACCTCTCCACCCCCTGTAGAAGAGTTTCCAAAAGAATAAAATAATTAATTAATATTTTTCGGATTGGGCCAAAATCACCAAAATGTTAGTTGTGTATGTACTTATCAAATAACATCTCCAATGTTAGTTCCAACAAGATTGGATCTAGACGTAGTTTTGCCTAGCATAACATCAAACTTATAATACTTAAGTATTTTCAACCAACCTACATTTTATGCAAGTCCTTTAATTGCTCTACTTATATTAATTAATAATTAATAGCTAATAATGTCATTAATTATCTCACAACCCTTGTTCAATAATTGATAACACCGTCTAATCCTTTGGATAAACAAACACATCATATGTCAACTAAAATGGTACATGATAATAACCACCCTTCATTGTTTTGACCCAACTCTAGGTTAACTAAATATAACTCTCGATGAAGCTCAATACACTATAATCGCAATGTAAGGAAATAAGAGCATAATATAAATATATACAAACCCAAAGATGAATCAACTCTCAAGAAATCCCTGAATACCCAACCTCAACATTGAAGTAAGATTGCTTAAACAATAGCTTGACCCAAATCCCTAGGGCTCTCAATAGCCTACCACGAATATGGATAAGTACATACCAACTGTGCTTATGGACACATATTGGGGAGAAACACAAACCTTCTATGATGTTCATGCACCTCTGTTTCTCATATGTACTATATGGTCATATGAAAACTTGCGAGAAACCCGTGGTAAAGACCTCTTTGTCCAATACCCAAATCGTCGTGGCTGTAATGAAAGTGTATAAGTAATATAATCTCCACTCTCCCCAACTTTGGGAGAAATGTCCTTGATGACATAAATAATGTAACCCATAGAAGCCTAAGGTCTTTATGACCATTAATTCCCCAATGCTCAAAACATAGACTCAAATCAATTTTATCTAGTCGAGTTTTTGTCTAAACCATTAGGTCCTCTGCACACTGTGAATGTAATGACCTGAATTTTGTGGGATATTAAGTTTGTGTGATACTTAAATTATAAGTTGCAGTTGAAGTGGTTTGAAAGGGGTAGAATGACTTTTGAGTTAGAGGTTGAGCTTGTCAAGGGTTGGTCATGGCGAATTGCGATGAAGCAATTCTTTTAAGGAGGGAAGAATGTAATATCCTGAAATTTCCTAGGTTTCGAAAATTAAATACGTGGAAAATAGGGTATTTGATACATTAACATTATTAGTATAATAACTTCCTCCCTAAATAAAATTTATAGCTAAAACATATGTGGTAGGAAAGTAGACATAAAGAGCTTCGAAAAGCCACCAAGAATGTGTGAATCAGAGTCTGAATGAGGGAGATACGACTATTCGAAGTTGAACATATTATATAGGGCATGCTTACCCTATTTTAACATGTAATTGGGCCTTTTAAGTCCTTTTGCAGGCCCGGTTGTTTATTATTCCGAAATTATTATTTAAAAGTCCAATTAGGTTACTTAATTGAGGGGATTGACCCTTCTAGGGGATTAGAAACCCTAATCCCCATGCTTATAAAAAGGATGTTTAGGGCACTCTTAGGAGGGTTTTTTGGGGGCCGAACGCGAGGAGAGAGGGTGGAGGTTCCAGGGAGGGTCTGGTGGCGGAGAATTGATAGTTAACCAGCAATTAAGGTAGGTTGGTTGTCTTCGTTTTGAGTTGATTAAATCTGCATACCGTTGTGTAATTAAAATGAATAGAAATATTTGCAATGGTTATGTAATGTTTTAAACAGTATAGTGCAAAGATCACTCTTCTCGTGATTACGAGGAACAATGAATTTGCAATAGTTAAAAAAAAACATCGGTTGACATACGCTGACCAGCCACTCGCTAGCTGGTCTCCTTCTGGCTAGAAACCCTAGTTGCTGGGCAATGCAATTGAAAACAACCCATCGGCAGCAGGCTCTGCTGTGGTCGTGCGGGCTTGTGTTTAAAAAAAAACTAGGAAGAAAAAAATGCTTGCCGCACCGACATTGGCCTTGTTGGCCCAGGAAGCTGCGGCCCTGGCCACGTTGGCACTGTGGCGACATTAGAAGTCGCCGCATAGTAAAAAAAAAGATCTTTGGCTATGGCCGGCCAATGGGCGGTGGCAAGTCCAAGTCCACAGAAATCGCCGACAGGCGGCAATCCGGTGAGGCCTAGTCTTGCCCCGCCATGACAGCCACTGCCACCACCAAAGGCTTTCCAGCCTCTAGCCGGACTCGATGGAAATGACCCGCACATCGCAGGTCGTCGGGCTTGGGTTCAAGTAAAGCGACCCAAACCGCTTTGGCCAGGACCGGACACGAATGGGTTTGACCCAGTCCAGTCTGTTCTAAAAAAAGTATTATTGAACTGGTTTTGGTTCACTAGCTTGAAGATTGGAAAAAAGTTCATAAAATTTCCAAGTACCTAGAGAAATATTTTAAGAGTCTTGACGATGTTTTAGACCTGGAAAAAATCCCAAAAAATATGAAATGACTAATTTACCCCAGTGAGTTGAAGCGTAAAATAATGTTTAATGACCAGATTTAGGGGCTCCGGTTTAGGGGCCTATGAGTTGATTTAAAAATTGAAAAAAATATCAGTGATATTTTAATGTGTATCCTAAATTTGGACCAAGCCACAAGTTAGGGAAAAATCACAAGTTAGTTTGGTCTACATTCGTGTGAATGAAATAAATTGGCCAATGTGATATTGAAACCTTTTGAGAGGTTAACGACTTGCATGAGAGCAGAGAGGACCATATCCAATGTCATATAATTACTTTAATGCCCATAGGTGTATTATGACAAGTTTTTATAAAGATTTAATATGTTAACCCAAGGAGGGTTAGGGCACGAGAGCTCAAACAATTATAATATCATTATTGAATTTGGTTATTGATATTATGATTTGCTTGAACTTGTGTGGTTTTGATTGTTTATGTTGTTCATTATTTCGATATTTGGCTATTGATGTTATGATAGTTATTTATCACTAGCTTAAGATTAATGAAAGATTAATCATTAGGGTTAGATAGCTTTGGATTGGGTGGAGAACACCTAATTAAGATAAAGACTAAAATACCTCAGAGGGGTCTGGGACTAGTTCATAGAGTGAACAAAGCCTTTGACCTGGTTGATGAACCGATGACAGTTTCAAATTTTAAACCCCAGTATAGAAGGGACTAATAGGGTTTGGGATAGTCATTTAGAACCTTGGCTTATAGATAAGCAAGATAGGGTTCAAAATGGTTTCCTGAGTTTTAGCTCTATTGAGGAGTTGCTAATTTCACCGTGTAGTTGTACCTCCCTATTGGAGGGAGCTCTGCGTAAGTTGGGCTCACTTTTTGATATGTTGAGGATCTTTTAGTGTACACACATTTGGATTAGCTGACATCTTACTTGGTTGGCTTTTCCCGCCACTTCTGTTCAGTTGCAATTGTGGGCCACACCCTTCCACTCCGATCAAGTCCCTTGTGGGCTAGGAGGGTTGATGGTACTTCCTTGTGGATTCAGTGGCCTGGTGGATTCCAGGGTGTTTTGTCATGGATTTACCTTTGAGGGTGACCTATGGTGAGTTTATCATTTGTCACTTAGGTTAATATCTGATAAGTCTATTTGTCATTGGGATTAGACAAGGATATTAATTATTGAATAATGGTTCATGAGATAATTAATAACATTATTTGATATTGCTTGTTTAATTAGAACAAGTTGAACGATTAAAGGACTTGCATAAAATGTAGGTTGCTTTAAAATACTTAAGCATTACATGTGTGATGTTATGCTTCTTATTATAGTGTAGTTTTAGGCAGAACTACGTTTGAATTTGATCTTGTTGGAAACATTGGAGATGTTGCCTGATGAGTACGTAGGCAACTAACATCGGGTGATGTTAGCCCGATCTAAAAATATTAAATAATACTTTTGTTCTTCTGAAATGCTCTTTCGAGGGGAGGAGATGTTTGGTTGTTGTTTGGCCTTATTTGCTTGCAGGTTCTTTAGATGTGGGGATGTTGCGGGATCAAGTTGTTGGTGGGCGTTTGAGGACGACATTGCACTAGTGGGATCTAGCTTCTTGCTTTTGCAATCTTGTAAGTAATTGTAGTTATTGGCGTGAAAGCCCACTTTACTTGGTTATTTATTTTCAGACAGATGACAAACTTGTACTTAGAGGGTTAACCTGCTATTTATTAAATTTTGACACATGTAATAATATCATATGTTTTGATATTCGTATTTGTGAACCCTAGTTATCACGACCTGAATATTTAATCGGATGATTTGATTTGTGTTGAAGAAAGAAAGAAAATTTTGTCGTGATTTATCGCATACGTCCTTTATTTAAAAAAGGTTATGAAAATCCGGGTCATGACAGTAAATCAGCCCAATAAACAACTCATCCAATGAGTTGTGACTCAAAAATAATCTCAAACCCTATTTGTCTCCGTAAGACTAAGGTGAATTGCTATAACAATCATTGGTTTATTAACTTAGGTAAGTATCTATGTTAGGACCCTATTCACTCTATGAACCAGTCCTAAACCCCATTGAAAGTATTTTAGTTTTTATATTAATTAGGTGTTCTCCCCCCAATCTAAGAAAATCAATATCTCTTGATTAATCTTTATTTAATCTCAGTTTAACAATATATTAATAATACAACAACATCAAAAACATGCATAAGAGTAAGTAACCACAATTAGATGCTTGTTAGTGATAAACAGAGGCTCATTATACTCATTTGCAAGACTAGGTGTAAGAACTCTTATCTTGAACCGGTTTACTTTCAATTTTATTTATTATTTAATGACCATCTTGTGGTTTAAGCCATTTCTAATTGATTTTGAGGATTTTCAAAATAAAAATGGTTTCTAAAGGTCAACTTTACATTTATGAGTTTTAAGTGAATTTAAGTCAATTGTGAATTTTTGGTATTCTTTTATTTTTTCTAAAAATTAGGGTTTAGCGGGACCCTTATGGGCCCCACTATCGAATTTGGAGTTTTTAGTCTAAAACATCCCTGACATTAAAAAAAGTCATTAGAAAATTTTTTAGAATTTTTCTGGTATGAATTAGGTTTTAAATAGCCCAGTTACCCATTTATAGTTATTTACACCCCCATTTTTTATTAGGTCTAACCCCTTCCTTACTATAAAAGGAAAGGGCTAGCCTCTTTCCCATTTGGAAAAGGGCTGAGCCTGGAAATCAAGAGCCCAATCCCCATTAGCCCAAAGTGGAAGGTGATTTGAGGTGAGATTTATCGAATCATTAAGGTTTTTCATAAACTTCTTCTAATCTCATCTTTTTCTATTTGTTAATCTCCTTTTTAAGCAATTAAATCACTAATTTACATTTCTACTTTAAATCCTAGCTTTCAAAATCTCATTTTTGAGTCCCTAAAGCTCTAGATCTAAGATTTTTTTATTGATTTTCAAGTTCTAAATCGGATTTAGGTGGGTATTAAAAAAATCACATTTTTGGGTAGGTTTCGGAGGGGATTAAGGAGCTAATTTGATTCAAAAAGAGATGAAAGGTAATGAGTTTAATCCTCAAACTTGTTGTGTTTCAAATCTTGATTTTTGATGTGTTTCTTTGAATGGATTCCATGTTTAGTGCTCTAATGGTAGATTAGTAAAAGCTTAATCTTTTGTATTAATTTCTTAGGGCTTTGATTGGAAATGGGTAGAATCAGTATTCTGGAAGATTTTATTAAATTTTTATGATGTTTGAGGCTTTGAATGGAGGTTTTAAGTTTGATTGATGATGTCTCGGTTTGGTTTTCAAAATGGAGAAGATGAATTAGATCTACCGTTATGGCGAGCAATCACCCTCATAGGCTTATCGATTGGCTAAATGCCATTTTAGGCTGATTTTAAGGCCAGCTAATCGAAGCCCTTACAGGCCGATTGATCGGCTACATTGCAGATTTTGGGCATTCCATTTCCTATGCTTATTTAGGTATGTTTACTCCCAAATGTTGTTTCTAATGTTCATGTGAAGTGTTTTGAGTTAGAATAAGCTACTGGAAGGTTATGTTATTTATGTTGAGATTTATGAAGCATGTTTAAGTATTATGTGAACTTACATGTTGAAGGTTAGACATGTTAATATTGATTTTCTTGAATCTATGGTTAATGAATTCTTATGTCTCAAGTATGCTTCGAGCAAGGTTATTGTATGACAATGATCTAATGTGCCTTCTTATCGTATGAATAAATTGTGGGTGAATGTTGATACTACATTCTAGTTTCATGCGTGGATTAAATAAGCTTGTAGGAGTTGAACATTAGACTTCACGTGATTGAAATGATGGTTTTGAATGGATTTCCCTATGATTTCAGTTCAGAATTATATTTGGAATATATCAAAGCATGTGTGTATTACCTTGTGAGCTATTGTTAAAGTGTAGTCATGTGCTTAAGAATGTATGAACACACACATGTGGGGAATTTATTATGAAATTGTAGTTGTTTATGACTCTATTATGATGCATGTGGGGACTAGTGGGAGCACATTCTATGTGTTGGAATTCACATAGATATTTCCCACGTATGTATCCTGTTGCATTCATCATGAAATGGACTTCATGAATGGGAATTTATCGATGATTAGTCGTGGTTGATCGCTTGTATGCAATAATGTGAGATTGCATGGCAAATTAATTAATCGTTGGCTTAATCAGAACTTGGCTGGTCCGAAAAGACATGATTCAGATTTGAGTTCCTGTGTGGAACATGTATACTCCCCGAGTTGAGTCGACTTGAGTGATGTGGGGACAAGTTGTGTACTTGTCTTGCGGTTGAGATTGCTTAATATAGTCATATGGACCCTGAGAATCCAGAGTGGTATGCCTTTGTGCACCGGCTACCACGTGTTCTAGGTTTCCTATGTGGAATTTGGACTCTCCCACTGCAAAAGATGTTCCAGGGTGAACATACATGCTTTAGGTTCTCTGTGTGAGATTTGGACATTCCTTGGCCAGGATTGTCTAGGGCGAGTTGACTTAGGGGCTGACTACCCCGATATTTTATATTTCCTGTGTGGAAATCGGACTATGTCCTGCCTGTGTGGCCTTGACTATGTCCCACCTGTGTGGCAATGATTGTATTTACTTGTTGATGGATGCATTTACCATTTGTTGATAATACATGTGTATGAGATTATATTATGCCTAGGATTGCACAAGTTGTGTAGGGATAATGTGACATGTGGATATGATTTACTATGCATGATTGTGTATCATGTGTTTGACACGTTTGTCGTGCAGGGTGAATGGGCTATAGAATGGATGCATATGATATGAATACATGATTTGAATTGTGTAATTGAGACACTACCATGCAGGTTTATGTGATATGGTTGCATGATTAGAAAGTGTGTGAAAGACACCTCTCATGCGGATTATGTGTGATATTATGCTTGATTGTGATTAGATAAAGATGACTACTTATAAAGGATGAATGCTAAGTCATAATATGATCATTATGCCCAGACTTGATATATGTGTTATATGTATGTCAGATCTTTTACTTATGGATAAGTAGGGGTTGAGTAAGGGGATAATCAGAAAAGATAATACCATGTCATTTATGAATATGAATTACCATGATGTTGTGCTGTAATAATTTTTTGATTAATGTTATCGCTTTCAAACCATTACTGAGTTTTGTACTCCCCCTCTTTTGTGATTTGTTTTGGGGCTGCACGGTGCGACGTGCATACGTGAGGACACCTTATATGAGGGATGACATGGGTACTTGTGGGATTAGCCTTCGTGGTATTTTGATGATGTTCTATTTTTTTATTTTCTTGTGGTTGACATTAGAGAACATTATATGGTGGATTATATACTATGCTCGAGTTTATTTGTTGTTCTTAGACTTGTCTAAACTTCTATGATTTCAAGCCATGTGTAGACTCTAGAGATTTTTATGTGGGTTTGTGTGAGAATTATGACATTTTTTGTTATCCTCTTCTTTATCCTTATTTCTCTTGCTCAAAGGACGTGAAGTGTGTTATTCCATTAGTTAAATTGCTTGTAGAAGGGGCTAAGCCTTCTGCAATACATTAATCTGTAATCTCTTGTCGCCCCGCTCGTGCTTAACTGGCCCTTGGAACAGGTTCGGCTCAGGTCGGGCTGTGCTAAGGCGTGACACCAGGGCTAGACAAATTTAAGCCTAAAAATGTAAATAACTCCTACGCATCATGCAAGTTATGTATATACTACCCAAGTTGATCAAAGCACTGCATTGCAGACACATGTAATACATTGCATTAAACCTTGGAATGAGGGTTATTCCCCCTGTTTTTCATGACACTATGATTTGTAAAGGTCGTCATGTCACCTAGTGGTCACACCCTTTCCCTTTAAAGACATTTACGATTATTATTATAGGGTACCTCCTGTCATTTTCTTTTGCACAAAAGGCACATGTTGTGTACTCTGACAAGAACCACCCAGGATGGGTTAAGTCTTTCTCAACTCCGTTTCGTCGTGCGGTGTCCTGCCTCCTTAGACCGGGTTCAGGTCGGGGTGTGTGTGACAAGTTATCTTGACATGGATATTTAATCTTAAGATTTGTTTTGTATTTAAGAAAAAAAATCCTCATGATTTATTGCGTATCTTTTATTTAAAATGTTTTTAAAAATTTGGGTCATGACAAGGATTGGGCCACACAGTGGCCCTGATTGTAGTAGTTTTGGCCGCAAAAAATTATAAGTGAACTCTTAGCAAGACTAGGATTGTAGTTTTCAAAAAAAGGGAGAAAAAGCTGCTAGTTGCAAGCGAAACTAAACCATCACAAGGCAAAATACATTGTGAAAACTTTGTCCCCGTGACACTCACCATGGAGCTATTTTCAAGACCTCAAAACCATGCCAAGTATCCTACACCCAAGCCTCGCCCTCAGGCATGATTAGAGATCCCAAATTCCGCTGCTGGTACAATTTTATATGTTTTTCTTTACAATTTTCTATGTTATTTTCATAAGCAATATACCCCACACCAGTTAGAAGATTAATTTTAGTGGTTCATAGAATTAGATGAAATTGGATCAAGTGGAAATGACCAGTAGATTCTGTTAGTACAATCTAAGGTCACTTAGGTACAATTGGAAGGACCAAGCGATAAAACAATGTTTAACTAAAGTTGGCGTGAGATGAGGCGTTGTGCATTGTAAAGGTGAGGCTTCTTAAGCCAAGACATGTGGTGCAGACCTCATATTTCCCATATTTCTACTTACTAGTATAAAGCATGTACACAAGCAAATAAAAAGAATCTTTTATAAATTCAACACATTACGCTCCACTTGATGAGTTATGCTTTCAGGGTATTGCATTTGCGCCTTGCACCACCATCTAGGAATTCGCAACACGTTGTCTTGAGGCAAGCCTCAAAAAATTTCTAAAACATACTTTAACAAGTATAAGCAAATGTTTCAATAAAACACACTTGTTTATTTATTGTTGAAGTTGAGGATTGTACTAGCGAAGCATAAACCCGAACACCATTGATTTTAAAACAGATATAACGAAAATGATATTTTCCTTGTTCTCTTTATTCTCTCAACAGAAAACATTTTCAAAGCCCAGTACATTAGCCGTGAAAACCTCATTGAAGAGTCATATTGGGGGGAGGGGGAGGAAATCCTCTAGGAAAAAAAAGATATTTTTATGAAGTAAAGTTGATCTTGAAAAGTCACAACTCTCATAAATACATGTTTAATTCAAGGAAAATTGACCAATAATACCAAAAAAAGAGGTAAACAAATTGAAGGGAAAAATATAGAAATAATATTAAAAAATAATTACTTAAATAATAGAGAAAAAAAATATTTGTCATAATAGTGTTCCTTTTTGTCACACAGGCGTTGGCTCTTGCATTTTTTTTAAAATTCTATCATTTGAAAGGATAAAATTTATTTTACGTAGATTTTACCATTGTAAAAAGATAAAATTACAATACAAGTGTATTGATTTCGTCTTTCTAAATGACCGAATCAGTACATTGTAGTAATTGTACTTGACATACCACAATATATTGATTTTACCTTTTAGAAAGATAAAATTAGTACATTGTGGGCAAGTATACTAATTTCATCTTTCAAAGTGACAAAATCTAGCTAGTATACTGATTTTGTCTTTTAGAAAGACAAAATTATGTAAAATGAGTTTGTCCTTTACAAGAAGAATCTCATAATTTTTTTAAAAAAAAGTCATGCAAATGTAATTTAGGTAATTATGTGGGAAAAAAGAACACCATATTAGGAATTAAATTTCTTACTCTGTTATTTAGGTAATTATTTTTTTAATATTATTTATATATTTTCCCAAATTAAATGTCTTGTTAATTATACTACTTATTTAGAAACCATAACATAAAAAAAAAGATAAAATTACCCCCATTTCACTTCAAATTTTAAAATGATTGTCGTACTTACCCCTACCTCTCATTTTCCCACAGCGAGCTTGGTCCACTTCCACCAGCTTGGCCACAATCATTTGGCAAGATGTGCCACCGGTGGCCTAGCCTTGGCCTGTCCAAGAGTATTTTTATCTTTTGAAAAGCAAAAGTTCAAACCTAGTTCAGGATTGGTCAACCCTAGAGATAATATTGACATTTTACTAGTACTTGTGACAAAGTGGCAAACAAATGAAATATTTAAAAACTTGAATTTTGGGAGAAGGGTTTCATGGGTAAAATCCTCTCAATTCAAAAGACGCAACCCTAACATTGCCCATGCCTTGTCCACGAAGATAGTCTTTTTTACTCATTTTTATTTTTAAGTACAATAATATATTTTTTAAGATCCCCACCAATTTCCCCGCTTAGGATTCGTAATATGGATTTTATTCGGGCATATTCCTGACGTTTTGTGCCCATCATATGGTTACTAATCATGGAGATTTTGCAACTGATCCTACATGGAGAAAACATTACGATAGGCTGCCCATACCACTTAAGGAAATAAAGCCTTTTTAAATATGCCAAATTTCTCACTTTTACTTCATTGCCGTCAACTCAATTACCACTCCAATGACAAAGATTATGACAACATTGGCTGTCCTTGCAAGGAAACAAGCAAAGTAGAATACAGATCAAACTCTCAACAGCAGCTCTTCATTAGAGTTGTCAGAAAAGGAAAAAAGAACATAAACAACGACAAATATTCACAAAAACTGTGGTACAACAAGAATTTTTCAATGGCTTAGGAACTCTATTAGCAGTCGTCCTGTATACCATGAGTGGACTTGGTCATACTTCTCAACTTTCAACTGAACAGGTCAATACATACATATCTTGCAAGTTAATATGCCAATTCCAATAGACATCAGCAGATGGTTGGTTGGCGGCATTCCACGGGAAAATGATTAAAGATAAAAACGAAATGTTTAACTAAAAACAGACAAAAGGGTCCAACTGCCTTCGTGAAAAATAATAAGCTTCTTTCTAAGTGGACCCAAAATCAATTTTCACTGGGACGGTAAACAGTGATTTCCTGCTGCTTAAAGTACCGTCTGTCTTCTTCATCAATGAGAACCAGATTCAGATAATATTTTACACTGAACTTGTTGTTGATGTTGCGATATGTTGGTGTCAGCTCATATGGGCTCAAAAACAGCCTAATCGGGATTGATTCTCCTGAAAAAGTGAACACATGCAATAGTTGTATGTGAAATGATCTGATGCCTCTAAATGTATACAACAAAAATCTTGGAAAACATGAGCAGTACGAGATGCATAACAAAATAAATAATAAGCATCTAACAAAATATAGAACACAACAGTTTTCAATATTTCAAATGTTGAACACTGACCCCTCACAGGAGCACCATCCATCAGTTCAAATTTGGCAAGGGTTTCTGTCTCAACGTAAGTATTAGGTCCTGATCCTGTTGATTCTCGACGCCTAATCTCAAGCTCCATATTTTTTATTTTAATTCTTACTAGAAGAAAATATATTTTTCCAATGATAACATCCTTCAAATGATACCTGAACCAAGATAAATTTAAATATCAGATATTAAAATTACTTCTGACCAAAGCTACACTGATTTGTAGATATAAATTTCACAGCCTACAATACTTACTTGCTTTTGTTATATTCAAATTCAATATGTAGGCAATCTTCAATTCCAACCTCCATCTGAGTCAGAGGAACCCAGTATACCATCAGACAAAAGATAAAACCTCTGAGTACAAGAAAATGGTCATGGTAGCAGCAGCTACCTACTGTATTATAGAGGACTGAGTTGAAAGAAGTAGCGAATCAATGGGACAAAATCCTAGCAAATAAGGACTCATATCTTTTAAGGGCTGGATTGTGTAAATTGACTACTTTATTTATTATGAATTGATTATAATCTGATAAATTTCTAATGATCGATAGATATTGAAAGGAGTTGACCAACACATTATCGACCTTCATTCTTCTATTTTCAATTCTAACATGGTCTCAGAGCTCTCTCTGTTCTACTCCTGTCATAGAATTGAATTCTTTTCTTGCTTCTCTTTCCGAAGCATACCACATGGGAACTATAAGTCTCTGCATGACCCAAGGGACCACAATTCTTCTCTAGTGTGTAATGGAGGAAACAGAACAAGTAAAATTCTGTCCTTCATGTCAATGGTCTGTGTCTCCCTATTGAAGACAAGGAGAGGGTATGAACCGAAGGTGGTGATATAAGCAGTAATTAACCAGCACTACCCTGGTCAATAAACAGCCAGATCTGTAAGTTGTCTAGAGCCCTTTTTCTACATTATGGTTCAAGCATCAATTGTTGCAGAATGTCAGAACAGATTTCTGAATCCTCTCATTCTATTATGTAAGAACAAAAAGCTGTGGTGTCCATTTTTTATAAAACTTCAGAGCTTAAAACCAGTAAAGATGATGTTCTTGGACACTTCATTACCTCTATTAAGCTAAAAAGTTTTACCTTATGAAGTGAGCCACATCAATGGAAAGAACAAACTCCATTGCAATAAAAAAGTCTTAATAAAGCTATTCCTAGAACTTTTGTACACATTAAAAGTGCCTGTCCGTGTTGGGAAGAAATTTGAGTAAACCGTGAGGAAACCCTTCAAACTTCTTGATCATAGAACTCTTTATACAATGGGTTTGAATTCCAATTTATGTTATAGATCTTGAAGAGATGAATTTGATGAACAAAATAACAAATCAAATGGGAGTTCTAAACTACGAGAAAACATAAAAATCCTGATTGACTACTGGCGCCAAGTATGCCTTCCATAAGCTGGAGGCTGAACCCAGATGACTCACCAGGTTCATTTTTCATGGGGAACACCATGAGTGGGTCCACTTTTATTTAAAAAAAATAAAGAAAAAGGAAAGACTGTAAGGGAGAAAAGGAGCATTAATTAGCATTAGATGCGCTCTTTTTGACTTACCTATTTTGCCCCCATAGATAATTAGGTTACTGACCAAAATGATCCTAAAAACCCAGATAAATGATCAATCAAAAAGGATAAAGTCCGATTAATAAGGATGAATGTGGAAAAAGAAGATATTTTCTGATCGGGCTCCATGACCAGAGTTCATGAGCAGTGTACATAGAGTTCTTAGCATGGTACATAGAGGCCTAATGTTAGCCCCTCAGCCCCAAATTATCCCCATGACAACAGACAGACACCTAACATGGTACATAGCAACCAGGTGACCATGCTAGGACCATGCCATGTAGCTATGTAGCATGCTAACCTTTATGTGCATTGCAAGGACCCCTATGTACGCCATCATGGACACTGTTCATGGAGCCCAGTCAGGCTAGCCACATCCTAAAAAATAAGGGCAACACCACCTACCCTTTGATGTGAAGAGTATAATATGCCCTTGGGCAATAATTTAATTGCATGGCCACCAAGTGGAAGGCTGGCAGTCACGCAAGGAAAAAAGGGTGGCCATCCTGCCTATAAATAGGGGGTTATAAAGCTCTCTATGCACCCCATTCCAACGAGGGAGAAGGCGAGGAACGATGAAGATAAGGAGATAAAGAAAGAGAAGAAGAAAAAAGGAGATATAAAGAGGGGGAAATGGGAGCTGGAGTGAAAGAAAGAGAAAAAAAAGTGGCAAAAGATAAGCAAAAATTCATGCCTAAGTAGCGAGGAATATCCAGTAAGCCTAGTCAGTGGACTAGCAAGGAGAAATTCATTTAGGACAGGGATAAAGCTAGAATTCAAGCC
Organism: Saururus chinensis; assembly: GCA_035235625.1. Lineage (NCBI taxonomy): Eukaryota > Viridiplantae > Streptophyta > Magnoliopsida > Piperales > Saururaceae > Saururus > Saururus chinensis. The sequence goes on from CP141141.1 coordinate 7,696,623, forward strand.
GAATGCATGATTATTTTGACTAGATTTGTTAATATAATTTATGCATGCTTAAATTATCATTCCTCCACCATGCATGATTTATAAGCTAAATTTATAATTAGGGTCCTGATTATAATCAGGACCAACACAAACTACTAAAAAAATCAAATCAACACAAACTAATAAAAATGAAAACAACAATCATAACAACCAACCTTAATGCTGTTATTAATGGATGGATGAGGTGTGTAGTTCCGGACCTGATGCAAAGGAAAAAAAGGACATTAATAAAAAAAGTAGCTAAATAAATAGATAAATCAACATGCAAGGATAAGCAGACAAGGAGAGATAATTCAGAAGGCTAAAAAAGAGTACCCAGAAATCTTGGTAATCCATGATATTGCCGACATAGTTGCGACTAATTGTTACTTTCAAAATATACCTGCAAGTTTGACGTAAAAGCATATAAAAATATCCCATAAGCTAACAAATTATGAAAAATGCTAATTCGCTATCAATTGATTATTTAAACCAGAGGTAGAAAAATATATATTCCTCGCCCAAGGCACAAGCAGATTTTGCTTTCTGCCACATACAATCAGCAATAGAGGCTAAATGTATTGCTGTAGGACAAACCTCAGCACTGCTGTGTTGCTGAGACATTTTAGCAAACAAGTAGCAGCTGTTCATTTAAAGCGCAAGGGCAGAAAGGGAATTATTATACTTGGAGTTATTCCGTTATGACTTATAACAGATTGTTAATAAGGGTAGTTTGGTCAGAGCGGTATAACATGACTTGTAGCAGTCTAATAAGTCAGGGACATTTCAGTAATTAGACACTACAGAAAGTCAACAGCAGTTAGTTAGTTAGAGAAGTGGGCCCAGTCCAGCAATCTCAGCTCAGCAGCTCTCCATAAGCACAGCAACTTCCAGAATCTTCTTCATCTGCAGATGGAGTCTCTCATTTCAGTAGTTTTTTATTCCTCTTTTCAAATTTGAACCTGTGTGTTCATCACCATAGCTTTGCTCTTGTAGAACTCATGGAATTGAGTTCCTGAGTACTGCCTCAGTAATTCCGATGGATTCAGGAATAGCTCATTTCAGCTTTGTAACCCACTTCCACTTGTATTTTCAAATTTCGAAATTCAAATTCCAGATTGGTTTAGTTCAGTTCAATCCTACATTTCTGTGTTGTTTTTTATCCTGGTTGCATCATGTATTATGTGCCTTAGAAAATTAATTATTCACAGGAAAACAGTGGCAAGTATGGCGTTGGTATGTTTCTGAATGTTAAGAGGGCCACAGGATGCTACATGAGGACACTGGGCATAGCGATATCCCATGGCGAGACACCTTATGTCCTACACATTACTAAGAAGACAGAAACCCAGGGGACTGAAGGGTTGGAAAATCCTAAAATAGAAATACTGGAAAAAAAGCCAGAAATTTTTGCTCACTCAACTTCATAAAAAAAATGAAAGGATGCACGTGCCCCCCATTTCATTTGCCAAAGTAGACAAATGCAGCGTCCCACTGTGTATAAAAAATGTCCCGATATTTCTCATATAATTTTTAGATGATAAAGAATATTGTAACAGAAAAGAAACGTCTGACACTTCTGATTAATGTCAGATCAAATAAACGTTGGCAATCTCAAAAAGTACCAAAATTTCCTGAAGTACCAAGCAAAAGAAAAATTCAAATGCAGAAAATTAGAATGAAATATACACATCTGAATCATTTTAAATCGTATTAAAAAATAAAGAATCATTATACATCAAGTCAGACTGGGATTAGCAAAACAATAATTATATATTGTTGAAACATATTAAGGCATAAAAAGTTAAGACTATGAAAAACAAAGAGAACAAACATAAACTGGAAAGAGTAAGCACCAATATATACTGTATAAAAAACTAAGAAGGTGAGCTTTGATTACAGCAATATGGATATATTAATAGTGTATAAGGCAAGTTTCACGAAATTGCATGATACAATAAGAGAACTCGGTCTTGATGATGCAAAAAGAAACAAGATGTCGATCTCCATCTCTGAAAGGACATGCAGTAACTAGGGTTGGATACTGTTTACAAGGTCAGTATCATTCTAAAGCCTCTCCAGTGACTACAAATTCCTCTTTCGCAGATGATCCCAAAAGATGTCAAGCATACAATATCTTTAACATGAAGCATTTTATAAAAAGAAAAAACTCGAGTGGTTTGCTAGAAGAATTGCTTGAAAAGCCAAACCACAATTGAAAAACAACTTCTTACTAGGAAAATAAGAGTTAACTAGGACTAACAATTCACAATTCAGCTGTTCGCTCCAATTAATTATGCAAATTTAAGTAATTCGACTTTAGTTGGAATCAGTGGCTTGCCAAAGCTAGGATTTAATTAATTTTCTAGCATATATAACTAAAATTAGTTAAATTAGAATTACTGGCCGCTGGATTTAGTTCATTGTATCACATATATACTCCATTGAGACAGCATTAAAATAACCAAAAAAAAACTTACCTAAGCCTTACATTAACTCCATTGTAAGATTCGTATGGCATTTCCACTGTAGAAAACTCAAACGGGTATGTTTTCCTTTCAAATATCTCACCAGGTACATCCAGTTCACGCACTGCATACAGAAAGCAAGGTTACTGGTTAATTTATATAGGGGTTAAAAACAAAAACTACTCAGCAAAAGGAGCAATCAAGCAGAAAAATACCTAAAACAGAAATACGTTAAGCATGAGGATATAATTTCCCTTCTTGTCCTTTCAGACACAGGTCTTGCAGAATTGAATTTTATAAGCATGCAGTCCCTTGAGAAAATGCGATTGTTTTTTACAATATGGATTGAAAATCACTAGCATATGATTGCAGAATCAGATTAAATTGAGAAATAGGAAAAGTTAAACTGAGATTCAAATAATGAGTACTTCCGAATCATAAAAAATCATAAAGACAAAACAAACAACAAATACTTCCACTCGAATTATATCTTTAACACCTCCTTACAAATTACAATCCATACAGACAGCCATGTTTAATACCAGATAACTCATTTTTCTGTCATAAGCTCAGAGGGGAACTTCTACTCACCAAGAGAGGTGAAATCATAAAAATTGCCTCGATCAAAGTACATTTCTGCAAAATAACACTTGCAATCAATAACTTGTATACAACTCTTCTTCTCATAATACATATGAACAACCACTGAGGTGTGCAGACTGTGATATAAAATGGAGCAGCAAGTACAAATTAGGATAATTCAACTTTCAACAAAAAGAATGACTAACAACAAATACAGAGTATATAACTTTACAAGAAGATGGTTAATCAAGGTTTCAGTGGAGCCATTCCATTCGCATTGACCATCAGAAATCAACCAAGAACAAAAATTTCAGATGTAATTGATAGTGCTCACAAGTCACAATCCAAGCCCATAAAAAGGATCATTAAAACTTATGATCACAGATATAATCAGGACCCATGTCCTAAACGTACAAAACGGAGCGCAGAATGAAGCAACCACCAATACCCAGTAAAAATCCATATAAATAAGAAGCAATTACATGCTATACATCAAGGAAACAAATTGTCACGCATTTGAAACTCTACAGGCGATAAGTATGTAGTCTCTTGAGATTCCAGGGTTGCAATGCCAAAACAGGGGGAGACTCTTATGATACATTCTAATTGCTGTCTAAATCATTCATGGGTGGAAATCCTGCGTAGTTATAGCCAGCAAGTTTTCCTGGCAACCAAGTTTACCTAAAAATTCCACTATGGGTTTCATCAGAATTCTTGAATCATCATTCCATGTCAGTCTGCACAACAACATTACTATTTACTTAAAAACTATACTACAAGAGGCATTTATGGTTCATTTAATATAATTTATGTAAATGAGATAAATTTACCATATCTTGAAGAATGTGGTGTGGCACATCAAAACATTAATCAAGTTGAACTATGAGCAATGTTTAAAAAGCAATCTTTGGATGTGCCCTCAAGGCATGTTCAAAACTCTTCAAAAGTATTTTTCAACAAGGCAAAAAAAAAGTATGAGGTGTGCTTTTTATTTTTCAACCAGGTAAAAGAAAGTCCTTAGGGTTTGAAAGATGCTCTCTCTCTCTCTACTCTTCCCACTACATCCTCCTCCCTCTGTCTAACTCTTCACTTACCAATTCAACATCAACCTTAAGAAATTATCGTTCTGAAAAATTATTTCATTGATTCTATAGGAGGAGAAGGGGTTTGTGAAGTACTCATAATCTAGGAAAGATCGAATTTGACTGAAGAAATGACATGAAATTTTCAATTTCTAGAAAAAAATTCCCTACTATTGTTGACATTTAAACAAAGTGATTTTGTTTCCCCTCATGTGACATAGAGCCAGCCACCGAAGAAAACAAGGATTAAAACCCACGCTTCTTTCTTCCCTCAAATTCCCTTTCATTTCTGTTTTCATTTTCGCCATTTTCTTTGTGCCAAACAACATTACAGCTTCTGCATTGTTCGAAATCTCATAGTAAAGTTACAGAAAATAAAAGAAACAATTCAGCTACTGTTTTTACATAATTGTGTCATCCTTTATAAAGCTCCACTTCCACAGGGAGGCTGACATTGTGGGACCCATTTTTCAAAAGGTATGCTACTTATCAAATTTGACAGGATATCTGCCCCCATCCAAAAGGATATTTATTTCAAACAAGGATAGAACCAGCGTAACTGGGTATAAAGCTTATTTATCACATTCTCTTCCAGAATTTAGCTTACCATACCATAGATGAAAAAACTCTTGAAATAGCATTATGGAAACAGAGTTTTCAAAATCAAACAAAAATGGCAAATACCTATCTGGCCAAGTAGCTCTATTTTAACACCATTATGTTCAACCTTCTTTCCTTGAATTGGTTCAATACAAACCTGCATATAATCAAACAATGACATAGAGCATATTGACTGTAGCACTATAAATAGTTTAACTTCCAGGAAAGAAATGCCGAGTCACCTGCCCAACAATGTTTTCCTGACTTTGAAAAAGAGGGACCAAAGCTGTTTGGCCATTTTCTTTTTTAATGGAAGCCTATAAATAAAAAATACCGATAAATAGGTAAAGAAATGGGCAAAGAAACCTGAGGATGATATCACATGAAATTATAAAATAAAAAAAATCACTTACCTGCTTCCGAGATCTGCCATCAGCAAATGTGATTGAAACAGTACATGGAGACTTAAACGCACCAATCAAGTAATTCTGGATTAATAATTGAGTAGAAGAAGCAAGTCAAAACTTAAAAACTAAAAGATTGTAGATGCATGTGAAGGAAATGATCTGTCATTAGACTTAAAATGCAATCAAAATGTCAAAAAAAATCTCGAAATAGCTCATTCAAAAGTTATGAATAGCAGACCTGCATGTTCTCTATTATGTTTCTGGAAAAAATCATGTAGAAGGATATTATTATGGAAACGATATTGGAGAAAGCAGAGGAAAAAAGAAAACTCTTACCACAACATTCAGAAAGGAAGAAATGTCCCAATATAAGTCAAACAATTTACAGTTGTAAGCAAATGCTCCTGTTTTTTTACAACCAATGATATTTCTTGTTATCAAGATATTTTGCAAAATTCAATACATGTCTGTGTTTTTTGTGTAATATATAAACTCTTAAAAAAATTATGTCCCCGAAGTGGAGCGGCTGTACCACGATCTAACAACTACCCACCATATATAAACAAAAAGATAAAAAAATGAAAATCAAATCCACATGCATCCATTCATCCTAATGAAAGGCAAAAGCTACTCAGTTTCTTGAATACGTTTCAATTTAGTACTATTATTATTCATTGAGCAAAAATCTTACATAGATCACAGTTCTAGAATCAATAATTCTCCCAAAACTACCTATCATAAACTAAGTTTTGAATTCTTCTCTGCCTGCCCCAAAACAATAATACTTTACTTTCAAATATTTTTTTTTTCATAATACTACATCCAAGCACACTATTTTCGTTTTCCTTTTGTCCATCAACATTTCAGATGCACTTTGAAATATTTCAATTAAAATCCATTCCTTCACCTTGTTTTCAATTATCAGCCTCATATGTCATTGACAGACTTTGCTTCCACTTTCAAAGTCAACACCTTAACCCTATAAAACATGATTAAAGTTTCTCAAAGGCTAAAACTGTCTATCACACTAAAGTTGTCAAGTTTCTGCCTTCAGGGATATAACGAACTCCTTGATCATGAACTACAACCAATATCACATATTCTCCATCAAAATATTTTAATTTCAAATCTGACCTGGTGATATTTCAACAAAACATAGACAAAAAAAGGGAAAGAAAAGGAAAAGATTGAACCAGAATTACATTTCAGGTACTCAATTTTGTCTTGCTTATTTTAAACCCTTCAGTTCCAAATCCTCCAGACTACTATTTGGTATTCAATCTCTTGAAAGTCTTATCTAGAAGAGTTGGTGCAACTATTATTAATATGTGCAGCCGCTGGATATAAGAACCACTGAATAACTATAAATTTTGTTTTCTTTTTCATCCATACCACCTTTTCATTACTTCTGTTTCTTCGTTTTTTTGTCCCTTACTCCCCATATCTTCTTTTTTTGTTGCTTATATCTATGACCCTTTTCTCCCTCCTCATAAATCTCCCTACCTTTCTCCCTCTTCTTGCTATCTTACTATCCTTTTCATTTCCCTCAAGTCTCATCTTCTTATCATAACTTTGTTCTCCTTTTATCACCTTCTTCTTGAAGACCTTGTAATCCTATACAAACACATGTCAAAATCATTGTTCAAGTAGAGGCCAGCAGAATCTAGGAAGCTCTACTTGCAAATATATACCCCATAAAAAAATTTCTCTTGAAACATCCACACAGGGTCAAAAGTGAACTTTCACTTTCAACAATTGGATCTGTATAAGAAACATCAGCCATTAGGATTAGGGCTGCCGATGGTACCCATTCTACCTTTCTACCGTCTGTACCATACCGCCAAGAAGTTAAATGATATGGTTGAATTTATTCAACGGGTAAATAAGAGAATAATTTTATCAGACCATTATCTAAATGGAACAGTTACGGGAAAAGTTTTTCCATACCCATTTATTCCTTACCCATTTGCCATATTTATAAATTGTAAATATATTACACCTATTAAGTTTATATATAATATGGAGTATATTTTTTTGGGTAGATTCTATATACAATATATTTCATTATAAACTTTCCTTTCCTTTTCTGCCCCATCCAAAACCATCGGGAGAACCCTAAGCAGCTAAGCCCCATTTAGAACCATTGAGAGAGCCCCTAAGCAGCTAAGCCCCATCCAGAACCATCAAGAGTGCCCCTAAGTGTCAAAGCCCAATCGAGAACCATTGAGAGAGCCCTAGCCTCTAAGCGGCTTCCTTTTTTACTTTTAACCTTTATCAAATAAAGGAAGAGTACATTAGATTGTTTGTTGGTATTGGACCGTATAGGTCTAAATTTAATATGTAAAAAAATGTCCAAGTTAATTTATGTTTCATGTTTGATCCTCACAATTTATTTGCAATAACTATAAACAACAATAGTAATGCTATTAGTTTTTTACCTTAGCAAGATTTGATTCAGTGAATCAATTTGTGAAACGTGCTTATTCTAGCCTTTTCAAGCCACTTTGGCTAATACTCTATAATTTAATGTACGGTATTGTACTACTTCAAGCGATTTGCCACGTATAAGAATATGATGGTTGAACCTCTGAATATTGTATTTCAAAACTTTTATAAGTAACATGTATCCAACTTTTGCAAGTACTTTTTAATATTTAAGCCACATGTAGGATAAAGAGTTGAGCTAGATGTGCCTATCTAGTCAGCATTCACTATGCATATAAGAAATTTTGAGGAGTCTATTATTTTGCCAAATCGGCTATTAATTTTTAGGATTAGCTGTGTTTCTTACATTGAATTGTGAATCTTTATGAAAAGGGTAATAGATAATGGTTAACCGATTAACCAGTCAATTATTAGTGGATGGAATGGATATGGAAGAACCGAGACCCTTTACTCAATGAAAAGGGTTATAGAATAAGCTATACCATAACTCTATCATTCGATTGGAAGCCCTAGTTAGGGTTATACAATCCCGCAGACAAGCATAATGATTTACTGTTATACCAGACATATCCCATATATAATGGCATATAGGAGGGGATGGGACATGAAGGAATTTGTTAAGACATAGATGTGCCCTGTGGCAGCTCCTAATCTAGATGCAGCTCATTGCCTCTCTTCACATGTCCATCCCCCAGCTTTTGGGCAGAAAACCAAAAACAGAATCACCCACTTTGTAAGAGCAACAACATGAGTCATCCTCTGCGAGGAGCAAGCATATGACCTGCCTTGATCTCTTCTCCAGCTGTAACGGTTCAATGGATGGTATATCCATTCATATAATCTTCTGCATCTTCCCATTGGTAATAGACATTTCCATCAGGGATTCCGGACTCAGACTCCAGGGTGCCCATTCCTTGAATGTATGACAGAAGGAGCTCTACCTTGCCAATTTGCCTCTGACTATCAAAAAGAAGCGGGCCAGAGGGATGAAATTTCACAGGACTCGCACCAAGGACAAGGGTTCTCTATTTGGACCCTAGCTTATAGCCTTGCTAAAAGTAGTGGCCTCATGAAAATTTTACATTTCATGTAAAAAGAAGGTTAAAGACAACTTTTTATCAGATGCCTTCATTTTGAAGTTCATGAAACTATAATTTCAACCTCATGAAGAAAGTCACAATATGAAGCCATGGTAGAGGGGAAATGGGACAGATTTGCAGCAGGATAATACAAAGCTACATTGCTAGAGAGGTGCCTCGAAACAAATTGAGTTGTGTTTATGAGGAGGTATTTGTGGAATAAGTAAAAATTATAAAACTTTCCTGACACAGTTTAATCCTAGTTGTTGATGATATTGCAAACAAAAGTTTGTTTTAATCCCTTAGCTGATGGTTTGTAGGAGACAATTTTCCTAACCGATATATCCAATGCATAAAATCTAAGTCCTTAAAACAATTGTCCCCTTGCTGGGACAATCTGAATTTTATTTAACACGTGCCTAGAGATAATATTTGTTGGAATTGGTGAAAAGCTCCATTGAGAAGCTTCTTAGAGGAGATCAAGCCACGAGTGGTATGAGATAATCCACTTATCAAATGTAGAAATAGCTTTTGGAGGAGAATTCTGGAAGAAATTTTATCTTAAAACATATTTACTAAATCCTTCCTGTGCATCTACATTTGCATTCTAGTCCATAGGTCCCTGTCTCCTCCCTAATTAAGTAAAAGGAAGAGCTAGACTGAACCACAAAAAGACTTATTCATCAATAATTCCACAGGATCACTCATGGTAAATCATATAGATGTTTCTCTATGGAATTACAGAATTTCCCAACCAATTTATAAATAAAGACTTAGTTGCAAAGCATCTCCACCCCTAAATACCACATCAACTTCCCCTCTCCTCCCTCCAACCAAAATTAAAAACTAACAAAAATGTGCCTCTGTCTACAACCAGCCAAAGCTAATCCTCTGTATATCATAATCTATAGGGCACCCAAGCCCTCAGGATCGTGCTTTTGCCACAAGGCTAAAAGAAGGCCTGACAAATGGGCCCCAAAGTATTCTGGCCACTATTGTGTGAGACTATAAGATACTCAATATATTTCGTTATTCTAAATTCAAACAAATTACTAGATAATAACAAGTTAAAACACCAGAAGACGTGTGTGTATTTCCAGAACTACCTGATAATTATAATCATAATAAATCAACTCCTTACCCCTCATTTCACTTCCCTTCTCTACTTTTTTACTTGTTCACACTTTCTTCATTAACAAAGCCTAAGCTTTTAGTAAGCACTAAAATTGTTTGTATGACCTACAGTCTTCCTTTTATGCTAAAATCTGAAGAAAAAGTTTATGAAAATCAGAGAGAAAGCCGTTTCAATATAATTTCTTACCTCAAATAAAGACATACTAAGAAAAATGCCAAACTCAAATTAACAATAATTTTCTGATGGTTCTGGTAGGTGATGTTTTCATAGGAGGACACCAGCAGGTCATAATAATACAACTAATAACGATAATCATAGTAAGATGAAACAATATTATTCTTATAACACCGTGATAACAATGATGATAATAACAACAACAATTATATCAATAACAACAATAACTAAAGAGTAGTGCTATTGTGACTTTAACTATCACACGTCAAAACTCTATTTCATCATTTCAACACCATTGATGAGTAGGGCCTTAAACCCACTTTTGTGGGCCCCACTCATCAATAGTGCTGAAATGATGAAGTAAAGCTTTGACATATGAAAGTTAACGTTGCTCAAGCATTTTTCATAACTACATATGAAGTCTCCAGATGGAAATATATCCAAAAAACATTTAGCCTTATTAATATTAAAAGACAAGAAATCTACTTTTCTATATTCTAAAGGTGTAGAAACATCTACAATTTAAAAAACTTCCATGACCACTTATGAACAAAAGCAAGACATAAAATCAATGTTGAGAGCTAATCTAGAATCATTCAAAACACATATTTTTAAGGAGTACACTGAGAATCTTACCATCCTCTTGACAATTGAGTGCTGATCTGAAGTTTTGGCTTAAAAACAGAACCTACACAGCATAGAGTAGAATATTACCTTAACTAACTAACAGTCCAAAACAAGAGTATAAAGTAAGTTCATAAGTACACAGGTAAAATGTGTGCACATGCACATGAGTGCAACCGTGGCCATTATTTATATTTAAAAAAAAGGCAGAATGCTTATGCATTTGATACGAAAACCCCGAAATGTAAACTAATGAATCTAACTAGTAGGCCTCTTCGTTGGACTTCTATTTGCTAGTTCGGAAGCTAGTCTCAACAGCAAAAACTTGACTACAAAAAGTTGCATGCTGTCGTTTGCAGTGTCACAAACATTTATTTTCTGAATTGTGACCACAGTGGCACAATCACTATTAGTAATCACTATTAGTACAATTTGTCACAATCCCATTTCTGGAACTCAATCGATTTCAGGCAGTATTTGCAGAACAAAATTACTTTTGAAGACAGTGTCCAGAGATGTTTAAGCTGAATTAGATTTTCATATTCCAATAACACATTCACACCCTTCATGCCACCATCACTACTATAAAGAGAATTGAGTGGAGGACCAAATGTGAGATTACTAAATACTCATAAAATTACGTATCTGTATTCCAATCAGTAAAGGATGCATTGCACTTAATATCAGTGCTCAGACTTCCTCTGAACAGTTATCGGGCCTCTAAAGCCAAAGCCTAAGTTTCTTCCTGTAAGGAAAGGGATTAACTTATTGATATTAACCATACTAAACAGATTACTACTCTCCTAAACAGTGACTAACCCTGTACATCTAATACTTCTGAACCTTACTAACCCCCACACCCACTTTTTTTCTTTTGATCGCAAGAAAAATTATTTGAAGGAGCACATCTTACAAACTCAAATTCACACCATCAAATTAAATTTTATGTCTTAGGAAGAAGAGGACAGAGTCAAAACAGAGTTGTCCATCAAGAGATCATAAAAAAAAAACAGAAAATTTGTGAAACGTTGCCTATATTCGCTTAATGGGTACTAAAAAAATAATCTATAATCATGTGATAAACAACAGTGGAAAAACACTTAAACGGATCATGCCTACAGTGGATCCCCGGTTAATAAAAACGACAACGGAGAAAGAATGGAAAACCGGGATCGGAATCAGAGATTGGGAGGTCGTACCAAGGAAGAAGATGTTGAATGAATGGGCCTTCGAGATGGTCGCCGTCGCTCTAGGCGTCGACGTCCATGGAGGGAACGGAGGAGCGAGAGCAGCTGGCCTGGCCCAAGGGAACGCGCCGAGGCTTTGGCTTCCTTACAGCGTGGCCCGCTTTTCGACCCGGATAATTATGATTTACCCGGTCAACTATCAAAAACCGTACCGAACCGGTTTATTTGAAAAAGGGGATATTTGAACTAAATTGGTGTACATGATATAAGCGATTTACCAAACTTACTTGTTATTGTGCGAGGACTTCCGAGATTTCAGTGTTTACGCAAGATTCCTCATTTACCAGGTTGCGCCTACATTTTCTTAACCTTTTTACCTTCATCCCTCCAGGGCTCCGTCTGTTTAATGCAGCATTTCAAAATGGAACAGCCCTCACATACATTATGGGCATGTTAATGTTGTACTCCCCCACACGACTCTTTTTTCCTCCTTTACATCGTTACCCGACTAGCGGAATCAGGATTTTTGGTGAAGGGGCTTATGAGATAACGAAGATTTAATTTTTTTTCTTTTGTATTAGAATAATAAAGATAATAATTAAGGTATACTTAAGTAAAACATAAAATTAAGATAAAAAATATAAGTAATTATAAAAATTATTAAAAAAATATAATAAATATTTAATATGAGTAAAATACATACCCATTCGAACATCCTTGTAAACTTTATTTATAATAATTTTTTATATTCATGAATCATGTATTTCAATGTCAAGAAATTAAACACTTCTTATTTTAAAAAGACAAATGTTAATAGGAGACTAATTTTATTTTAAAACGAAACTAGTACAAAACCTCATTAATGTAAGGAAAAACAAGAATATACAAATAAGAATAGAAATTAACAAATAAATAGATATAATAATGAAGACAATATTACCATTGAGATGACAATTGCCCTAGATGAGGTTTCATGTTTTAGAAGCGTTCGATGATCTATTTAATATCAATTTTCTTAAAAATGTCATTCTCAATATATATAATCAAACAATCACTCATCAACTCATCTCTCATTTGATTACGAAGCTTATTCTTCACAATATTCATTGCAAAAAATGTTCTTTCAATTGTAGTAATTGCAATTAGAAGGGTTAATGCCAACTTTATAAGCAAATAAACCAAGGGAAATCGTAAATTTTTTTCCTTCTCCAACAATTTCTTAGCAAGATCAGCAATCTCAATTAAGTTTAAGAACTTATTATCAGACTTCATATCCACAATATAAATATCTAGTTGATCATTAAGGATTGATATATCCATTGTAGAGAATTCACGTGGATAAATTCTAGCAAGACAAAGTAATATTTGTTTATCAAAAGCTAATAAAGAATCTCTTGGATCAAGACATGATATACAAAAAAGCAACTTCGTACTCCTTTTTGTGAAACAAGTGTTATGTTTTGAAGTTATATATTAATAACAGTGTAGAACAAACCAACACGATAATAATGTAGGTTTGTAATTTGTTTTCCACGTCGTGACCTTTCTCGTGCTATGTACTTTCCATCCTTACAAGGAATATCAATATCATGTTGGTTACAAAATAAACAAAATTTAGTCATAATAGTCTCATCTATTGTCTCTTATTTCTAGCAATGTTTCCTTAGATGATTTAACCAAAGCCATTGCATTCACAATATCTTGGTCCTTCCGTTGCAATGCTTTTAATAGATCATTGGTTACCCCTAAAATATTCTTCATAATATGCAAATTGAAAACAAATTCAAAAGATGACATATTATCAATTAGGGAATTTACTTTGGCTCTAAACTCTCGCTCTTTGCTATCTCTATCAATAATATTAAGCACTTGAATCACAACAGAAAACATGATAATAAAGCTTTGCAATGCACCATAATGTGAGCCCCAATGTGTGTCACATGGCCTTCTCAAGTTAGTTTCTTAGTTAAGTTCTTTCCCGGTTGCTAAGTCACCACTTTTAATTGTTTTAGTAATATCTTTTAGTTGTTGTTCTATGAGATTATCTTTGTGCTTACATGATGCTCCCACAATATTCGTTATAGTAGAGAGCAAGTCAAAAAAATTACTTATTGCCTTGTTATTTTTTGCAATGGTAACAAGTGTTAATTGAAGACAATGAGCAAACAATGAATATAATGTGCATATTCATTCTCATTCAAAATAAGTGCTTTTAGCCCATTAAACTTACCTTGCATGTTACTTACACCATCATAACTTTTTCCTCGTAATCTTTGTATACTTAATCAATGCTTAGAAAATAGTTCTTCAATTGCCTTTTTAAGTTCCACAACTATTGTTTCTTTAACATGTATGAAGCCAATAACATGCTCAATCACACAACCTCATTGATCCACATAACATATAGCAACAACCATTTGTTCCTTAATAGACACATCACGAGATTCATTAACCAAAATAGTAAAGAAGGCATCCCCAAGTTCATTGATGATAACTACTACAGTTTCCATTACAAATGAATTTATGATACCTTTCTGAATACTTGGCGTTGTCACTTTGTCATTTTGAGGAGCAATTTTTAGGACAACCCTCCCCACATCTCCATTGCTATGTGCAAAAAAAATTTAGAAGTTCAAGAAAATTTCCTTGATTATTTGAATTTTCTGATTCATCATGACGATGAAAAGGTAAACCTTGATTTAAAAGAAATTTAGTGCACTCAATTGATGCCTCCAACTAAGTAAAATATTCAAGTTTACTTTGCTCTTCTTGCTTCTTTAAAAAAAAATTAATGTATTATTCTTAATTTAATGTCTTGACCCATCTTGTAAGCTTTATTGTGAGAACTATCCACTCCTACATAAGCATCAATTCTTTCGCATTTCTTTTAATTTCTAAATCCTTTTGACTATAAAAGCATCTTTACCCCCACCTCTCCAAAAAGATAACAATATAAACAAAATATTGTATTTTTATCCATGCTATAGTCTAGCCAAGTGAGATGCTTATCAAACAAATTAGGATTAAAGCGTCGTGTACTCTTGCAAATTCACTTTGAGGGAAAGAGTGATTATGAGGTTGATAAGGGCCCTTTTGCAAATCATATCTCCTAATAGTGTCTTGGTCATTGGGATAAAATCTTGAAATCGGAGTTTGTAACCCAGGATCTGCTATTAATTCATCTACATTGACCATTGACATATGCATTTCATTCTTTTTAGCTTGATCTTCATCCCCACTAGAAGTTGATGGTGTAGAACGAAGACACTCATACTTTCTTTTGAGAAATTTATCTATTATTTAGGCAACAAGACTTGCTACTATAACATGTTAAAAATCTATTCTAACACAAAAAGATGCACAAATATCTTTAATTACTAGCAACCACGACTTTTAACTTTTAATAACCAACAACCATTACTTTTATAAAATTATTTTTTAAAATACAAATCTAATTAAGTAAAGACCAAAGAATGAACTGAAATAGTTATTTAGGGTTTAGGGTATAGACTGAAATAGGTATTCATTCAAAGAGTCAAACAATGAGTAGAATAGTAATTCAATTATTCAAAGAATTAAATGGTTAAATAATACATAGAATAGTGATTCAGTCATTCAAATAATTGAATAGTTAAAGAGTAAGTAAGTGAAATAGTGATTCAATGAATTAAATAGTCAAACAATAAGTAAAATAGAGTGAAATAGTGATTTAGGCATTAAAAATATCAAACTGAAACAGAGCAAAGACCTACACATATTTCATCTTATTTATTAAAAACCTATCAAGTATCAAGTAAATGCACTGATCTATCTCTCTTGACACAAAATTTTATTATCATTACTAAAGCGATCAAAATTTGTTAAAGCTTGACTTATTTTGTTGAAGCTCACAAATTTTCTAAACGCTGGCTTGGTAAACTACATTATTTCAGAAAAATGTAATTAAATAGAAACGGAACAAAGACCTACACATATTTCATCTTACTCATTATAAACCTATCAAGTAAAGACAAAAATTAATATTTTTTTAAAATACAAGAGTACATGAAGGCATCATGATTTGGTACTTCATTCAATTCATTAAAATTTAGTCAAAAACCTATCAAGTAAAGACAAAAGACCTATCAAGTAAAGACAAAAATCAATTATTATTTAAAAGATAAGATTTGTACTTCACTCATTCAAATTCACCAGGAAGGAATATGAATTCAATAAAAAAATTATCACTAAGAAAAGACAAAGTTGAATGATACTGTAAGAAGTGTAGAACACGCTTTTTGGAAAAATAAACCGGGGAGTGAGGCTGCAAGAGACGAAAACTGGAAAAGGACTTTTGTAGAAGCACAAAAGAAAGATGAAAAGACTTTGTTGCCATAGATGGTATAAATTGTAAGTAGAAGGACTGGTCCTGATGACAAGATGACTAAAATAAAACTGTCATGTAGTTGGGCTGGGTTAATGTTTAATTAATTTATACATGACTCAACTGGGGTTAGCATGGGTTAGATAATAAATACCAACCCAACGTGCATATAACGTAGGAGGGGGGTCTTAAAAAAAACAAAAAGTCAAGGGGGTCATATGACCCTACCCTATTGTGTAGATCCGCCCTTGGCCATCACCCCCTCCTATCCTCCAATCACCCATCTCCCTGTGTCACGACCTAGTTTTTTAAAACCTTTTTCAATAAAGGATGTGCAATAAATTACGAAAAAAATTCATTTCTTAAATACAAAATAAAGTATCCTATTAATATTCATGTCATGACAACTCGCATTCACAAATACGAATATCAAAATATATAATATTACTATATATGTCAAAAGTCCATAAATAGCAAGTTAACCCTCTAAGTACAAGTCTATTTATTCATCTAAAATTAAATAACTCAGTAAAGTTGTCTCACACACCAATAATTATAATTTTTTTATAAAATTGCATATGTAAGAAACTAGTCCTACTAGTTCAATGTTGTCTGCAATACCCCCACCGACGTCCTGGCCAGTAAGTCATTTTTTATATTGCTATACTACCAATAAATTGAATTACTTACAAAATAAAAAAATTTAGAAGCTAAATTACGTCGTCCTTAATCCCCTACTGATGATCCTAGTCACGCTAGTCTTTGATTAAAGAGCCTATAGCTAAAAACCAAATAACAATGAAATATTTCATCCATTTGGAGGAAACTATCCAAAAGAATAAAAGTATTAATTAATATTTTCAAATTGAACCAACATCACCAAGATGTTAGTTGCCCATGTATTCATCAGACAACATCTTCATTGTTAGTTCCAACAAGATCGAACCCATACATAGTTTTGCCTAAAAATTACATTATCTTAAGAGGCATAATATCAAATATACAATACTTAAGTATTTTTAAACTAACATACATTTGATGCAAGTTCTTTAGGCGTTCCACTTGTTCTAATTAAACAAACAATTTTAAGCAATTTCATTAATTATCTTACAAACCTTTGTTCGATAATTAATATCCACGTCTAACCCCAAGGACATATGGACAGACTCATCAAATATCAACCTAAGTGACAAATGATACAACCACCATAGACCACCCCCACATCGTATCATCCATATTGCATATGGAATCCATCAGGAAGTACCATATCCCAACCTAACCCCTAAGGACCTAACTAAAGTGGAATGACATTGCCCACAACTTTACCTGAACAAAAGCAGTGGGAGAAGCCAACTAAGCATGATTTTAGCTAATCCAAACACATGTACACTAAATGATTCTGAATAGACCAGTTGTGAGTAAAGGCTCACATAGCTCCTTCCTCCCTCCAACAGGGAAGTACAATAACAAAGTCAAATCAACAACTCATCAATAGAGCTAAAACTCAGAAAAAAACTATCTTGAACCCTATCCAAGCTCGACAAACAAGAAAGGATTCATAATGATTATCTCAAACCCTATCAGTCTATTTTAGACTAGGGTCAAGAGTCAAAATGGTCATTAGTTCATTAACCAAGGCAAATTATTAAGTCAAGGCCTTATTCACTCTATGAACTAGTCCTAAACCCCTTTGAAGGTATTTTAGTCTTTATCTTAATTATGTGTTCTCGCCCAATCCAAATCAATCTAAACCTCATTGATTAATCTTTCAATAACCTTAAGCTAGTGATAAATTGTAACGCCCTGAGATTTTTCATGCAATTTTCTTAAAATTCACGGAATTTTTTTCAATATAACAACTGTACATTGGAGGAAAAATGACGAAATTAAAACTTGATAAAATAGTTTATAATTTAAAATATTAAATATAAATTTTCCATCTAAATATTTCCATCATACGGTCAAACATCGTACGACCAAAGCAAATATCCTCAGGCGCTACTCAAAACAAACATATGACTAAATTACCATGATCATGGATTTTTAAATACTAATAACTCTCAGGCATCCCCGAGTACAAAGTCCCATACACAGTCTACTATTTGATCCAAATTAAAAGTCCAGAAGATATAAACATTTAAATCTCATCTCACCCAATACATCAAATCGTGGCACTAAATACACTCTCATTGAGTCAAATAAACCTGAATCAAAAGGAGAAACAATCCATTGCATAATCGAGCATCCATCTCTAGGAGCTCTCCAACACAACCTGCAAAAGCCTCCCAAACAACGGGGCTAAAAAAGTAGGGTGAGTATTTTCATACTCAGTAGGAAAATACCTAGTAAGGGAATCTAAACAGTGAACTCAATAAGTTCATAAAAAACATGCGTTCATGCAACTCAAACATGAAGCAGTCAATGTAATATAATTATAAACATATGCATAAAATCATGCATAACACACTAATGAAAGCAAACTTACACAAACACCCTTAATCAGGGTCTTACAACTTACTCGTACCATCGTAAGCATACTCAATACCTTACACATACTTGTACGACCTTATTCGTACAATCTTACACTTACAGTCCTCTCAGAATCATATACCTACAGTCATACTCAGAAACTTACACTTACAACATACACATACTCGTACGAACTTACTTGTATGACCTTAATCGTACAATCTCTTTTACACATAAATGTACTCTTACGTCTTCCATAGAAGCTTACACTTACTCTGGATCTTACACGTACAACTTACTCAGAATCTGAAACATACAACATATTCTTACCATCGTACACATATTACCGACAACTGAAACTCATTACAATTAATAAGCTCTCGAGTCAGAAAGGAAGAGAATGCCACTAGGGCGTCACCTTAACCTTCGGGGAGCAACTAGACGCCATGGACTTTTTTGAAGGTAAGGCACACCTATGCTGATGGGGCACAGGATCAAACAGGTAAGAGTAGGTCCATGATACTACTTACCTGAGTGCGCAAATACCCACTCTCTGAGGTCATACAGTGCCAACTAAGGGTGGAAAACATACAGTGCCACTCTAGGGCAGTAATCTTACAATACCACTCTTGGGCAGAACATATAGTGTCATCTATAGACAGAAACATATAGAGCCCACGAAGGGTGGAAACTTATAGCACTCTCAACAGAGCATCAAATGTCTGGGCTTAATGCAGCACACAGACCAAATCAAAACATACATCGCTCTCAACAGAGCATTAGATGTCTGGTGCACTAAATAGCAGACAAACAACATCCTGCAGGATAAACACCATGGCAAGACATGGGAAATGTTCAGCGACTCATTATCGGCTAGCTCAAACATGAAACTTAATCCGTCGAACCCTCAGGTCTCAAACTCACAATGCTATTATTGGCTTTCTCATAATTCAAGTTTGAATTAATTAAGTTATGCAGTATAATTATGCCAAACTGACTCACAGTCCTCGACTGATCAAACCGAAGCTGAGCCCGAACGAAACCCTAGTTCGTTGGGGCAGCAAACTTCACTTATCTGTCCAAGTCACAACATAGCTCACCATACACAGATCCTTACGTAATCATACATCCTCTGTCATCCCCCTTACAGTCAAAACATCTTACTTACATCATCAAACTGAGCTCCTCAAAGCAGATCCTCATTATCCCCTTACCTACACCTCACTGATTATGCTTACTTTTCACCTCATAATTTGTACATTATACTTGTATAATTATGCACACTCTTACTATCTAACAAACCCACATAAGGCTTCAAGCCTAAGTTCTCTTACTTATAGAAACCAACCCCTCACTTTGCTCCACACCAAACCAATCCAATCCGCTCTATTCTTCGTCTATCATACTTACGTTTGTCGTCTTCAATCACACGCTTACCCATCCACATCCGACTCCATAATAAAAACCTTACCACTTCTTACTGTCCATCGCCCATACCTCTGCCCACACACACAGTCCGCATACATAACTTACTCAAAATCACTAGCCATCACTAGCACATACATATTCCACATCCATAAAGCATGCATACATCTCATACATATCAATCATACTTAGCACACATATTACACATACATCAACTGTACCTACAGCTCATAGGCATGCCATATGTATCTAAACATATCATATAATCATGCTTATATGCACATCATGCAATCCTAGCATGCTACTACTCATTCAAGCATTATCATGAAATTACGAGTTCAAAGCTCCCCACCTCGTAATAATGACATTTGATGGTGAGCATATGACAGTGGCGGAGTTGATGGCCAAAGCTTTTCCTACCCGAGAGAGCTTCTATCCCGAGGATTTAGGAAGTGCTAGAACTACACACGGCCAAAAGGGTGTCAAAGTCAATGCGGCAAAATCTGCGATCCACAGAGGCACACTAGGGGCGGCCGGGAGAAAGATCGTGCCAATGAGTGCCAGGTGCCACCAAAGGTCTAAGTGTATGCACTAAAATTCGATCGGTGGTTAAAAAATACCCAACCGGTCACAAAACATCGAAATCGGCCGTGGACAGCACCCAATGACATCGATTCTACGTTTACAAGGGCCCACATAAGGGTGGAGGGCGTGAGAGACACTCAAGGATGGAGGAGTGGTGGTGGACTCTGGTGGTCAAATACAGATGATGGCGGAGCCATCCGACGGTCAGGCAGTGCCAAAGTGGCACCTAAACCCTAACCCACACGCGCGGCTACTTGCACACATGGCAAAAGGGAGAGGAGAGAGGGCTAGACGGTGCTGGCCCAAAGCTCATAAGGGCGGTAGGGCCATACCAAGGGTGGTGACTGACAAAGATGGCCTTTCCCATTGTCGTGTCGAGGTAGGGCGACTAGAGGCCATAAGGTGTCCAGTGGAGGTAGGATAGTAAAAGGGCAAAATATGGCGCTCTCTATAGCGCGGTTAGACACATAATCGGCAGAGGGGACATGTGACTCACGTTGAAAAAAGAGGGGCAGTGCCGCACTAGGGCGGCCAGCCATCTCCAGGCTGAGACACGCCACACTAAGGTGGTCCAAAGGGTGTTCGGCATCCAACGATGCTTGATGGCCCAAAATAGGTGGAAAACCCTAGGGGCACAAGGACAAGCAGGGGTTACTGGCCGGCTCCATCATGGCCCTAGCAGCCAGGATGAGCTATCTCCTGCTAGAGGTGACGGCCAAAGTCAGCGGCCATAGGCCGAACAGATAGCATAGTGAGGAGAAAAGGCTCGGTTCTTCCAAGTGAGAGCACCCGAGCAAGGGATGCAGATCAGTTCCGACAAAGCGGAGGGGACGGAAGCTGAACAAGGTATGGAGGGGTGGCCCACTAGCGTCATTGGGCCGTGGCAGAGCCGAACAAAGTTCCACATGGCCATGCCTGACGTCTGATTGGTAGTGGCAGTCACAACGTCCAAAACGGACGTAGACCAAAAATAGGAGTAGACCGAAGGGGAAAATAGGGCCGGGGAGGGAAGGTGGCCGGAGTAGGGTGGAGCTGGGTAGAGGCGGCTACACCAGTGCTGTCGGGCCAAGGCTGTCCAGACGGAGGCAAGCCGGAGGGTAGTTCCTTCCCGGCGCGTCATCAATTTTCTGTCACAAACAGAAATAGGGGAGGGGAAGGTCTGGCCAGAGGGAAGAGGAAGGATGGAGGCTGAACTGGGGCTGATCCGGGCAGAGGGCGGAGTGGCTGTGGGGGCCAAGTGGGGCCGGGAGAGGTGTCCCCCTATCGTTGTCGGCCCAAGGCAGAGCCAAGGGCAGCCAGCCGGCCCATGCCGACCCACAGCGGTGGTGGAACTCACAACACAGTGCAAAAGAGGGCAAACCGGGGAGGAGGGCAACATGGCCGTGGGGGCTGGGGCAGTAGCCCCTTGGTGTTGCACTGCTAGGGTGGAGCTGATGGCGGAGGTCCGGCATCCAATTGGTGGCCGGCGGTTCCATCACCTTCGCCAAACCAAGGCGAGGCTGGAGGGAGATCCAATCGGTAGTGGCTCGCCGCTGGCAGCCACCATTTCACCAAAACAATGAGGCGGCAAAAACAGAGTAGAGAGGGGAAGGATGAGTGGGGCGGTGGAACAGAGGCCACTAGGGCCGGGAGGGATAGCCTCCCGCTATCATCGGCCCGAGGCGGGACCATGGCCGGCCAGCTAGGTCATGCCGGCCCACGGTGGTGGCAAAACAACCAAAATAGAGAGGGTGAGGGAACTAACTGAGAGCAGACAAAGCGGCAGGGTCGTGGGCAGCACGGTCGTGGGCGGCCGGGGCGGTGGCTCCTTGCCGTTGCACGGCCAGGGCGGAGCCAGTGGTGGTGGCCCTGCGGCCCACTGGCGACCGGCAGCGGCTAGAACAGAGGAACACCGGAGCAGGGGGAAACAGTCGTCTTGTTCCAGAAGTTTTTGGATCGGGCTCGGCCGAGCCCGATATTTCTGTTCCCCTTTGTTTTTTTTCTTTTTGCCCTTATCTTCTGCAGTCTCCTCCTCTCTGAAATTTTTGAGCCATAAACGTGAGTGTAAATGTGCATCTAGGCCCATGGCCTACGACTAAGCCCTACACTCGACTACGGGTATAGATATCGAAACCAAATATGCCAAAACGTCATTATTTGTCTGCCAAAAATTATCAAAAAATAGCAAAAAATTATAAGAAATTGTAGGGAAAATCCAGGGCATTACATAAATTACTATCACAATATAAATTTGCAAACATTAAGGCAAATAAAAACATAAATAATATGAGCCCACACAAGTCCTAACGTATCGTAATATCAAGTGTCAAACTTAATTATGACAATAGAAAGACTCATGTTCTCGTTCCCTAAATCTCCTCAATTAGGAGCATCTATTTTATAAAAACGGTTATAATGCACCTAAGGGCATTAAGGTAATTTTCTCACATGGAATGCCCATTTTTAGGTATGTTCTTGACCTCTCAAGAGGTTTTGATCTTGAATTGGCCCCATTGATTCCATTCATACGAATACTAGTCTGCTTATATGAGTATTTCTGTCATTTCGTTCAAGGCTTCCCTAAACTCTAATGGGTCCGAAACTGATCCAAGGTGTACTCCTTGATGTCATGGACTAATGGTAATTTTTTAGACATTTTATGGGGTTATAAACCACTAGATCTGACTTTGGTTTGCCTCTGGGATTTTCCCCTACCTGAAACTTGGTCAAGATACTCGTCATGTTTCCTTGACAATTGATCGTTTATAATTAAACCCTTTGCAAGTGTACAAAGTAATTATACTAGGATAAGTATTTAAGGGTTGTCGAACCTTAGGGACGGATGAATTATTACTAAATCTAAGAGAGGAATTTGTTGATTAAAAATTAAAGAGAACATAAAATTAAAACTAAGCAAAAAGAAATAATCACTAAATTAAAAGCAAGAGATTAATATGATGGAATTTACTTAGGAAATTGAATCCACTATAGAATCATAACAATTCCTTAACTCTTAATCTAAATCTAGTGTGAATATGAACAAGTATTCTCAGCTACAAGCTAAAATTACTTCAGAAATAATCATTAATTAAATTCATGGCATGAACTATCTTCGACAATAGCACAAATTATCTACACTAAACTAGCTACAAGCGTGACTCGTCTAATCTTAGTATAACTCATCTAATTCATTAATTATCTAAACATTAAAACTATTGCATGACCATCTCATCTAAATCACAGAAATTAGAATCAATAAAAATATCAAAACCACTTCAATTTATCATCTACAAGACAATAAATCAACATAGACTTGAATAAACATTAAAAGTTCTTCCATTAAAAAAGAAATCTTTATCATATAATTATCATCATTCACAACTGAGATCTAAATTAAAAATAAAAGAAACTAAAACTTATCTATAGCTTCATCAACTCCTAAGTAAAAGAAAAGTCTAGCCTTCCATTGTAGAAGGAAGCTCTTGAATCTCCATTAAAAGTTTTGAGTTTTCTTCCATCTTCTTCTTCGTTTTTCTCTTCAGAAAAGCTACTGAAATCTCTTAATTTCGAGCAAAATATGTCTTTATATAGACATAAGAACTGTAGGAGGAAGTTTAATATGAAAAGGATTAAAAATTAGCTTAAACTAGGAAATTACGCGTTATCCCGATCGATCACCTTGCATGCCCGTTCGATCGCCTGTACTGAATTTGTCTTCATAATCACATTTAGCTATTTGTTACTTAAAATGCCCCATTCGATCGGCTACACTATTTCTGCAAATTGGACAATTTTTCTGGACAATCTAATTTTTGTTTATTAAGCTCTTTCTTTCGTGTCCATATTAATTTCTAACATGTTTATAACTCCGAAAAGTTGTCCAAATCACTTTAAAGCATGTCAAGATTCTTTTGAATTATTCTAAATATTGTCCAAGTACCTCGATAAGCACACTTTGCCTACAAAATATAAAATATCATTTTTATACATGTAGAATATAATTAAAATCCCAACTTGATTTAAATACATGCCTAAACTACTAATAACTTCTAAAATTAATTAATAATTAAACTAAAATATTAATAACTATCTTAATCTAAATAAACCATAACTAACACTAAATTAACCTAATATATACTAGCAAATAAGGTAAAAATGCATATAAAATAGATATATTTCATACTTATCAATAATCCCATAATTTTTTTAAATTTTTACCAAAGTCTTTACCCCACTAAAATTGACTCAGTTCAATGGTATTTTTTTAAGTTGGATCGAACCTGGCAAGCTGGGTTGCTAGCCCAATCTTGGCAGATTTAACTATGGGCAGGGCCCATGGATCCGGTCTCAGGCATCGTCTTTTCTAGACCCCCTTTGCAAAAATTCTCTTGGAGAAGAAAAGGGAGGAGAAGTTGTAACGCCTCATTGTACAATTATGTTGAACCCATGGTTTAGGGTTATTATGGAATTTTAGATAATTTTTAGGGGGTCTTTAAAGGATGAATCTTCATATATGGGTAGATCTTGAAGTAAAGAGTATAATAAATCAAAGAATACGCAAAACGGAGGTTGGGAACAAAAGTTACGACCTCGGGAAGTATGTCACATGGGCAGAACCTACCTACGAAGTGTGGGATAACCTACTCATGTGTGTCTAGTTATAAAGGGTGAGTCAATACGAGTCCATCGCTACCAAGAATGCGTGATTCCGACTTCATGGTAAGAAGATATCACAATTTGAAGTTGGAATAATATAGGAATAAAATAATAGGGAAATAGGACAAATTAGCTAGTGTCACCTGGTGTGCGAGCCGCACTACATGTTGTGGGGCTCACATGTACATGGGTTGTCCTTTTGACACATGGCAGATCCATGTGGTCCAGCGTGTGTGCTTGTTGCGTCGTTGCCTCACTGGCATGTGACATGTCCCGTGCGGGATTTTGTCCACTCACGGGTTTTTCCTCTATAAATAGGAAACTTGTGTGATTTTCGGCTAGTCATCTAGCCCAGTCTAAGTTTGATTTAACCCGTTCATTCTTAGCTAATTGAAGGGTGTTCTACGTAATAAAAATGTCTAACTCCTTGAGTTGGAGATTCTTGAGGGGAAATGGCCCAGGACATGAGGAGGGGTCTGTATGACGCCCTCGGGCAGAGAGAGAGAGAAATGGCCCATAGTGATAGAAGGCTCTGTCATTTGCTGTCGGGCCACATTGAGAGAACTGGCTTGGAGTATGGGGAGGCTCCACCCTTCACCGATGAGCCACGTAGTTAGAGTAATGTCCCCGGGTAAGGGGAGGATCTGCCGCCTTCAAGCGTGCAAAGAGTGATGCATCTATGGGAAGGAGGAGCTTTTGTCCATCACCTTCAGGTGTAAAGAGTGAGAAAAGCCTTGGGAAAGGGAAGCGTCTGTCCATCGCCTTCTGGCACAATGAGAGAAATGTTTCTGGGCAAGAGGAGGCTCCACCCACCATCTCCAAACCTGAAGGGGAGAATGCCCTAAAGGAAGGAGCAACTCCTAAAACCGCTACTTCCAAAAGCCTCAAAGGAGCAAGCGTTTCTAACCTTCTGATTTAATAAGTAATTATATGAATGCATATGGTGATTAAGATATATATTTTGCTATGATCCGATGTGTTCATATATGTTTTGCTAAGCTCTGTAGTAGAGTAGGATGTCTATTGTCACTGATTTGTTAGCTTCTATTTGACTTTGATGATTTCTATTTGATTTACGTATGACTCCTATTAAATATTTAGATATACATATTTTGACATATATAAATTTGTACTGCCTGATGTATATAATAGTCGTTAGGCATAACTATGTTTAGATCTGATTGCATTGGAATAACATCATAGATGTTGTACAATATTTACATAGGCAACCAATGTCATGACAGTGTTGGCTCGATCCAAATTAGTGATAAAATATACTTTTATTTTGGCCTACGCGCATCGGAGCACTTAAGTTGTATAGTGCGTAGAAGAACATTATGTTTCTCGCACACAGATGTCACTGCTCCTGGTTTATTTTAGAAAATTAATTTACTCCGATTGTGTTTTCAGAACCCTTGGTCCAGGTCAGGGTGCTATAGAAGTGGAGGCCCCTAGTAGCGGATTTGCGACTAGAAGGCTACAAACACAACCAACTAGCACAGAAACAAGGGAATCCTCTAGGAGAGGTGTCATCAACGACCATCCGGTGGAGCCCACAACCATTCCCACTCACTATCAGTTCCTATGTCAATGGAATAGTGATAGCCAGGACCACTAGACCTCATGGCAAGTGGGGAGGAGAACGAGGTGGGAAGGGTTAGCCCAATGGCCTCCCTCCACACCATCACCACTGGTCCCTACACTGCACTATGGATTGACGAAAACAAGATGGTTCTAGGATAGTTCGTGGTTGGAGGTGACAGGTGACGGTATCATGAGTGTGAAGCCAGTCTTTTGGCTTCCTCTTGCCAACATCTGGTAATGGTCAGAACATAGTCCCTCCAACTAGAGCTGAAATCGATGGGTGAGGGAGATGTGCTCATTTCCCATCCTGTTGGCCAGAGCAGAGAGATGGACAAGGGACATGAGTTTCCCTTATGTTGGTCGGACCAATTCCACTAGCAATGGCCAACCACTAGCTACTGGTGGTTGACCGGCAGGCAGGCAAGGGTTGGTCATCCAACGAAAGCTAGTCGGCATAACAACAAGCCAGGTTGCCCATCTCTTCTTTATTAAATCAAAACTAAGTTGAGAAAAGTTAATGTGTGATTCTACCTTACTTGTCGAGTTGTCGTCAATTCACCACCATCAAAGCTTCGCGAACACTTCTCCTCACTTTGCCCCTCCTGCCTCCTAGCTAAAAGCTCCCTCCTAATAAGCCCTAATTACTTTTTATATCAATGGGGAATAGGGTTACTAATCCCCCTAGACTTTGCCCAAAAGACCCCTACTAGGATGCTTAATTGGGCTTTTTTATTAATTTTTTTCACTCCACATAGGTGGGAGTGCTAGGTGAAATAAATGGCCCAAGTGCACATAGAATGCAGGTAAATGGTCCCTGTGCGACATGTTCAACCTTGAACGGTCATATCTCATTCATCCAGACTCTAGTTTAAGCATTCTTGGTGGTGTTTCGAAACTCTTTGTGTCTACTTTCTATCCACATATGTTTTATTCATAAATACAATCTATTGATAAAGTTATTCAATTGATAAGGTCTAGTGGTTAACACACTATTTTTCATGTGGCTAGCTTCATCACCCTGTCATCGCGCAACCTTTTAGCTAGCTTCATCACCTCATCCTCAACATTCTTCTTCCTTTGCTTCACCACCTCTTCTGAGTAAAACAAAATGGTGGGTGAATTGACATCATTGACCGGGGAAATGGCGAGGACACGCACTTAGGCATGTAGGCGTTGGGGGGAAAATTTTGCTATGGCCTGAGTATATAAAAGTTTTGACAAATGTGTAACAACCCTAAATTTTGTACAATTTTAAAAATTTACTTTTTAGGGCCCCAACCGAGTTTTGGGACCCAATATTTGTTTTTTTTTCAAATAAATCGTATAGAGCATATAGAGTCCTTACTTTTTTTAGGAACTTTTAGGTCTTTAATAGGATTATGAGAGAAACCCTTACTTCTGTCTAGTTTTAAAAGTTTACTTTTTATGGCCTCAATCGAGTTTTGGAACCCAATATAGATTTTGTTTTCAAATAAATCGTATAGAGCATATTAGGTTTTTACGGGTTTTAAGGAACTTACAGAGTGTATTGAACCTAAAAACGCATAAATTAGCTACAAGGATCTTAGGAAATGACCTCAAGAAGTATGTCATATGGATGGGCCCTACATAGAAGTGCAGGATAACCTACCTACGTGGGTCTTATTTGGTAGGGCTCGTCAATCCAAGCACAAATACCAATAATGTGCAAATTCGAGTTTAGAGTAGGGAGCTATGATTGATTAAAGTTTAAAAATCAGATTGGGGAAATTAAGTAAAAAACATTGAAAAAAATGATTCTAGAGGAGAGAGAAACATAATGCCCAAAATTGTGTTCACCTACATCACACAGGCACCAGTGTGGCAATTGGCACCTGTGAAACTTTTTTTTTAACTTTTTTGCATAAAGGTTTGTTACATTTCATCCTTCCAAAGGACAAAACTGTTTTGTCCTTTCAAAGGACAAAAAACCTACACTTACATTTTCCTCCAAACTGTGATGGAAAAGGGTACTGAATTAGCTTTCATCATTTTTCAAGTTTTGTTAGTCTGAATGACAAAATTAGTTCTTGATTTTTTTAAATACATTTACCTAGCCATGAAACAAACCAATAACTTGTGAAAACAAACATACACATATTATAAAGATTATGAAAAAAAACTTGTGACTTGTGAAAGCAAACATCAATTTAAGAACACATCTACATAAAAACCTATGACATGGGAAAACAAATCATCTATTTAAAAAGACTATCAAGATGTAGATGATATAAAATGTTCTCAAAATTTGTGGTATACAAAAAGTTTTACACTTTATACAAGTGAAAGAATGTATACAAATAGCTTTAATGAGCTTTACCTCTCCTACCCCTACTACGACCTCAACCCCGATCTGCTTGTCCTTGTGGATAGGTGTAGATGACCTATGGCATTCATTCGATGCTATTGTCATGGACAAATTATCATCTTCATTGTCATCTATAAGCATTTGCATATACCTACCACTACGAGCATTTCTTTGGGAGATACTTCTATTTACACCTTGCTCTTCACTTTCAAAATTAGATATTCTGGCCTCTTTTTTCTAAAAATAACTTGAACATGCATACTTGAGACGAATGATAAAACATTTGTCTTAAGGAATTCTCATCCTCAACATGTATTAAAGTTGATCTCAATCCAAATACCGAAAAGTTACACTTCATTATAATTTTCCATCTCCTTTGGTCCCAACTTTAATATCCCATATTTTCTTAGGTTTCAAAAATTAACCACGTGGAAAATAGAGAGTTTGACTAATTGACCATCTTATTTGAATAACTTCCTAAATAGGTAGAATTTAGGGTTGAGACCTATGTGTATAAAGTAGACGGAAAGAGCTTTGAAACAATGCCAAGATTGTGTGAATCGGAGTTCAGATGAGGTAGTATGACCATTCAAAGTTAAACCTATGTGCAGGGCCTGTTTACCTGAATTAGGCGTGCAATTGGGCTTTTTAGTGCACTTTGCTGGCCCGGTTAATTAAAATTATGCAAATTTATAAAATATAGCCTAATTAGGCATCATAGTAAGGGTGTTTTGGCCCAAGTTTAGGAGGATTAGGAACCATAATCCTCATTGATATAAAAAGCTAACTAGGGATTTAATTAGGGAGAGCATTGGAGCTTAAAAGGGGAGGAAGGAGAAGGAGCCACTGGAGAAGTTTTGGGTGAGTCCTGTCAGCGACGACAGGGAGGAGCAAGCTTGAAGACCGGAGGGTGGTGAGGTAGGATGCCTAACCTCTAGTTAAGCTATTAATTTCTATGTTTATTGGTTGAGTTTGATAGGCATCCTCATTGGAGGCCTTGACCCCCTCAAACTCAATCACGTCTACCAAGAGAAGCAGAGGGCGAGGCCCCAGCAAGCTGTAGCCATGGTTGCACCACTGGGTGGTAGGAAATTAAGAGGAAGAGGGAAGGCGGAGATCCATTGGATTCGTCACTCATCGGCGAATAGGACAAGCCCTGCCTCAACCCAGTAGTGGCAATAGTTGCACTCATCGACAGATTTGCTCAATGGTAGGAAAAATAGAGATGTCCTTTGACCCCAAACTGCATCCGGATAGTGGTAGGGCCAAGGATATCTGAATCACCACATGGCAGTGATCCGATCATGCCCGACCATAGCCCTACGTGGTGGCCGGGGATGGTGCCACTAGATGCCTCTAGCTAGCTTCGGTGAAGATGACCTTTGAAGTAGGTTGTCAAGTTCTGACTCGGGTTGGGTGACCCGACCCACTTTGGCCAGGACCCGGCCAACTAAGTCTGGCCTGGGTCCATGCCGGTTTTAAAAAAAATGGTAGGCCATTGAAGTGGTTATGGTACAAGAGTGTAAAACATGTATAAACATTCATAAAAATTACCATTGGACGGCCATATGTCACAAGTCTCTTGACAAAGTTTCAAGTAGGGGAAAAATCTTAGAGGCTATGAAATAACAATTTTACCCTTATGAGTGAACTGTAACAATATTTGATTACCAATTTAGGGGCTTTGGTTTAGGGGCCCATGAGTGGGTTTAAAAATTTAGAAAAATCATACTAAAAGGTGAGGTGTACTCTAAATGTAGACCAAAACACATGATGGATAAAAATCCTAGTAAGTGGATACTAACCACTTTACCTCTAGGTTTAGGGTGAACCGCTGTAATGCCCCATTTTTTTGATTACGTCTAACCAAGGGTGTTAGAGGTAATTAGTTAATTTTTTGATAAATTATAATGGGTTTCAAATGTTGAAACCTCCATATATGCATAGAGTTTGAAGAAACGAGCGTAATGAATCAAAGAACATGCAAAACGGAGGTTGGGACAGGAAGTTACAACCTTGGGAAGTATGTTCTAATTTGCGGGATCTACTTTTAAAGTGTAGCAAAACTGGCTCATAAGTGGCCTAGTCTCGTAGGACTCATCAATAAGAGCTCAACAGTATGAAGAACGTGCAAAATCAAGTTTGGGATAGGAAGTTAAGCTTATTTGAAGTTTAAGGTAAGAAAAAAGAAAAAGAAAATTGCTTGGCTCAACACACCGCAGCGCAGTGTGCGGCTCAGCCACGCGGCACACACCGAATGCGTGCATCATGTGCAATGACCGCGTTCATCATGTGTTTTGTGATAAATGTACATTCGTCATGCGCCTCGCCAATTTTGGCGGCGCCAATGGAAATGCCCCAATTCCGCTGGTGCACCACCGCTTTCTCCCCTTATAAATTTCACCCTCCATACATTTTTCAGACAGTCCAGTTCTTATCCCTTTCACTATTTTCACTGCTTCTGACCCGTTTTAAGTCCAATTTAGCCCATCCAAGACTCGTTTCCTACTAATCGAGCATGCTTTGTGCAATGGAGAGGGTCCTTTCTTCGAGTTGGAGACCATATAAGGAGGAAATGCCCCAAGACAATGAGAGGTTCTGCTCGTTGTCCTCGAGCACAAAGAACTTCTGTTTCTCCGTTTTTTATCATCCTAACTTCGATTTAGTCTGCTCAAGAGGCGTTCTTGACTAAATTGAGTGCGTTCTATGCAATGGAGGGGTTCGTTCTCTAAGTTAGGGACTGTATGTGTAACACCCCGACCCGCACCACCTGACCCGGACCGGGGGTTAGATCGGAAGACACAATCGGAGTGTCAAAAATTAGCGGAAAAATTAAAAACCGACTGACCAGGAGCTGCAGACTCTGAGTGCGAGAGTCGTAACGTTCATATGCGCACTATGGAGCTTTAACGTTCCATTGTGCGTAGATCAGGATAAACCTAATTTTATAACTAATTTGGATCGGGCCAATGTTATTTTATCGTTGGTTGCCTACGTACATATTGGATACCATCTTTGACGTTATTCCAATACGATCGGATCCGAACGTAGTTCTGCCTAATGGCTAATACATTTACCAAACATCAGAAAATCATATACGATAAAATACGTATACGTTATATCTGAATGATTCGTTCGGAATCCAACGGAAATCTTATCAGTAATCGGAGTTAAATGAAAGCCAATATATCAGAAAACACACATCTCACGTAGGTGAGAAGAATACTAACAAAACACACATCCCACTCTATCATAGAGCGGGGCAGAACACACTACAGAACCTGTTGGATCATATCAGATCATATCAGATAATATCCGACCACACTGGTCATATCAGATCAGAGTATGTCACGTCATAGCAGAGAGCATTTCAGATCACAACAGAATAAATCAAGATGTGCAGTCATATAAAGCATATTAAACTAGAAAGTCAGGAAAGTGTACTCCCCTCCAATTTCGAAAGTGGCGATGTTCGGAGTTGCTCGTTTCTTTAGAGCGTTTGCCCTTTCTGATCCGGAGACTGCGGCCAGAACCTTCTGTAACTTCTGAATACTTTACCCTTCTTGCGTCCGTAGACGAAAAACGTAACCTCCCCTTACCTGGAGACACTTTACCCTCACAGCGCCTGTAGGCAGCGGACAGAACCTCCCCTTACCTGGAGACATTTTACCCTCACAGCGCCAGTAGGCAGCGGACAGAACCTCCCCTTGTCCGAGACACTTTTCCCTTCCCGTGCCCATAGGCAACGGGCAGAACCTCCCCTTACCCTTGGGATGTTTCTCACACAAAACATTGATAATTCGAGGAGTGGATGCTTCCATTGCATTGCTCACTATCGAATTAGCTAGGAAGGCCTCTTAAACGACTCTAATCGGATTTAAAATGAGTAATAAATGAAGAACGGAAGATGAGAAAACGTGGGAGAATTTCCCCTTACCCGGAGATATTTTACCCTTTTTGCGCCCGTAGGCGGCGGACATAACCTCCCCTTGGCCCGGGACGTTTCCCCTATATAGAGTTACTAACTTGAAAAATTGACGCTTCCATTGCGTAGAGCACCCTCGATTTAGCTAGGAACGCATTTTGAATGGAAGAAAACGGACGCAGAATGACTCCAGAAACTCCTCTGGAAAACTGAACGGAATGAACTATTTATAAGAGATTGGTGTGCGAGCGGACGGAAGAAAGGGAATACGCGCGCACAGACGCGTGCCACGTGTCACACGGTGAGTGGACCAAAAAAGTGGTTGGCGCGCGTGACGCGCGCGCCGTCACGGCGGGCGCGGCGAGCGCTGCCGCGCCGCGCGTCTGACGCGCGACGCGCGCGATCGTGCGGCGCCGTGCGACCCGCGGCTCTGCGGCTCGGCTCTGACGCGGCTCGGCTCGACTCGGCTGATGACGTCAGCTATTCTGTCTTTTTTTGAATATTTTATTATTATTTCACTTAAACACAATTCCAACTTCAAAACGCGATAACTTTTTATCCCGAAGTCGGAATCGTACGTTCTTAGTACCGATGGACTCGTATTGACGAGCCCTTCAAAACTAGACCCCACATGGGTAGGTTATCTCGCACTTTTAAAGTGGGTCCCGCCCATATGGCACATTTCCCGAGGTCGTAACTTTCGTTCCCGACCTCCGTTTTGAGTGTTCTTGGGTGCATTGTGCTCGTTACTTCGAGCTCTACCCAGATACAGAGATTTTACCTAATTAAACCCCGTAACCCTGATCTTAATTTACCAAATTACCCTTAACCCCCCCCGGGTTAAGCATAACCGGAAGACGGGTTGTTACATTCTTCCCCCGTTAAAGGAATTGCGTCCCCGCAATTCTCCTGAACATACTTGTCAAAATACAAAATTGACAAGAATGTCGACCGTTAATCAAATAACAAACATGAATCCGGTAAATTTATAACCAGAGATAACATTCAGAAACATATCATAATCTGATAACTTATCAGATAAAACTCATCAGAGTAAACCATTTTAGAAACAGGATCAAAGAAAATACTTTAAACATAATATAGCAACATAGGGTTATTGAACTCTATTGGCAACCCTTCAGAAACATAATCTGACAACTTATGATTAGGATAAAATTCAACTATTTGAAATGCAGATAACTCACATCAGAATGGATTTATAACATCGGATAAGTATTTTTTTTTCCGGAAATAGAGCGAATCAGATCATAACAGATAAATCAATCCAAAATTTGTCAGAATTAAATCACCCGATAAATCACACAATCAAAATCTGATAATTTATATCAGATAATAGAAAGTGAATAGTATTTTCAAAGTCAGATAATTTGTCAAGATCAGAAAAGAACAAACAGATTAAATAGAATGGACGGGTCTGTCAGATCAAATAAACAGATCAGATCAGACAGAATATACATATCAGACACATTTGGCAAAACAAATGGAACGGATAGAAAAGACATAATAGATTGATTAGAACAGATAGATTATATAGATTAAACCGAATTGACAAAACTGATAGATCAGACATAACTGACATATCAGACAGAATAGACATAACTGACATATCAGACAGAATAGACATAACTGACATATCAGACAGATAGAACGGATAGATAAGACATATTAGAAACTTCAGACAAATCAACTAGATCAAACCGAACAAAATGATTGGATATAATAGATGGATTAGAACGGACAGATCAGATCAAACAAATTGGACAGATCTGATCAAACAAATTAGACAGAATTGATAGAATAGATAGATTAGAACGAACAGATCAGACAGAACAAATAGGTCAAACAGATTTGACAGATTTGAACAGAACAAACAAATCAAAAAGATAGATCAGGTAGAACAGAGCCGTGATACCAAACGGCGTTCCCCTCGACACTCATGGGGTAGCGAGAGGCTCAGAAGGATTGGAGCTTTCCCATGATGCTCCACTCCTATATGCATGCACCAGAACCGATTTTTCGGTAGGTATCCAGACAGAAAGTGCACTGATACTTTCAGGTTTTACCCTAAAACTACCCAGAAAGTGCACATATTCAAAACATAATGCAGTATGTACAAATTATTTCTCCAATATCATATTTTCCTAAAAATATGTGTAATAAGCATAAATTTAGAATTTAAAACCCCCTACACTGTGGGTTGAGTTAAAATCTAAAATAATGCTTAAGCAAAAATATATGAAATGATTATAATCTTTTTCAGAAAATCATTTATCAGAAAAGACTCATTCAGAAACAATTTTGCTGCAGAAACAGATGCACAATTTGTCGGTTCGTCCGAGTGACGAGAAAACCAGAGCCGTGATACCAAACGGCGTTCCCCTCGTACTCATGGGGTAACAAGGAGCTCGAAAGTGAGGAGCTTTCCCATGATGCTCCACACCCGTGTGCATGCCAGAACCAATTATTTTTCTCGGTGGGTATCTAGTGAGTGCAAGCACTCGCGTATCAGTATACGCATCAGAGCAGAAATTTTTATCAGAAGTAGTTGTTACTCAGAATCTTTTCTCGGAATCATTCAGAATTGAAAATATCAGACGGAAAATACATTAGACATCATTCGGACTCTTTTCATAGAGTTCTTTTATATATTAATAAAAAAAATCAAGTCATCTGACAGAAAATATATATATATATATATATATATATATATATATATATATATTTTAGAGGTATTTCATCAGATATCAAAACGTATGACAGTAAACAAATTTTGCACATTTAAATCAGAACATATAATCCCGGTTAACATGGTACTCAGAACAAAATTCCAAATCAAACTTGAAGTTAAAAAAAAATTGTCTCTATACACTAACCC
The DNA here is from genome assembly GCA_035235625.1 of Saururus chinensis. NCBI lineage: Eukaryota > Viridiplantae > Streptophyta > Magnoliopsida > Piperales > Saururaceae > Saururus > Saururus chinensis. The sequence continues at coordinate 7,732,632 of CP141141.1, forward strand.
CAATTTCCATATCACGGGTGTTTGATGATTAATCATTGGTAATTCTACTATCATAAATTTGACAGACTATTTAAAATTTAAGTTACTAAAATAATTATGTAATATATTTTCAGAACAGATATTTTTGATTTATTAAAATTTATAAAAATCAAGATTCAGATAAAGTCCGATACTATATGGACAGATTCAGATAAAGTCCGATACTATATGGACAGATTAAAATTTCAAGTCATCAAAATTCACAAATTTGGAGTCTCTTGGAATTTTGATGTAACATATGAAAAATAGGATTTTAAAACAAATTAATACAACTGATTTTAGAATAAAATTGTTAAACCATTCTCAACAAAATTAAAATTTATAACTTTGTAGTTCGTATTAAATCTAATGTATAGACCAGACAAAAAGTTCAAACCCGGAATTCGTAAAATCAGAGTTCAATTCAAATCAGATACCACACATACAAAACATAATTTCAATTTATAAATCAGAATAAAATCGGAGTCCATTGGGAATCTAACGCAACGCACGCACACATAATTCCCCATCAAATTCGATCTAGCAGAAGGTTTGTATTATATTCAATTGCAGATATATCAAACAGAAAGTTCAAATATCGGAAGTCGTATTAAATCAAGTATCACAGTTGAAATAAAATTTCAAATTAATTCCTATCGAATATTGAAATCTATTTCAAACCAATATTTAGAACAATAATTTTAAATAATAACAATTCAGATGCGAAATTCGTAATATCAATTTGCTACAATACAAATCGAACGGAAATTCTAAATTACTTATAAGTAAATGAATCATATTTTATAAATATTAAAGTTGAGAGCAATTCCGATGTCTCACATTCCTAAATAAAAATTACGAATCAAAACCTGATACAATTTATTCGATGTAAAATTTTCAAATCATTGTAGATTCAGAATTAAACTTTTGATAAAAAGCATTGGCGCACCAAATCCTTATGTAACAACTTTAGACATTCAAATTATTTCTGATTTGAAATCAAACTTCATAAAATTGTCGTTAGCAGCAATTACTTGCAAGATAGAAATTTAAAATTATTTCTAATTCAAAGTCGGAAGTCGAAAAATCAAAGTTTGTATAAAATCGAATAAAACATTTGGAGAACACAGAAACTCATAATCAGAATTTATCTTGAGTCTGATATAACACATGCAGAAGTTCAAAAATTGGAATCCACAAATCCCGTATCACAGATAAATAATAAAAGGTTCACAATCGGGATTTTTCTTGAATCCGATATAATATATGTGTAACATAAAATTCAAAAATGAGAGTTGGCATTAAATATGATGTCACACGTATGAAATAAAATTCAATATCAGAGTAAGCATTAAATCTGAAATCAGTCGTAGAGAATGGAGGTTCACGATCGGAATTATCCTTAATTCCAATGTCACATACGCAAGACTAACATTTAGGATTTTTTTTTTCCGTTAACATGCAAGTGGAATGGTAAAAACATAATCAGAGGTTATTTTAATTCTGATATCAAAAATGCAGAACAACACATTGAAAATAACAATTTGTCATAAAGCCGATGACATATGTACAAAATGGCAAAATCACAGTCGAACTTTATATTAAATCCAAAAATACATTCGTTACAAAGAAATTCCAATTTAAAAATTGGAATTTGAAACACTTCAAAATATATTTTAAATTATTTTTCTCTCGCAGACAGAGTAATGCTCCGATACCATTCTCTAACACCCCGACCCGCACCACCTGACCCGGACCGGGGGTTAGATCGGAAGACACAATCGGAGTGTCGAAAATTAGCGGAAAAATTAAAAACCGACTGACCAGGAGCTGCAGACTCTGAGTGCGAGAGTCGTAACGTTCATATGCGCACTATGGAGCTTTAACGTTCCATTGTGCGTAGATCAGGATAAACCTAATTTTATAACTAATTTGGATCGGGCCAACGTTATTTTATCGTTGGTTGCCTACGTACATATTGGATACCATCTCTGACGTTATTCCAATACGATCGGATCGAACGTAGTTACGCCTAATGGCTAATACATTTACCAAACATCGAGAAAATCATATACGATAAAATACGTATACGTTATATACGAATGATTCGTTCGAATCCAACGGAAATCTTATCGAATCGGAGTTAAATGAAAGCCAATATATCAGAAAACACACATCTCACGTAGGTGAGAAGAATACTAACAAAACACACATCCCACTCTATCATAGAGCGGGGCAGAACACACTACAGAACCTGTTGGATCATATCAGATCATATCAGATAATATCCGACCACACTGGTCATATCAGATCAGAGTATGTCACGTCATAGCAGAGAGCATTTCAGATCACAACAGAATAAATCAAGATGTGCAGTCATATAAAGCATATTAAACTAGAAAGTCAGGAAAGCGTACTCCCCTCCAATTTCGAAAGTGGCGATGTTCGGAGTTGCTCGTTTCTTTAGAGCGTTTGCCCTTTCTGATCCGGAGACTGCGGCCAGAACCTTCTGTAACTTCTGAATACTTTACCCTTCTTGCGTCCGTAGACGAAAAACAGAACCTCCCCTTACCTGGAGACACTTTACCCTCACAGCGCCTGTAGGCAGCGGACAGAACCTCCCCTTACCTGGAGACATTTTACCCTCACAGCGCCAGTAGGCAGCGGACAGAACCTCCCCTTGTCCGAGACACTTTTCCCTTCCCGTGCCCATAGGCAACGGGCAGAACCTCCCCTTACCCTTGGGATGTTTCTCACACAAAACATTGATAATTCGAGGAGTGGATGCTTCCATTGCATTGCTCACTATCGAATTAGCTAGGAAGGCCTCTTAAACGACTCTAATCGGATTTAAAATGAGTAATAAATGAAGAACGGAAGATGAGAAAACGTGGGAGAATTTCCCCTTACCCGGAGATATTTTACCCTTTTTGCGCCCGTAGGCGGCGGACATAACCTCCCCTTGGCCCGGGACGTTTCCCCTATATAGAGTTACTAACTTGAAAAATTGACGCTTCCATTGCGTAGAGCACCCTCGATTTAGCTAGGAACGCATTTTGAACGGAAGAAAACGGACGCAAAATGACTCCAGAAACTCCTCTGGAAAACTAAACGGAATGAACTATTTATAAGAGATTGGTGTGCGAGAGGACGGAAGAAAGGGAATACGCGCGCACAGACGCGTGCCACGTGTCACACGGTGAGTGGACCAAAAAAGTGGTTGGCGCGCGTGACGTGCGCGCCGTCACGGCGGGCGCGGCGAGCGCTGCCGCGCCGCGCGCGTACGACGCGCGTCGCGCGGACGGCCGCGGTCGCGCGGCGCCGCGCGACCCGCGGCTCTGCGGCTCGGCTCTGACGCGGCTCGGCTCCGGTTCGGCTCGACTCGGCTGATGACGTCAGCTATTCTGTCTTTTTCTGAATATTTTATTATTATTTCACTTAAACACAATTCCAACTTCAAAACGCGATAACTTTTTATCCCGAAGTCGGAATCGTACGTTCTTAGTACCGATGGACTCGTATTGACGAGCCCTTCAAAACTAGACCCCACATGGGTAGGTTATCTTGCACTTTTAAAGTGGGTCCCGTCCATGTGGCACATTTCCCGAGGTCGTAACTTTCGTTCCCGACCTCCGTTTTGAGTGTTCTTGGGTGCATTGTGCTCGTTACTTCGAGCTCTACCCAGATACAGAGATTTTACCTAATTAAACCCCGTAACTATGATCTTAATTTACCAAATTACCCTTAACCCCCCCCGGGTTAAGCATAACCGGAAGACGGGTTGTTACAGTATGAGGAGGAACACCCGAGATAAGGAGAGGCCATGTCCGTCGTCCTTGAGCACCGGAGAAAGAAAATGGGCCACGAATAAGACCGGGTTCTGTCCGCAATTGCCAGGTCACAAAGAGAGAAGCAATCCGGAGCCGAGGAGGCTCTGTCCTCCACCACCACCCAGTAAGAGAGGCATCCCCGAGCTAAAGGGAGACTCCGTCCATAGTTCACAAGCACAAAAGGAGAAAGATGTCTCCGAAAAGGGGATGTCCTATCCGCTAGCTCCAAGTACAGAAAGTAAGGAACGTCTCCAAACTAAGGAATGCTACATCCGCTACTTCAAAGGAGATTCTGCCCACCATATCCGTATTTGAAAGGAGGACGCTCTGAAGAAACAAACAGCTCTAAACGCTGCAACTTGCAATGTCTTCTATAGGTTAGTATACCTGATCTTCTGTATGAGAATATGTATACATCCTAAGTAGTTAACTTAGGATGTTAAATTATTTATACCCTTACACATCTTAATTAGTGATAATAATGTACTAATTTAGATGTATGAATTGTTATTATTTATATGTTTTGATTTGAATTACTTTGTTATGTTTTATCTTATATGATCTGAAGTGTCCTGCTATGCTTTTATCCTTTGTGTTTTGATATGTTGTGCTTTGATGTGGCATGTTATGTTCTGTCTTGCTCTAGGGTAGAGCAAGATGTGTGATGTGTGTGTTCAGTCTCGGCTCAGCGATAAAGAGAGACATGGGTATGTGCTAGATCCTCTCTACGGCAGAGCAAGGCATGTGGTGGTCGTATGGTATTCGACTCTATAATAGAGTGAGATGTGTATTGCCGGTGTTTTATTAGTTTATGTATGACTCCGATTGAATATTAGTATATACGTATTTTAATATACATAATTTTGTGATGCCTGATGTATGTAGTAGCCATTAGGCAGAACTATGTTTGAATCCGATCGTATTGGAATAATATTATCCAATGTGTACGTAGGCAACCAACGGCAAGGCAACATTGGCCCAATCCAAATTAATTATAATTATATGTTTTATTCTAATTTACACACGATGAACTTTGAAGCTTTGTCGTGTGTACATGAACGTTACAACCTGAGTCTACGTACGAGGAAGCTTTGAAGCTCCACAGTGTGTAGATGAACGTTGTACCTCTCACACACAAATGATAATTCATTGTTTAAGGAAGAAAAAAAATTTATTAGTGGTTTTCTGGGCCCTAGCTCAGGTTGGGGTGTTACAACCATAGAGCAAACTAAGGTCAGTTCAAGAGGTTTATAACCCCGTAAAATATGTAAAAAATTACTATAGGTCCATGACATCAAGGAGTACACCTGAGAAATTTTTTTGACAAATTGGAGTTCATGAAGATCCTGTGCAAAATGATAAAAAGACCCCTATGAGCAAACTTACCCTCATTTATGTGAATAGATTTGCGGGCCAATTTGAGAGTGAAACCTCATGAGAAATTAAGGACTTGAAACCTAATAAAGGAGATGACAATATAGCAGGTAGCAAAATTATTTGAATGACCTTAGGTGCATTATAACCCATTTTCATTGGTCCTAACTCAAGGAGAGTTAAGGCACGAGACCACAAGTCTTTCTATTTCCATAATTGAGTTTAACACGATATTGCGATTTGTTGGGATATGTGTGGGTCCATATTATTCATGTTTTCATTTACTTTTATGTTCCAATGGATATTGTGATAGTAAACTATCACTAGGTTGAGAATATTGAAAGATTAATCAATGGGGAATAAATATTTTTAGATTGGGCAAGAACATTAAATCAAGATAAAAGCTATTATACCCTCAGAGGAGTCTGGGACTAGTTCAATGAGTGAATAAGTTCTTTGACCTAATGATTTGCCTTGGTTTGGGATAATCATTCTTAATCCTTGTTTGTTTGTCGAGCACAAATAAGGTTGGGATGGTTTTTTTGAGTCTTTGCTATATTGATGAGCTATTGATTTGACCATGTAATTGCACCTCCCCGTTAGAGGGAGCTCTGCGTGAGCCGTTGCTCACAATCGATATATTCAGGATCATTTAGTGTAGATGTCGTCTGAATTGCTGACATCCTTCTTGGTTGACATCTTTCACCACTTTTGTTTAGGTGTAGTTGCTGGCCATGCCCTTTTACTCCAGTCAGGACCTTAGGGGCTAGGTTGGGAGATGACACTTCCTGGTGGATTGCAGAGCTTCGCTACATATGATACCCTTTGTGGGTGGTCTATGGTAGTTATATTATTTGTCACTTAGGCTGACATTTGATGAATCTACCTGACTTTGGGATTAAATAGGGATATTAATTATTGAACAAAAGTTCGTGAGATAATATTATTGCTTATTATTAATTGTTTAATTATAACAAGTGGAACAACTAAAGGATTTGCATCAAATGTATGCTAGTTTAAAATATTAAGCATTGTATGTTCAATGCTATGCTTCTTAAGACATTGTAGTTTCTAGGGATAACTACATCCAGATCTGATCTTATTGGGAGTAACATTGAAGATGTTGTTGAATGAGTACATAGGCAACTAACATCTTTGTGATATTGGGTTGATCAAAAAAATATTAATTAATATTTTTTTTCTTTGGAAAACTTTCCCCCAAAGGGAGGAGATGTTCTATTGTTTTTTGGTGTTGTTGGTTGCAGGTTCTTTAGGAGAACACTAGCAAGACTAGGATGTCGGTGGGGGATTGAGGACAACATTAAACTAGTGAGATCTAATTTCTTACTTCTGCAATTTTGTAAGTAATTGTAATTACTGGCATGAGTGCCAACTTGGTTATTTATTTCAAGATAGATGACAAACTAGTACTTAGAGGGTTAACCTATTATTTATGGACTTTTGACATGTATAGTAATATCATATGTTTTGATATTTATATTTGTGAACCCCGGTTATCATGACCTGGATATCTAATTGGAGGATTTGTTTAGTATTTAAAAAAGAAAAAAAGTTATTGGTATTTATCATGAATCCTTTATTAAAAAGGATTTTAAAAATCTGGGTTGTGACACAATGTTTCTTTAACTACTGTAATTTCTAGGCAGAACTATGTTTAGATCCGATCTTGTTAGAAATAACATTAGAGATGTTGTCCAATGAGTACGTAGGCAACTAACATCTAATGATGTTGGCTCATTCTGAATAAATATTAATTAATATTTTTATTCATTTTGAAGGTTTCATCCAAAGGGAGGAGATCTTTTGTTGTTATTTGGTCTTATTGGTTGCAGGCTCTTTAGGTGAGAACAAGCTAGACCAAGATCGTCTGTGGGGGATTGAGGATGACATTGCACTAGTAGGATCCAGTTTCTTACTTCTACAATTTTGTAAGAAATCGTAATTATTGACGTGAGAGCCAACTTTTACTTAGTTATTTAATTTTAGGCAAATGGCAGACTTGTACTTAGGGGTTAACATGCTATTTATAGACTTTTGACACATAAGTAATATCAAATATGTTTTGATATTCATATTTGCAAACCCTAGTAATCATGACCTAGATATTTAGTCGGAGGATTTATTTTGTATTTATTAGATAAAAGAAATTCTCACGATTTATTGCACATCTTTTATTAAAAATGCTTTTGAAAATTAGGACCGTGACATCAACCAACTTAGTTTGCCACTTGCATCTGCAATTCATCGTAATTGGAAGGCTTCTTGATGATTACTCCCATTGAATCCCCTTCTTCATATTCATAGCCTCCTCCATGTTTTACCATTCTCCTACTATGGTGAAGTATAAAAATAACCATTTCTCCAAGCATGTTTATTCACTTAATTTATTACAAATATTTAAATCTTAGATAGATCCCTATTTATAACTAGACATAAATTGAAGATTAAAGTAATTTGTACTACTTGTCAATTACTACACTTCTAAACTTGCACATCTAGGCTAAGAGAAGCAAAGATGAAAGACAAATGACAAGTCAAAAGGTCAAGCATTATGTAACATGTCACACCCCCGCCGTGCATCCTTGACCCGAACCTAGTTATAAGGAACAATAAGGGTGTGATGAGATGAGTTCTAACTCAAACCTGAGCTAGGTCGAAGTACACAACGCCCACTTTGTGTAAAAGCAATTACTAGAAGATAAAGGAAATTTAATAGAACCTATTAATCATTCTCAACACCCATATATAAGTTCATGATCATAAGGGAGTCTCAAGCCTTCAAGAAAAAGAAATAAACAAGTCCATGCTATCAACAGGATGACTCTCCCACAAAAGTAATTCAAATCTCATGGTTACATCACAAGTATACTAATAACTATCCCAAAATAGGCGAACTATCCCTGCTCTGCATCAGCTACCGTGCTCGCAAAATAAGCAATTCTGAGCACCTACATGGCACAACTACATAGAGGATCCCGAGGGATACCCAAAACAAACAAACTGTGAGCTTAGCTCAACTAAGGGTTTGAAAACATAGGGCTCACACTAACACTATTAAACATAATTTCAAGGTGCATAACATAACCCTTATGCGATACTGGCATTAAAAAAACAAGTGCATGTCAAATCCCTTATACATAAGACTTGTGAAAGCATCCCAATCATGCATCATAATCCATACACAAAACCTGTGTAAATGAGCATTATAATCCATACATGAAACTATGCAAATAAGCATCATAATATTCCATAAATCATTGATAGAGTGATCTCGGTACCTGAAGATACTTAATACTTGGTTACCAGATATTTCTAAGCCAGAAATATTAAAAGTAGTTAGCAATCCCATAAATAGGAAATGCACCTGGTTAGTTGGTTCACATGGACAAACAACCTAGAACTCACTCTAGAAGTCTCATTTAGTATTCTCATTGTAGCATTTTGCTCTTTTTGATCCAGGAAGGATGAACCAGACCTTTCGATACAAAAACCCTACCCTTTTGGATAGAAAACCCCAACCTTTCGAACAAAAAACTGATTCTTTCAAATTCATGATATGACTAATCTAGAAAACTACGAAATGTCATGGCTTATCATGGTTTAACAAACCTTTTTCATGATGTATGTGTGAGGACCCTGATTTTTAAAAGACTTTTTAAAATGCTTGAACGGTAATTTACAAGAATTTTTTGAAGTACAAAATTAATCATTCGATTAAATATCTAGGTCATGATAACTAGGGTTTACAAATAATAAGATCAAATTATATGATATTATTACACGTCTCAAAATCCATAAAGAACAACCTATCTATCTAAGTACAAGTATGTCATGAGACTGAAAATAAATAACTAAGTTGACTCTTACGCTAAATATATAATTACTTACTAGACTTGTAGAAACAAAGAACTACATCCCTTACTTGTCAATCCTAGCCTCACTTGTCTTCACCTAAAGAACCTGCAAGCAACCAAACCAAACAATAACGGAACCTCACCACCCTTAGGAAAAGAGTTTCCAAAAGAATAAAAAGTTTTATTAATATTTTTTAGATGGGCCAATATCACCCAATGTTAGTTGCCTACATACTCATCAGACTAAATCTCCAATGTTATTCCAACAAGATATGATCTAGACATAGTTCTGCCTAAAAGCTATATTATCTCAAGAGGCATATTATCACACATGTAATGCTTAAGTATTTTCAACCAACCTACATTTTATGTAAGTCCTTTGGTCATTCCACTTGTTCTAATTAACAATCAATTGTAATCAATATCATTAATTATCTCACAACCTTTATTCAATAATTAATGCCCCTATCCAATCTTTTGGATAAACAGACACATCATGTACCAACTAAAATGATACATGACACTAACCACCCTCCATTATTCTAAGAAAACTCTAGATTTAACATAATATCAATATGTGTTCAGTGGAGATAATTTCTAAGAAATCCCAAGATACAGAACTCCAACATTAGAGTAGACTTCTTAAAAGTAACTTGACCCAAATCCCTAAGGCTCTCAATATCCTGCCACGAATCTGGAAAAGAGGATCCCAACTGTGCTCATGGACACAGATTGGTGAGAAACACAAACCTTTTATGATGCTCATGCAACTCCACTTTTTGTATGCAGTATATGGTCATGTGAAGACCTGCAGGAAACCCATAGTAAAGACCTCGCTAGTCAATACCCAAACCGTTGTGGCAGTGAATAAAGTGTACAAGTATCACAATCTCCACCCTCCCAAGTCTGGTTGAAATGTCTTCAAAGACATGAATAATGTAACGCATAGAAGCCAAAGGTCTTTATGACCACTAACTCCCCCAAACATTCGAAACAAACTCAATTATATTTATCCAATCAAGTATTTGTCCAACAAATTGGGTCATCTTCACATTTTGAATCAGCCCAATAAATAGCTCATCCAATGAGCTATGACCCAGAGACCATCTCAAACCCTATTGGTCTCCATGAAACTAGAGTAAACTTTCATAACTACCCTCAGTCATTAACTAATGTAAGTTTCTATGTCAAGGCCCTGCTCACTCCATGAACCAGTCTCCTATTGAAGGTATTTTAGTTTTTATCTTGATTATGTGTTCTCCTCCCAATCCAACTGCAGCCAATATCTCTTAATGAATCTTTATTAATCTCAAGTTACTATTATACAGTAACATATCAATAATAAAAGCATGCATCAAAGTAAGTAACATAAATAACATCAATTCATACAAGTCCATTAATAATAAATGAAGGCCCATTCTACTCATTTGCAGGGCAAGGGCTCAACAAATTCAAGCCCGAGAATGTAAATAACTCAAACGCCTCATGTGTATTGCATATATACTACCTTAGTAGATTGATGCGCTACGTTGTAAATGCATATAATATGCTACCTTAAACCCTAAGAATTAGGTTCTTCCCCTTATTTTCTGTGACACTATGACCTGTAAAGGTCTTCATGTCACCTATTGATCACACCCCCTTCCATATAAAGACCATTAATATTTTAGGGTGCCCTAAGTCTCCTTGGGCTAGGGTATCTATTCCAGATAAAACAAAGTTGACTGCCCCTAATGGCATTAGGGTAATTCTATCACATGGGACATGGTACACTCCCTTGGATCATTCTGGTCATCTCACTGCCCTTCTATTGATTTTAAGTCATTGACCTCTCCCAAAGCTTCACTCTCAAATCGACTCGCACTTCTATTCACACGAATGTGAGCGGTCCACACATAGGAGTATTATACTCATTGTGTTTAAAGTCTTTTTAATATCCAATGGGTCCAAAATTAGGCTAAATTGTACTACTTGATGTCATGGACTAGAGTAATTTTCCTAGCATTTGACAAGATTGTGAACCCCTTGAACCAACCCTAACAGTTTACCTTAAAACATAGAGGCAAAATAGTAACTTATCTAGTTACTGGTAATTTTTCTCACTATGTATTTTGGTTGATATTTAGGGTACACATTAAACTCTTACTAGAAATTTTCCCAATTTTTAAGTCCTCCCATCGGCCCCTTAACTGGAGTCTCTAAGTCGGGGAAGTGAATATTACATGACAATTCAACTACAAGTGGTAAAATAGTTACTTTACAGACTTTAGGATTTTTGCTTCATATGAAACGTGGTCCACTTGTCATATTTCTTCAGACATTATGTAAATTTTTTAAAAAAATTCACACCTAAACCCTTTTAAACCAGACCCACTTCAGTGAGCATTAAATTTTTACTATTATTATCTAGTTGGACCAAACGTGGCAGGCTGAGTTGTTGGCACAGTCTTGGAGGACCCAGCCAAGGGCAGGGCCCGCAGACCCGGCCTGGGGCATCGTATTCCCTAGATCCCCTTTGTCAATATTCTCAAGAAGAGAACAGGGAGGAGAAGCAAATTCCCCCGGATGGCAGGTTTGCAGGCAGCAAGCGGCAAACTCAGAAAACCTGAATAGAAATGGGAAAATCCTACGGCGGAGGTGTCCCCAATGACCGTGTGGTTCTTCCCATGGCCATTCCTACTCGTTGTTGATTCATATGTCACAAGAATAGTGATGGAACTAGAAAAATCAGCGGTGAATCCTTGCAGCTGGGACCACCGGATCTCATTGGGAGCGACAAGAAAACAAAACGAGACAGGAAGCATCGGCCCAACAGCCTCCCTCCACGCCGTCACCACTGGCCACTGCACTACACTCCAGATAAACAAAAATAGGATGGTTTGTGGTTGGAGGTGACAGGTGATGGTAGGGCTGGTAATCAGGTCGGGCTTGGGCCCGCCCAAGCCCATTTATTTAGAGCCTGAGCCCTTTAAGCCCGACTACTCACAGCTCATTTAAAGGCAAACGGACATGAACCGGTCACGGGCTATAACTACATTCAACTCAAAAAAATTTATTTTTGACCTCATAATGAGATGTAACTTGAAAATACCATAAAATTTGATTATTAGAGCCAAATATTTATTAAAATTTTTTATTTTATTATTTTTTAAATAAAAGATAAATATAAATTCTTAAATCCTATTTAGATATGAAACCATCTCAACGAATTAGGCCTACTTATTACATTTTTTAAAGGGGTTTTAATTTCTCTTGCCTAATGTTGTTATTGTTTCATATTTTTTTAATTGACTCCTATGCATCAAATAGGTACTAGTCAATTGATAGTGTAATTTCGATTCTTACAAGGTCAAAGGTGATTTAGATGCTATATAATACTTAAAATGCACTTAAAGACATGAAAGACTATATCGACCAATACATATCAATAAATTTTTTATTATTACCAAAAGCTGATATGTATCGGCCATACTATATCAATATGACCGATACATATCAATACGGTATTAAAAAATAATTTTTAAAAAATATTAATTTTTTTTATTAAAAAAACACAATTCAAACCCAACTTTAATTCACCTTCGGGATGAATCAAAGATTTTATCAAAAAATTTAATTTTAAGAATCCCACATACAAAAGTAAGAAAACCATGGACACATAATATTGGAAGATTCAACTCGGTAGGTGATAGTAGCCTACCTATTTCTGTGTCATTGCTAGATTAAAGTTCAAATGACAATGTTCTATATCTTGTACAACATACTATATGTAAAATGCAATAACTCATAGCAAAGTCCTTTAGCTGCTGTTGGGTCAGAAAGTTGTACAACTAAACTAACGCTTCAAAGCTTTGCCTAAAGGCAAAATTTATGTTCAAAACAATTGTCCAACAATTTGCCAGGTATGAGCCTCCTAAACCGCATAGATTTCACATCATCACACGGCTATATTTCTCAGCTGAAAGAAAATTTTCACATAGCTTGTACGAGCATTAAACAAAAGGAGCCACAAGGTTTGAAATGCATATTGGCCTATGGGAAGATAATTGATTCAGTGAGTGCTTCGGGAGCTGCTCCTGTTAAAGGGCACGGAATAGCATTACCACAGCATAAACAATCTCCATTGTGTTCTCCATTTACAATGAGACAAAACTTTGCCAAATCCTCACTTTCTCAATGATCTAGAAAGAATTTCTAAGTATCAAAAGGCAGATTCCTCAAGTCTCGGAAATTTCCAGTGTGGCCATTGTTCATCGGGGCAAATGCTGCCAGCCAAATAAGAGGTCATGGAATTAGTCTTTTACTGTATTGATTGCAAACAATACCAATAAGATGATTTATCTTATGACTCAACAACTATTGTTTCAGTCTTCAATGGCAGCAGCTAGTTTTCATTATATTATATCAACTACTTTAGCACAACAAAAGTTAACAGGATAAGTTTCTTTGGAAAGACTCAGGTAATTGGAAAAAACATGAAGTCCATCTTATGTAAAGTGACATATGCAACATGCCACAAAGCATCGTATTCGCATAAAATCAGTTTGCTAATTTCATGAACTTAATTGACAGTGAATGTTCAACCTCATAGGATACGTTAAAACATATTAAATTCTGTTGCATGGACAAGGAAAGGCTTTTATGTGGTAATTGTCCCTATACTCACTCGCCCAATGGACAGGTCTAATAGCATCCATCAGAAAGTAAAGCAGCCCTAAAATGAATGATTAACATTGCCTCTGCTATGTCCCTTTGAGTCATTTCTTGGCTAAACCTAAAGCTTTCTACACTTGAATGTCCATCATGATTCTCATTATCTTTTTGGTAAATTTCACAATTTTCTTTCAAATGCCTCCATAACTGCATTGTTCTATTTTTACTACCCCCCTGAAGAACTATTTAGCAATAATGACATCTAGCTGCTTCTTGATCCCCTTCCTTGTGCAATTTTGAAAAATGACTCCAGACCTTAGATGTCAATTTTCATTTTCCCTTACAGTTGTTAGTATTAACTTGAACGTCAACACTCTCATCATCATCATATTCCTCAACGTCCATTGAGTAATTGTCAATATTTTGTGACATATTTATATATTCTGCAATATATAAAAAATATAGCAACAAGGAGTAAGAATTTATCAAAATGCCAATGCATGCCAAAACAACAGTCAAGTACATATGCATATTAAAGCTAACTAACCACAAAAATCTATGCCACTCTTTATATGACTGAGGAAGTAGAATATATTTACTTGCATAACATTAACAACAAATAAACCATTTAAAAGTATATGGCTGATATTTGACACATGATACAGATAACAATTCCATTTTCAAAAATTAGATAATTTTTTATAATCCTAATACAACAATAGCGATCGTATAATTTTCTTCTAAGAAGAGCACTCTAAGGAACATGAATTTCACCTCAATTAAAGAAGAAATAATAAAAGAGATAGAAAAAAAATGGGGAACAAGAAAAAAGTTGCACTCATACCTAGATGTAACACAATCACCTAATATAGCATAGTTGGCTGGAGCTTGAGGCCTCCAAAAGGTAAAATGAAAACCATGATCACTTCCAACAGCTATAGAAACCGAGAGTGCCAAAGATTAGAAGCTTATTTCCACTAATCATCATATTGAGCCATACAAACAACTATAGACATTTATAAAAACCTTTCGGTGATATCCATATTCAATCAAAACACCTAGGAGAGAGTTGCATGTACCGGTTCCAGTCGCTTAGTTAAGGATTACCAACATTTTTTAGCCACTAAGTGCTCTTACAATTGCAAAGTTGATTACTTTCAAGCTTAACATATGTTAGCAGCAGCCACAAAGACACAACTAGTTAACATATATTTGTGCCACAAATTAAAAATATTTTAAAACAAAATGGTCGAACCTAAAATTGAGCAATTAGACAAAAACAGGGTTACGTTCCATTCAATCAAGTATAGTGAGCAACCAAATTACAAGGTAATCAACTACAATTTGCCCTTGTTGCCAAGTAGGCTTAGAAACCCATATGTTTGGCTTGATGACATGCAACCTGAGATAGATAAGAACCAGTCTCATGCTCACCCTCTCATTAACTCTGGCAGGAGAAGATGACTATGCATAACAAAGAACATGACTATGCATAACAAAGAACAGAAGAAACTTTGCATACTGTCATATATAAGAAGTGGAATATGCATGATGACTTGATGGGATAATGTATTCAAAACTTTGATTACATGCACAAGTGATTAAAAACAACTACAAACATGAATTCCATAAAGACTAAGATCAAACTATTAGCAAGAAATGATTAATAACATTAAGTCAATTTCAAATATATTAATTCCATCCATTCAAACTTCAATCAAGTAATCATTGATACTTCAAGCAAACAATCATTCAAAAAACTAGCATCAGAATTCATGGTAAACAATTCATAACAATTTAGATACACAGGGCAGTAATTCAGATACACAAGTATTTCATTAGAGAGAAAAAAAAACTTCTAAAACAGAGTCAGATTCTCAGACAAGGAGAAAGGGTCCCCGTAGAGAGAAAATGAGAAAAAAAGCATTGCAGCAGACCAGAGCCGATAACAGCCTGTTTGTTAATACTCAAACAGGCTCGAGCCGGGGTGGTCAAATGGGCTCAAGGCCCAATTACCACCCCTAGGTGATGGTGGTCATGCGTATGAATCCAATCTTCTGGCTTGATCTTGCAACTCTCCAATAATGGTCGAAACACAGTCCCTCCAAGGCTCCAACTGGAGGTGAGGGAGATGCGCTATCTCCCTCCTGCTAGGTGGAGCAGAGAGAGGAACAAGTGACATGGGTTTCCCTTCTGTCGGCCAGACCAGTTCCACTGGCAATGGTAAACCGTTGACTTGACCAGTAGGCAAGGATTGGTTGGCCGGTGAAAGCTAGCCCACTGCTTATCTCTTTTTTGTTAATTAATTGGTTCATATTTATCTCTAATTTAAATTAAAAATATATTGAGCAATTCGACCTTACTCACTGGGTAGTTGTCGATCCACCGCCTCCAAAGCTTCGAGCTCACTCATCCCCACCTTCATCATTGGCCGCCTTCACCGGAAAATCTTCTTCAATCGGCTCCTCTCTTTTCCCTTTAGGGCCAAATAGCTCTTTCTAGAAGCCCTAATTAGCCCTTTATATAATAAGGGGATTAAAGTTCCTACTCTCCTAAGAGGTTTGAGCTAACTAAACCTCTCTTTAGAAACCCAATTAGGCCTCTTAAACTAATTTTTGTCACTTTAATTAACCGGAACAATAGAGAGTCTTAAACGGCTAATTTGTGCATTTAATTTGGGTAAATGGGCTCTAAGCATTATGTTCAACTTCGAATGGTCGTAACTCTCTCATTCGACCTCCGATTTGCGCATTATTTGTGGCATTTTGAATATCTTTCTCTCTACTTTAATATGTATGAGTATCAGCCACCAATTCAAACTATTGAGTAATTTATTATCATGAGAAGGTTAAGGGGTCAAATACCTTATTTTCTATGTGGTGAACTTCAACAATTTAGAAAATTCTTGGACGTTACAATATGCGTCTTGAGTCATACGTGAATAATGCTAAGTGTATGAAAGTATAAGTATTCATATTAATAAACAACCCTATCATTCATTTAACATGGTTCATGCATGGCTAACAAGGTCAAGTAAGCATAAGTAGGGTTGTAAGCAGACTGGGCCATTGCAAGACCCTAGCCCTAAAATTGATATCCCAACACTGGCCCTAGGCGGGCTTTCAAAATGTCGGCCCTAACCTGACCCTAAGTGGGCTCAGGCCGGGATTTAGGCATTTTGGGCTTCATTTATTTTCATTTTTTAAGAGTAAAAATACCAAAATAAATATTCATAAGGAAAATTTAGCATGTGTACAGACTTGAAATCTCACAACTAATGCACACAATAATCATTCCAATCTTAGCAATTGCATTTAGAGATGATAACTAATGACAACAACAATAGACAATTAGTGAGACAGACTTGGACATTGAGTGACAGCTTTCCTATTTCCTAGTAAGAACCAGCTTCTACCCCCCACAAGAATTACCAACATGAAAAATAGTGAATAGATAGGAAATTGGAAGAGGAGAAAGATGAACTAAATTGTGATAAGTGAGAATTACATTTGTTATCTAATCATAAATAAAAATCAATTAGTTTGTTCAATAGATTAGAAGTGAGTACATGAATTGCATGCATGCATGAAATGCATTGTACATAATATCCTCCAATACTCTACTTCCCATATCCCAATAAGACATTCATTCATCCACCTTTCCCAACCAAACAAGAAACCTGATCAATTGGCTACCAAACTAAGCTAAAATAAAAATATTGTGAAGAAAAAAAGAACATAATTAACATTACAATGCAAGAGTTAGCCCAGCCCACCACAAAAATTTATGTTTAGTGGAGTGGGCTATGAGCTAGGTCGGGCTTATCGGCTTTTTTGCCCATGGCCCTAGCTTGGCCCTAAATGACTCGGGCCTAAATTTTTTTGGCCCAAACCATATCGAACTGAAAATAATAAGGTCCTTACCCTAGATTTTTCGGGCCAAATAGGGTCAGGCCTAAAAACTAATACATAAGCGGTCATGTTCGTAAATGGTCTAAAGTACATAAAGCATGGTTCATACATGACAGTGTATAATCATTCATATCATAACATGATAATTCTTAACTAATTAATGTAACAGACATGGAGAAATCCTCAAAATTTGGCCTAAAAATAGGCATAAAAGTCATATTGTACTTGGGTGATCGATCGGTAGTAAGGGCGATCGATCGGCCCTCCCGGAATGACAAACAGTCGTTTTAGCAATTGAAGATAGATATTTTAGCGATCAATTGATGATCAAGGGTGATCGATCGTACCCAGAAATACAAAAACTAATTCGATCTTCCATTAAAACCTCATGAAACTTCAAATAAATATCATCTAGTCTCTAGAAATGATAGATACAACATAACTCATGCATATTTATGTCAAGACACCATTAAAACACATGTTCAAGAATATCTAAGCTCACATATCCAACATACTTTAAGTACATGATTCAACGTACACAATCCATGGTGTTAATGTAAGAAAATTTTCATCAAACAAAAACCCTTACCTCAAATAAGTAGATAGTCCTTTCAATCTCTTTCTAAAATTAAAGGGTCCCTAACCAATAAATTCGGTCACATTAGACTTAAGTAAAATCACACTTTTCCACCAAATAGTGGCTCAAAATCACTAATAGAAAAATAAAACAATCATTTCTTGTGCCCAAGCATGAAACACAAGAGTAGAAACAAAAGACAAGAATCTAGGATTCTAAATCATGGGTAAAAGAAGGAACTTGGAAGAGAAGAACACATGGAATCAAATACAAACAAGAAGAACATGAGATTGAAGGTACAAGCATAAGAAATCTTGGAGTAGAATGACTTGGCTTACCTTAGATGAAGCTTTCCCTTCTTGAGAGAGGATATAGCACAATAAACCCCTGAAAATCTCAGCCAACCCCTAAGGAAGGAATAGGCTAATAGACTAGTGGATAAGTAAGTACGCTTATATGGACCCAACAAAGGAACAAGTGAAACCTACCTTGGAAAATAGGCCAAAATGAATGTGATAAGGCCCAAGCCCATCTAATATTTCAAATGAAGGTCGACGGCCCAAGAAGTTGGCGCAATGATGATGAGGATGGTCATGGGTTCTATTGTAGGGCCCACTTCCTTAATACAAGGAAATTTAAAGAAATTACAACAATTATTGTGGTAATATGGCGGTTTATGCTAGAACTAATATTTTCCCACAAAATTCAAAACAACACTAAGAAACTTCATAATTAAACTAAAAGGAAAATTATTTAAATAATAATTTTTTTAAAAATAATTACCAAACCAACCCGCTTTGGGAAATATTTCCAAAATTAGCGTTGGTTTTTGCCACATAGGCGCCAGCCAAGCATTGGTGCCTGCGTGGCTTTTCTAAAAAAAATTATGTAATTTTGTCATTTAGAAAGACGAAATCAACTTAACCTTCCAAACGACGAAACATACTATTTCAATTGATTTCATCATTTGGAACGACAAAATCACCACACATTGTTCAAAACCAGCAACTTGACGTAACTCATTATAAAATTGCAACTTAACTAACAATAATCAAAACTCTGAGAATCAATTTACACTAAGAAAGGAATATCAAACGATTCAAATATCCAAATAACCAAACTACTAAGGCATGGGAATCCACACAAATTAATTTGTAAATAGTCATATCCACGATTGTTGATTCAATTTCTAAACTATCTCATAACACATTAGAATTCAATCCTATGCATTACAGAATATATCATAGTTAAGCATACTTTTAAGAGTGAAAATTATATTCTCCTTTGTGTAATAAGATTAAGATTAAAGTCCATAATTATATCTACAAGATGCAAATTATAATCAATACCCAATACTAATTTAAGAGTTAAAAATCTAAGCAACTTACTAGTAAAAACTACCTTAAATCATAAGATGAACAAAGTTAATCTTATATCTAATATAGATTTTATCAATTGAAAATATGTAGAACAATAAAACATTAAAGCATATGTAAAGCAAATCAATCAACTCTCATAATCATGAATCCATACAAATTAACAAGATTTCATCCTAACCTTAGATGAAAAAATTAGCTGCTCATTAACCAAAGAACTAAAATCATAATCTCCATTAAATTAAGTGAAAATAAACTTACAAGAATGGAAGATAAATGAAGAAAAATCATCAAAATCCAGATTACTACAAGACCAATGAAAAGTGACTTCGGGTTCCTGTTCATTGTCTTCAACCTCCATCTCCTACAGTGCATGAATAGTTACCCATAGACGGTAGAAATTTTTTTCTTCCTTCTTCATTTCTCCTCCTTTGGACTCAAATTCTATGACTCTCAAACTCTCTTTTAGTCATTTTTGGAGGATGAAATGACTTATTTCTCTCTAGTTCGTCATTTTCTTCTCCTCCCATTCTGAAATTTTGTTCCTATGCTTTTATAAATTCTGGATAGCACCTATTGCTTTCTTTAAGACTTCCAATTCTGTCCATGAATAGCATATTTATGTTTATTGACTCATTTCTTTTATTCCTCTTCCTTGCTCTTCAATTCTTTCCTTCTCTTTAGGTTTCTTTTATTTCTTGTTATAAGCTCTAGTTGACTGTTCTTCTGCTGGCCGAATAGGATTGTTGTGACTTCTTTGATGTTCTTGCTAGTCCTAAAATTGTATCGGCTTGCCTTATATAAATATTTGTTGCCTTCTATTCTTTCATTTTATTTCCTTTGATAAGCCACTCCTTTTCTTTTCTTGTTGGCCTCTGTTCTTTCCTTTTATTTCCCACATGATGTTGAATTTCTATTTTGGCTTGAGTTTCCTTTCCTTGACCCTTTTCAGTGGCTTTTCTCTTATCACTTGACTTGACTAAACATTAATAAAGCTCTAATTCGTCATTAATTAGTTTAAAACAAAGACTATAGAACTGGGAATAAAGGCAATTAAAGTATCTTATTTCATACTTATGAACATACAATTATCCAATACACAATGCAAGTGATATTTGAGCAAACACTAATAACACATAAAGAAGGTTGAATTTTGCTTGTGAACTCAAGAAGAAAAACATCGGTCATTGATATTCTTTGTTGAGATTTTACAACCAAATAAAAAAGAAGAGAAAAAAATCGCAGTTCTCCTACCAAAATAGTGGCCAATGAGGTAACGGTGCGATGGTGGTGAAACGGAGGAGACATAACCATTGCACCATAGACTTTCTTTCGCCCAGATGGTGGCCAATAAGGTGGTGGCGAGGCAGTGGTGAAATTGTGGAGTTGAAATGAGTTAGAGAGAAGTGTCTGGCAAAGATAGAGTGTGGGGTGGGGTAGCAACATGTTGTATAAAAAAGATTGGAGTTTTGTCCCTTCGAAGGACGAAAGGTTATTCATCCTTCTAACTCCCAACTCTCTCTCTCTAACTCCATTACTCATCTCCAGAACTTCTTTTCCCCATTTTGAAACTATTTTAAACTCGTTTGAGCCCATTAAAAAAGTTAACCTAGTTATTTCGAGAGCAATCTACATCGTGGGAGTTTCGGATTTTTTAAATAAACACCCAAGAGAGAGGAAAGTCCTGGGGAGATGGTAAATTCAGCATGTCGCCTCTAAGCTCTCATGTAGAAAAGGTCCCTAGGAGAGGGGAAACTCTGTCTGTTACCTCTAAGCCCTCTAAGAGATAAAGTCCCTAAAGAATGAGAGGCTCTGTCCACCACCACTTTTGAAAACCTCACAAGAGGAACACTAGTTGGTTTCTAATTTCATGCTAGGACTAAACCCGGGTTTCTAATAACCCTTTTCGTGTTGTGCCTAAAATTTCTATTTCAAAACGGGTACCATTAGGTTTCTTAATAATGCTAAATAATAGCGTCTTTTAATGTCTATTAATGGGATTGTGTTGTAATACGAACGCTTGAATATTATTTGAATGGGCTTTCAAATGTTTTGAATTTTAGGATTTGAATGGTAGTTCTTCGCATGCACACTAGGAACTATTAGAGTTATGACTCATAGATATTGCTTATTGAGGCATATGGTGTGCTCATGAATTGGGATATCTTGGGAAAATCCTTTTCATTCTGATCTTATTGCCCCACGAGCATGGGTATATTTCGCTTCACTATCAGTGATATTCTATCTATGAATGATTTATTAGATTTTGTAAATAAGTTATTTTTTGAATTCTGTGTCAGTCAACAATGACTCATTGATTTTATTTCAAGTCAACTTTTGAATACAAACCATATGATTTTTGGAAAAGTGTTTTGCACCTTTAATTATAATTCATTGTATAACAAGTTAGTAGAATTTAATTTACCAAGTATAAATATAGTAACCCACCCCTAATTGTTGTAGGTGTGATCGCAGAAATGGAATTAAAGAAGATAGGATGTAGAAATTCGAGGGTCTACGCTTTGAAATTTTTACATGTTTTTTTATTATTCGTTAAATATGCATATTTGTGTTGACTTAATGTGTATGACATATTAAAACTTCTTTTGTAATTTTGTAATTTAATCAATGGTTACTTGTTTCTTCGTAGTTGATCTTGGCATCTTTTGAATATAAAATTATGGGGTTCCAAGTTTTAATTTTGTATAAAAAGTTGGGTCGTCACAATTTGTATTAGAGCCAAGGTTCCATTGTTTACAGATGAGTAACTAAGTCATTTATCACAAATAGTAGTATCGTAGGTGTAATACCTTGCATTACCTAAGTTGTTTTATTTTTAAACCTCATTAACTTTAGTAGTTGTTCATTATTTAGATAAATATTGGTGTGTAACCAATGAGTTTTTGTTTGAAAACCTAACATATTTTAAATAAAAATAATAATTTTGAGGTCTAAGTATGTATTAAGTTTTAAAAATAATATTAATATTAATGATAAAAAAAATCCTTTATCAGGTACAAAAAAACCTGTGTTTAGATGTTGCCTACTAGTGGTTAGGAAATGCAAACATTAGACAACTCCACCCTGGCTGATACCACAACTCATGATATTTTAGCAACCAAGGATTCTATGTTGATTTTTCTGGGTTTGATGATGCAAAAGATGACTAAGCATCTCCAATTGCAAGGTCATCAAGCAAATCAGTCCAACAAAGTGGGCAAAAGAAGCCAAAACAAAAAAGACAATTTGCTAGAGTGATTTAAGAAGCTCGCACCACCATTTACAAGTGAAGATGACCCTGAAGCCACATAAAAATGGACCTTTGATGTGGAAAGGATATTTAAAGTGATGAAGATCCCAAAAGATTGAAAGGTATCCTTGGCTACATTCGCCACAACTAAAGAAGCAACATTCTGGTGGCCTACTACATAGAAGAATTTCTTCTCAAGCAATGATAACATTAAGTGGGGAGATATCTAGGAAGTCTTATATGACAAGTACTTCCCTCCCCATGTTCAAGAAAGAAAGCAAAAAAAAATTTTGGATCTCCAACTAGGTAGCATGTTGGTTGAACAATACGAGAACACGTTTGTCCAACTACAAAGCTTCACTTCAAACAACCGTACCACAGAGTTGAAAAAGGCTCAAAAGTTTGTGAGATGATTAAGCAACGGTCTACTAAGTAGAGTCATAGGCATCCAACCTACTATGTTTGCTAAAGGAGTTGAGTTGGCCTCCATTTTGGAACAAAACCACAAGGTATTCGGCATGGTGCATATGTCATAACAACGATGGCAAGTCTGACAATGGTAAGAAGAAATCTCCATTCAACAACCACAATGGTAACTGCCAAATGCTCCTTGTGGATTTGTGCTTATCCTCATCAGAAATTCACAAATTCAAAAATTCAATTTAAAGAGGACAAAAAGTTCAAGAAGTGCCTTCAATGTAACCATTTTCACACTAGCAAACCTTCCTACTTCATAGTAGGATGATGCTTTTCATGTGGCAAACAAGGACATAAGGCTTGAAATTGCCTAAAAAATAAGAGTTAGGGAGCCCAAACTTGTTAGAAATCCAAGGCCAAGGGTGTTGAGTTTTTTCCATCATATCTAATGAAGGTCAGACATCTAATGCAAGTATTGAAGGTTATTTCCTCTTTACGGATAAGCTACTAATTCAGGGTTAACTCTTTCATTTCCTGTTCCAGCTGAGACATTAAGGTATGACTTAGAGGTGTTTACGCCCTTTTGGCTCAAAGGTTTTCTCCAAGAAATACCTATGTAGCTAATAGAGGGTAGAATCCTAATCACAAACCTCATTTTCTTAAGCATTATGGACATTAACATTATCATATGAGTAAATTGTTTTTGAAAATAGTGGGACCTTAGTGGCTTCAAAAAGGAGAGACTTATAACAAGTCTAAAGTAGAGAAACCTTATGAGAGATCCCTTGTCCCCATATTCAAACTTCTTTTACCAACTTCTGAATCATTTTAAGTCCGATTTAAATAGTTGAAGAGGTATTCTTACCTAAATCAAACATTCCAAACGTTGTGGAAGGATTATTTTTCTAGTTAGAAAGCTTTAAAGCCCAAAAAAATTGACATCTAAGTACAAAGAGTTTAGCTGGGCACCTTCGAACTATCGTTGGGACTGAGGTAGGCATTTTTATCCTATCTTATGGCATAAATATTTACTTTGGTTGTCTTTTGAACTTAATATATGTGTGACTCTAGTATGCTATGTGTTAGAGTTAATTTCAAATTATGTTTTAAGATTCCTCACATAAATTATGTTTTGAATGATTATCCATTGGAATAAGATATGATTTCTATACTATGATTTTTATGACTACCTAAAACATTCATTTTATCGAATGGTTTATCCTTATCTTTTGATTATGAATTATACAGGTATCATGTAAGATAGAGAAAATCTAGCTTTGTCATTGTTTTCATTATGAATAAAGTATAATATGTTTGAACAACAGTTTTAGAGAACTCATCCTTATCGAAAGGATAATTTTCAAGCTTATTTTTCAAAAATATGTACAAGCATGGTGGTCGAGTTACTAAAATGGGATGAAGAAAGAATACTTGTCTTGTTGGAAAGAGCAACCAACCATATCTTTGTAGTTGTTACTAGTGACACTCTCATGGCACGTAGAAGCGAGACTAGGATTTTTTAAAGGATAAACATTAAAATGGAATGTTTTGAAAGAAAAACTACCCTATATGAGTCTGGAAACTCAGGATTGATTTGTTGTCTGGAGCATGGTAGACATACCAACAAAACTCCATGAATAGAACAATTTACTAAAATTGGATGCATAGTGCACATGTTGTTCTAGTTAGCCCCTAACGAAGGGCGGGAACCATTAAAAAGGATACACACACTAGGGTAGAATATCATGGGAACACTCTCTACTCTCTTGATCCCAGAGCCCTATGAGCATGGGTGTATCTTCTCTCCGCAAATACAAGGTGTAGCGCGATGATCCGTAGAGGAGTAAGAGGATGCTGCTTTGTACCCACAACGAAGTCCATAGGATAGACTAGGTGTATGGGACACTTGTAGCAAGTCATGAGAGCTTGTAAACCCTAAGAACACATTTGATATGTAGGAAGAAACTCTAGTGGTGGTTTTAGGTGAGAAGCACACCCTATTTTTATAAAAAGTACTATTTATATTATGTGTTTTAAAATTGCAATGTGTTACTTTATGCATGATAGTATATGTTACTTCCGCTAACCAAATAGAAGTTGAGCTGTTCCGAAACTCTAATCTGTTATGGCAACATACTTCTCTTAACCTATCCTACTTGTATCCATAATTCACCACACAACATATCCTTACATATTCATACATTTCACACCATCCACTTTATGGTTAAATCCTCTTACTAAAAAATCATCAAACTAAGCCACCTTGATCCAACCTCATTCATCAAATTCTTACTAAAACCCAACTTATTGTTCTTACATTCCACTTCATATTATGTACATTATGTGTATACAATTATACTATAAAAACTTACTATCTAGCAATCCCCTATGCTAGCTCCAAATTTTATGTCTGCTTACTTACTGAACCCCCAAGTCTTCTGCTTATTACTCCTATATTCCATCACTCCAATCCAAACTCTCAATCCAATCCAATCTAATCTTAGCATGTCAAACATATACGCCCTTCAACATCAAACAAGCAGCTACAAATCCACACCAAAATGCACACACAACCAATCCAACAAAAATCACCATGCATCATACCTTAGCCTTGCGTACTCATCATTCTTCACACATACACATGTCCACCAAATGTACCTTCCGCATACCCACAATTTATCACATAATTACCACCATATTCCTTAATCATCTTACCAACATACACATGGACCCAATTGCATAAATCAAACTAGTAACATACATGCTTGTCATCCATATAATTAAACATAAGATATTCCTACAATTTCCCCTCATACATCAAGCAAGTAGATCATCATTTATCAACCAAAACATTAAACCTTCATAATCCTAACATGCTACTAAACATTCAATGCATGCTATTATGAAATTAATAGTTCAAAGTCCCCTACTTTGTAATCTACGAGTTCAATGGCAGGCACAAGATGGTGGTAGCGTCAGCAAACAAAGGCGTCGCCTAGTCGAGAGAGCTATTGTCCCAATAATTTTAAAATCATCAGAAGTGATCAATGATGCTCAAGGGAGATCGGAAGGAGGGTCATGCCAAAAGAGGTGGAAGGTGCAACCATACATTAGGGGTGGATAGACTGTAGGTCAATTGGTAGCTAAGAAGCACTCGGTCGACCGCAAGATGCCAAAATCAGATGTTGATAGTACCCAACAACGGTGATTTCACATTTTCCATGGCTCACAAGAGGGGCAAAGTGATGTGCCCGGTGAAGGCACAATAGATATCAAGGAGTATTCATGCAGTGAAAGGAGAGAAGCAAGGAAGAAAGGGGAGAAGTCTGAGTAATTTCAATAGCATACTATTAAATAAGAGAGGATCGCCCCATATAGGGGATGACCAGTCCCCTAGGGAATCATGCCCAACTCCATACTAGGCTGGTCCGGTTCCCTAGGTGAATACGCTAGTTAGTGGTTCGGCTAGCCCGGGCCACTAACTGAACCAATACAATTTTACATCCAAATTCCAAACCAAAGCAATTACTAAACTAAATAGTTCAATGCAATTAATTAAAAACAATAAAGTAGAGTCTGGGGAGTCCTTTGTGAGACTGGTCATCGTGCACAACACAAAGGACATGGGTATGTGCTCAAGGATAGAGAAGAGGTGGAGTGCTCTATCGGTCAAATTTGACTAGTGGTGGTACCGGTCAATCATCACATAGCGCAAAGGTGGTGCCTTCACCCTAAACTACACGTGTGGCCACAAGCACATGAGGCCAAAGGGGTAGCAAGAGAGGGAGAGGACTGTCGATGGATTTGGAGGCGGCTTACATCAGTGGCCACAGAATTTAGTCACTAGCGGGGCGGATTGGCTACTAGACAACATACTTACATACTGTATAAGCCCAAAACTCAAAGGAAGATCAAATTTTTGGGTTACTGGGTGGCCAAAGAAGGGAGGAGGGTTGGATGATGGCAGTCTAAAGCCCAGGAGGGACGGTAGAGCCATGGCTAGTGAAGATGGCCCTTGCCATTGTCATGCAAATGCAGGCCGATTAGAGGCTAATCGGTATCTATTAGTGGTAGGGTGGTAAAAGGGCAAAAATGGTTGCAATGTATAGAGGGATCATACTCATAATAGGTATAGGGGCAAGGTCATGGTAGACCAAGACATAGTGGTCGACGATGGCTGTGATACAGAGAAAAACGGAGAGCTAGGGAATCGATGGAGTGGACAAAGGGTGGAGCATAATTACCAAGCAATTGGATGCGTGAATCCAAGAGGGAGTTTTTGTGTGCACCTACACTGGTCCAAATAGGGCAAAAGAGAGTTTTTTTAAACATTTCTCCTTTCTCATGTGTTGAGGCCTGCAACTTTTGACTAAGTCACGCACTCAACTTTACATGTACAAAAATCAGGGTAAAATACGATAAATCAATATGTTGAAACGTCAAATTTCCCCATTAGAAAAATGAGCAAAAAATAGTAGAAAGGTCGCAGAAATTTACAAAAAAACCAGGGACGTTACAGTTATGCACCGTACCTTTTCCCTATAGCAACAACATAGTGGGGAGGGATTTGCACTTCTATCTCAATGACCTCTCCTATCTGAATGAATACAGCTGGGCAGAATCCATATATGCATTCCTATAGGACTCCATCACGGTTGTTATCTCACCCTCAATAAGTGGATGGATAAAAAAACACCTCACCTTTTGCATGATGTTGTGCGATTTCAGTATCTTAAGTGATCGATCAGTCTAGCATACCAATTGATCGCCCCTTAAAAATATAAAGAACACGATTCTAGTAACCACATGGATCGATCGCCTGTATCTGGCAATCGATCCTTCAATCCAACTCATTTTTCAGTGCCTTTGTTGGTTGATCAGCCTATGTTGGCGATCGATTGGCCTAGGCAGTCTTCCATTCTCATTTACACCACCGTGATACCATCTTGCAACTTCAAGAAGATAAGATGGTGTAACTTGGCCTTACTAGTTAAATGCGAACAAAAGTGTTCACTTGTCCTTAAAATTCATGGAGCAATGATCAAAGATCAAACGTCAGGTCTAACTAATATTAATTCAGTAAAAAATTGATGGATCATAACAGGAATAATGCATCTCTGTGATATATTATTTTAACATTATGAAAGTTTTGACGTCTCAATTTTGCTATGTCGCTCTTGAATTCATTATATAACAGGGAATTATGGGTGCAAAATGTAAAACTTGCTTGACTTGGCAATTTCGAGAATCAGTCATATAAGAAACAAGAGAAAGTTGCAGCTGAAACTAACGAGGAAGGAAATTGCCCACTCCTTCAGACCAGTCAAGAAGTCATTGTTCGAATCAAAGGTGTTAAAACGAACATATTGGCTGCACATATATATATATATATATATATATATATATATATATATATATATATATATATATATATATATATATATATATATATATATATATATATGTATGAGCTGTTTCGTGAGTTCATTTTGGCACACATTACCATCCTTAAAACTCAAAGAGAGTGCCCTCTGTAGTCACAGCAAGCTATTGTAAGTATATATATGTATGAGCTGTTTCGTGAGTTCGTTTTGGCACACATTACCATCCTTAAAACTCAAAGAGAATGCCCTCTATAGTCACAGCAAGGTATTGTAAGTATTATCTTTGCCGCTCCAAGGTGTTTAGATTTGCCTGAGCTGGTGCAAATCCAAAATCTTTTTACAACCATATATGGGAAGGAGTTTGTCATGATTGTTTCTGATCGAGCTTCTCCCTGTTAGTGGTATCAATTGTGCTTTTGTTGAGAAATTTTCAGCTACCAAGATGAAGCTTAAGATTTTGGAAGATATTGCCCAAGGATATGTTATTTTCGTACCTTTGCAAGTATTGTGATGTGAAATCTTACTGAAATGATTATGATCGAATCAAGCAAAATGTTATGTCCTTAAGACAGAATATGCCCTCTTTACGGTGCTTAGGGTTCACTTGGGTGTCTACCTTCCATGATAAGATGATTAATCATGTACTGTAAAAGTACCTTTAACACAGTACATGCAGCGAACCACAGTATGAAATGCTCTCACAAAAAGTATGGAGACGAAAATCCAGAAAAGGATTGTTGTAGAAATCATTTTTCATGATTTTATAGTAAATCCCGTTGAAGACACCCTGTCCTGTTCAAACGGATGCTTCCATCCATTAACGGACACATTCTTTAGTGAAATCAAACCGAACCCGTTTTGGTTAATAGAAACCAAACCAAATGAAGTTGGGTTAAGAGAAAACCAAACCAAATGAATTTGTCCCAAAAATAATTATTTTGTTGACCCAACCCGACCCGGCCTGGCCAGCTACATGTGCGAACCGAGCCAAGATGGCGGGCTGGACGGCGGCGGCACGCGTGTGGGTTAGCCCACCTAGGTACATGGGTCCAACCTATCTCTCCCTTACCAAAGTGGGTTGGCCTAAGGGCCTAACTTGAAAGGCCAAACTTGTGCCTTATATATCAACACCATCACATTCTTCTAGGCGATGTGAACGATTTGCTTTTTTAACTAACTCACATGTGTGATTTTTATTCAATACAAAGGGGGCTTGGGCTCTCTACCCTATGGGCTTGACCCCCATTAGCAATATGGGCTTGACCCACATAAATATTATACCCACTTTAATAATATGAGCTTAACCCATTAATTATAATGCCTACTTCTATCAATTCCCCACATGAATGAGAATTGGTAGGATAGCTATGCAAAATAATGCAGATAAATCATGAAAGCAAATATTGAAAAGATCGTGCATGGGGGAAAAGTAGCTTTAGGCTTTGAACCTTCTTTTGTAGAAATTATCAGGTCTACTGGCTAATAAGTGAATGTGACGACTTGAACTGTTTAGCCATTTGTGTAAACCATGACAATTGAATTCATATAGTCACTTTTCAGACACGAGGCTCTCATGATTGTATTCATTTCGTCCCTAAACAAACCTAGTTTTCATGAGTGCTCTAAAAGATTTAGTCATAAAATCCTGATAGACATAGCCCCTTCATACCCATATAAGTGATTCTTATTAGGAGTATCCTGCTATACCCCACTTGAATTAATTTAAGCTATAAAAACCATTAAAAGAAAAGTTTATTGTAATTTACATTGTAGGCATAATTATCTCATCATAGGAATGGGAACGATATGTTATCTCAATAGTGATTCCCCTTGAATCCCCCACAATTCGGTTGTCCCTTTGAACCTAGATCTTGGGATCTTCAGTCAACTAGGTTTGGTTGCTATTATGGTGACTCTTAATGTATAGGCTTCAAGCCCATTCCCCTTGATGAAATGCTCATTTGTACTTTGGTAAACTCTTAGTAAGCGAATCCATAATATTTTCTTTTGACCTAACATACTCAATGGAAATTATTCCACTAGAGAGCAATTGTTTTATGGTATTATGTCTCCGACATATATGTCAAGACTTACCATTATACAAGTTACTTTGTGCCCTTCCTATAGCCAATTGACTATAACAATAGATGCAAATATGTGGCACATGTTTCCCCCACATTGGAATATCCTCTAAAAAATTACAAAGCTACTCAGCTCTTCGCCTGCTTTATCAAGTGCAATAAATTCAGATTCTATTGTGGATCTTGCTATGCACGTTTGTTTAGAAGATTTCCAAGACACAACTGCACCTCCAAGAGTGAAGAGATATCCTCTTGTATATTTTGAGTCTTTTGAATCAGATATCCAGTTTGCAACATAGTAACCCTCTAGTACTATTGGATACTTTATATAATGCAGTCCATAGTTCAAGATATATGTTAGATATCTAAGAACCCTGACAATATCCTTCCAGTGGTCTACCCTTGGGTTGCAATTATATCTACTTAGTTTACTTACAGAGTATACAATGTCTGATCTCGTACAATTCTTGATACAATTGAGACTACTAATAATTTGAGAATATTAAAGTTGTGATATATTCTCACTAATGTTTTTCCTTAAGTATAATGCCACATCTGCAGGTGTTCTCACTAGATGATTATCGTTTTTATTACATTTCTCAAGAGTTTTCTCAATATAATGATATTAATATAATACATATTCATCAGATATTCTAGTGATTTTCATCCCTAGTATAACATCTGCAACACCCATATCCTTCATGTCAAACTATTTGTTAAACATCTTCTCAGTAGCTTTAATGATCTCATTATTGCTACCAATAATGACATATCATTCACATATAAACATACAATGGCATACCCATCAGGTCTTTCTTTCACATAAACACATTTGTCACATTCATTAATTTTGAATTCATTTGTCCCATTCATTTGCGCACAGAACAATAAACTTTCAAAATTTTACACACAGAACACTAAAATTTCAAAATTTTATGCACAAAATAGTAAAATTTCATAAATTTACATAGAACGGTAATATTTCAATAATTCTCACACACAACTGTAAAAATTCAAAAACTTTAGAAATCAACAGTAAATTCTTGAAATTTACATAAGATAATCTGGAAATTTACTATTCTACATGCAAAATAGTAAAGTACGAAAATATGTAATGAATTTTGTCTTAAGATTGTTATTTTTGTACCTTTACAAGTATTGTGATATGAAATCTTACTGGAATGATTTTGATCGAATCAAGCAAAACGCTTTGTCCTTAAGATTGAATTCGCTCTCCTTAACGGTCTTAGGATTCACTTGGGTGTCTACTTCCCATGATAAGACGATCAACCACATACTGTAGAAGCACCTTCAACACAGTACATGCAGCTAGGGCTGGGAATCGGGTCGGGTCAGGTCAAATCGGGTCGGGTCGGGTTGGCCTTGACCCTCATTGAATTCGGGATGGGTCATGACCTGACCCTATTTTTAAATCGGGTTGAAAATCCAAACCCTAACCATACTTGAGTCGGGTCAGGTCGGGTCTGGTATGCGGGTAACCTTTTTTTCCACAATTTTTTTGTTAGACTCGTATTATATACCTTCTCTCTTTGCAAAGGGCAAACACAAATGAAATTATACATTACAACATTAATTTGAAATGTTTGGTTCTTTGGCTAATTTGTGGATACATTTTTTGTAGTAGCCATCAACGAAGACCTTAGAGGTATAATGTTGCATTTCCTCCATTCTAAGAGAATGATAACAAAATAGACCTTCAATGTTTATTTACTCATTATCAGCCTACTTGGCTTTCGATATTCAGCATGTCTTAATTTCAAAATTTCAATAACTACTTCTATATGGATGCTCATAACCCTACCCTCCTTTGAAATAGGTAACACTTGATTACAATTTTCCTCCTCTGAAAACTATCCCTCATCGAGCTCTATTATCGGCTTATCTGGATACATGTTCCTAACTTACTCCCTATTATGAATGTCAGGCCTTCAACAGAGAGCTAAATTTAGTGTGTGATGTGTCCTTTTGAAGGAGAGAGGATGAGTAATGAATACAACAAATTATTACATATTTTCATTCCATTTACCACACCTAAAAGAATAATAGAAAAAAAATTAAACTATATATAAATTAACCACACTTTGAAGATATCGTCCTCTGTTATCCCAAAATGGATGTCTAGTATAAAGCAAAATATATGTGATCACATCTATGCTTCAAACAACTAATTCATGCTCAAATTTATGTTTAAGCACCTCTAGTTCAACATAGTATGCACTAAACAAACACTATAATAATAGTATAAATAAGTCCAATAGACCAGCATTATAATAATAAGGTTCTTTATTATTTGTAGTCGGGTAAAAGTCAGGTTGGTCGGGTTGTGCGGGTCGGGTACAACCCGACCCTAAATTCAAAACGGGTTAAGAGCCTAAACCCTGACCCTGACCCTGACCCTACCTATAATTAGGTCGGGTCGGGTGCAGGGTTAAGCAGGTCAGGTTCGGGTTGGGTAAACGGGTCGGGTTGGATTTTCCCAGCCCTACATACAGCAAACCACGGCATGGAATGCTCTCACAAAAAGTATGGAGACGGAAATTCAGAAAAGGATTGTTGCAAAAATCGTTTTTCATGATTTTTTAGGAAATCCCATTAAAGACACCCCATCCCATTAAAATGGATGCGTCCATCCATTAACGGACACATTCTTTAGTGAAATCAAACCAGAACCATTTTGGTTAATAGAAATCAAACCAAATAAATAGAAAACCAAACCAAATGAAGTTGGGTTAAGAGAAAATCAAACCAAATGAATTTGTCCTAAAAATAATTATCTTGTTGACCCAACCCGACCTGGTCCGGCCAGCCACGCTTGCGAACCAAGCCGAGCAGAGCTGGCGGGCTGGATAGCCGCAGCACATGTGGGTTAACCCACCTAGGTGCATGGGTCCAACATGTCTCTCCCCCACAAAAGTTGGTTGGCCTAAGGGCCTAACTTGAAAGGCCAAAATTGTGCCTTATATACCAACACCATCACATTCTTCTAGACGATGTAGGACTATTCACTTCTTTAACCAATTCACATATGTGATTCTTATTCAATACAAAGTGGGCTTGGGCTCTCTACTATATGGGCTTGACCCGAATTAGCAATATGGGCTTGACCCACATAAATATTATACCCACCTTAATTATATGGGCTTAACTCATTAATTATAATGCCCACTTCTAACAATATAACATAGAATGGATTCTTTGAATACAGAAGCTGCTTTCACCAAGAAGCATGAAGAATTATGAATGGATCAAATCAAGTGTTCAACAATGTTAAATAACCATAGGCTTCAATGATGAGGAGATATGACAACTTAACACCTCACAAGGAACATCATTCCTATGAAAAATCTTTAAGCGCAACGGAAACAGTTTCTTTCAGCCATATAAATCTAGTTGCTCATATTAAATCTCGACAACTAGATGGAAATGATCACACGAGCAACACTTCTTTTGATAATACTTCAAAATAAATCAACTCTTCTCATGTATTGGATAGAGAGCTTTGTTGTTGTAGAAAGATCATCAAGAGCGTCTTGTGTTGCAGCCAAGCTGGTGAATGCTAACAAGTTGTGATCATGGGAATGTACGCTTTGCGTATCCCATACACACAAAAGAAGAGGGAGGGAGGTAGGGAGAGAGAAAAAACTTAGGTAAGTACAAAATACTTTTTGTAAGATAACCAAATCTCCCAAAAATTTGACTTGTTCATAAGGAGAAATCTTATTTATATCATTTATAATCTAACATTCTGTAACACCCCGACCCGCACCACCTGACCCGGACCGGGGGTTAGATCGGAAAACACAATCGGAGTGTAGAAAATAAGTGGAAAAATTAAAACCGACTTACCAGGAGCTGCAGACTCTGAGTGCGAGAGTCGTAACGTTCATCTGCGCACTACGGAGCTTTAACATTCCATTGTGCGTAAATCAGAAAAGCCTAATTTTATAACTAATTTGGATCGGGCCAACGTTATTTTATCGTTGGTTGCCTACGTACATATTGGATACCCTCTCTGACGTTATTCCAATACAATCGGATCCGAACGTAGTTCTGCCTAATGGCTAATACAAACATCAGAAAATCATATACGATAAAATACGTATACGTTATATCTGAATAATTCATTCGGAATCTAACGGAAATCTTATTACTCATCAGAGTTAAATGAAAGCCAATAAATCAGAAAACACACATCTCACGTAGATGAGAAGCACGTAGATGAGAAGAATACTAACAAAACACACATCCCACTCTATCATAGAGCGGAGCAGAACACACTACAGAACCTGTTGGATCATATCAGATCATATCATATTTTATTCGACCATACTGGTCATATCAGATTAGAGTATGTCACGTCATAGCAGAGAGCATTTTAGATCACAATAGAATAAATCAAGATGTGCAGTCATATAAAGCATATTAAACTAGAAGGTCAAGAAAGCATACTCCCCTCCAATTCCGGAAGTGGCGATGTTCGTAGTTGCTCATTTCCTTAGAGTGTCTGCTCTTTCCGATTCGGAGACTGCGGCCAAAACCTTCTGTAACTTTGGAATACTTTACCTTCACAGTGCCCGTAGGCAGCGGACAGAACCTCCCTTTGTCCTAAGACACTTTTCCCTTCTCGTGCCCGTAGGTAACGGGCAGAACCTCCCCTTACCCAGAGACACTTTACCCTCACAACGCCCGTAGGCAGCGGACAGAACCTCCCTTTGTCCGAAGACACTTTTCCCTTCTCGTGCCCGTAGGCAACGGGCAGAACCTCCCCTTACTCTTGGGATATTTCTCTCACATAACATTGATAATTCGAGGAGTGGCTGCTTCCATTGCATTACTCACCCTCGAATTAGCTAGGAAGGCCTCTTAAACGACTCTAATCGGATTTAAAATGAGTAATAAATGAAGAACAGAAGATGAGAACACGTGGGAGAATTTCCCCTTACCCGGAGATATTTTACCCTTTTCGTGCCCGTAGGCGGCGGACATAACCTCCCCTTGGCCCGGGACGTTTCCCCTATATAGAGTTGCTAACTTGAAGAATTGACACTTCCATTGCGTAGAGCACCCTCGATTTAGCTAGGAACGCCTTTTGAATGGAAGAAAACGGACGCAGAATGACTCCCGAAACTTCTCCAGAAAAATTAACGAAATGAGCTATTTATAGGAAACTGGCGTGCGAGCGTACGGAAGAAGAGTAAAGACGCGTGCACGTGCTCGCGCCACATGGCGCATCATAAATGGGTGAAAAGGGACGTCGGTGCGCATGGCATGCGCATCACGCTCGCGACTTCGTATCGCGCGCGGCGGGCGCGATCACGCCGCGCGTCTGACGCGCGCATTTGCCGCGCGTCCCGAGAGCGTCGCGCGGTCAGTCGCGCGATCACGCGGGACCCGCATCGCGCGGACGGCCGCGATCGCGCGGCTCCCCGGAGTGGCTTAGGCGCGGCTCGGCTCGACTCGGCTGGATGATGTCATCTTTTTTGTCTTTTTCTGAATATTTTATTATTATTTCTTTAAAATACAATTCCAATTTCAAATTGCGATAACTTTTTATCCCGAAGTTGGAATTGCATGATCTTGGTACCGATGGACTCGTATCGATGAGCCCTTCAAAACTAGACCCCATATGGGTATCTTATCTCGAACTTTGAAAGTGGGTCCCGCCCATGTGGCATGTTTCCTGAGGTTGTAACTTTCGTTCCCGACCTCCGTTTTGAGTGTTCTTGGGTGCGTTGTGCTCGTTACTTCGAGCTCTACCCAGATACAGGGATTTCTCCTAATGAAACCCCGTAACCCTGATATTAAATTACCAAATTACCCTTAACCCCTCGGGTTAAGCATAACCGGAAGACGGGTTGTTACACATTCCCCCACGTGGAAGTGTCTATCAAGTGTGGCAAGTGGAACACATTTAGAGCATAAATATCTCCAACAAGACTTGAAACCAGGACTGGCTAGAACTTGGAGGTCTAATACCATATAAGATAACCAAATTTTCTAAAAGCTTGAGTCATTAAGAAGGGGAGATTTTATTTATATCTTTTATAATCTAACAACTTCATTGCCAATCAATACAAAATTCCTTCCAGGATCAATTTCTCTTCAATTTCATCAAGGAAGACAACAATATACCATTCTCTTAATATTCTTTACAAAAAGATATTCTTATACGAGAATAAATCGAGGGAGTCATCTATCCCTTTAATATTTTTTAGTGATACATGTGCGAGCTCTCATGATCTTCTCCATAACTCTATCCATTATAATCTCATAAACCCCATCAAATTTAAACGAGCACCTTATGTAGTTCAAATTTGAGCCAATCCACCAAGAGAATTTGAAGGCATGCCCGACATGGCTTCTCTCACAATCTTTTATGAGATTAAATTAGAATAAGTCAATTCCTTCAAAATGACTAGTTCAAAGTGGAATAAGGAAGAACTCAAGAAAAATCCCATAAAATAGTTATATAATATTAAATAATTAAATTTACAAAGGGCTAGGTGAGACCTAATGTGTCTCACATCAAATTAGTCATATCAAAACTATAAAAGGGCTATGTGAGACCATAGGTTCTACTTCTAATTAGCCGAATAAAAAATATAAAGAGGACGAATAGCTCAAAGACACACTAAAAAATAAGAAGAAACGTCAATAGGAAGAACTCAAGAAAAATCCCATAAAATAGTTAAATAATACTAAATAATCAAATTTACAAAGGGCTAAGTGAGACCTAATGGGTCTTACATCAAATTAGTCATATTAAAACTATAAAAGGGTCATGTGAGGCCATGGGTTTTATTTCAAATTAGCTAAATAAAAAATATAAAGGCTAAATGAAATCTCATGGGTCCCACATCAAATTTTGAAAGACTAAGCAAAACCCTACGAATCCCACATTATAATTACAAAGGCTAAGTAAGACTTACCTAGGTTCTACATCAAATTTCCCAAATAAAAATTACAAATGATTAAATAGGTCTCAAATTAAATTAGTCATAAAGTTAAAATTACAAAAGACCAAGTGATATCCAATACAAATTAGTCAAACTAAAATTATGAGATCTTTTTTGGGTTCCATACAAAGAATTTATTTTGAAAGAAATCCTAAAGTACAAAGTGATGACTTTTGGGATATACCTCTAGTTATGTAATTGAAAATATGTAAGAAAAATAAGAAAAGAAAAATAGGCACATGGTGCATTGGAGATTATAGGGATGAGGAATTAGTCAAATTTTCATGTCCACTTGACTAATGAAGTTAAAAAAATTGAATTGGAAAATAAAAAAATGTGTTGTAAGACTAAGTCAAGCTCCTCATGCACATGGCTAGAAAGATCTTCTTGCCTAATTAAAGGGCCTTGAAATTTAGTTAATTACTACTACTTTATTCTAAATTTTAAAAATTAATCTTATTATTCAAGAGAGGGTCAGCCTACCTAAGAAAATTTTCTCTATATCTTTCAATGGACCATTTAATCTCTTTTCTTAAATTGCATAGAGAGTTGAAATCCACCAATACATGGTATATTACTATAATAAAATGTTAATCAAAATCATCATTTTTTTAAATTCCAGTGTTCTAAATTAGCAAAATGGTCCTTTATGAATGCAATGACCACCTGACTCATGTGGTGTATGTTGGGCTTTATTTCTATTGGAATATTAAAGTGGCTCAATTATCAAATGACATGTTGTTTAGGGGCTTTGAAACTTATTAGGTGATGAGCTTTGAATACCTATTTAATTGTGATTTTAGTAACAAATCCTAACGACAAATCTGAACGGCTGACTTGCCCCTTATATAGAGGGTTAAGATTTTAGGGCTCTTTACAATCTTGGTTTAGTTATAAATACACTATTAGTCATTGAAAATTATATCAGCCAAAGCCTAAGTCAGAAACCCATTGGAGACGAAGCAAGGCATTGAAGACATAAGCTACAATTTCATTTAATTGCTACATGTAAGCCATTTAATCACTCTTTTAATTTCCAACAGCGTAAGGATAGAAAACTTCATATCTCACAAAGAACAATAAACATTTAGAAAGGCTAGTAAAATTTGTTTACTCACGCACGATTCACATCTCATCACAAAGCCAAAGTTTATTTTTCATGCTGCTTCTTAAAACTGCTGAAACTGCTATGAGGATTTGGCTACCTTCCATGAGACGTGATGTTATTCAATCCAGGGAAAATTGCATGAAGACACAATGACCTATTTCATTAAGATAAACCGGGCGCTACTGGACGGGACATTTTCTCACAACATCATCCAGAGACCAAAGATAGATGGGGCTGGAATTCGACTCGCTGAATTCAGAGTCCACTGCTGAGCAACCATCCATTGCTAGCGTGCTATTTTCAGTATAAACTGGGACCAAGGCTATAGAAGGATACGCACACGTCGGTAGTAGTTCAAACTGCCAGTCATTCTGCTCAAAATATTGTTCGCAGCCATTAAAATTATTTTGCAGACTGATGGGTGGATGGTCCTTCAAATCTCCCAGACCAACTAATGTGGATGGTGCATTCGTTCTGACTTCAGCCATGGTCTGTTGTTCCTGGGGATCTGCAACACAGCTCCTGGTACCTGGTACAGTGAAATTGAGCTTGGCTTTGTCTCCTCGAATTCTCAGAGCTGCAGCATCATAAGCACTTGCTGCTTCCTCAGGGGTATTGTAGGTCCCCAGCCATACTCTGCAACCCTTCCTTGGGTCCCGGATGAGAGCAGTCCACCTGCCCTTTGCCCTCTCTCTAACGCCTCTATACATGGTTCTCCCTGAACTTTTGCATTTTGGTTTTCTTGGTTTTCCTGCGTGGTTAGAATACAAGAAGTATGAGATTTTACGTGTTTGGAGAATGATTTGTAGTGCACTTTAAGAAGAAATACTAGCCAATTATAGAAGTTACTTCCACTTTCCATATCGTTTAACAGTGATTTTATGAAATTGCACCATAGATGATTTTCTAATCTTTGCAAACAAAAAAATTCATTTTCTAAGCTATGTTCTGACTCTCTCTCTTTCTCATAAGCACATAGAGCATACCTTGTGAAGGGCCACCTTCAAACTGCTGCATGTTTAAATCTTGTGAAGGATGTGTCATTGGGACTTGAGTTCGTAGAGAATGGTGGTGTTGGAGCTGAGAACGACTGCTAATTTGCTTCAAATGATTCTGTCAGTTCTGCTCCTGCCTACTGTTTTTCTCGTCCTGAATCTGATGTTTCTCTTATTCCACAGCATCTCTCTACTGTTTCAAACCGCTGGTTCCGTTGTTATATAACAAGTGGGTAAGCGGGAAAAGGCTCATGCTTATCTTCATGTATGCCAATTGTGAGTAGAAAATTACTAAACTGGACGTGATTAACTATTAGTAATCATTAACCTGCTTCTTAGAGTTAACTCCTTTGCATTTCAATGTGTAAAATTTATACGGTGCTAATTGATACCCCTACACCAGTTTCTGTCTCTCAAAACCTTAGAAAAGTGGGTCTCACGTGACAATAGAGATTCACTTTTATCTTCCAATCAGAGCCAGGAGTAAGATTTTTTTAGATAGAATAGGAAAGTCATTATCCAATACATAAATGTATGGCCCTAGAGTGTTTTGGTTGTGGGCCAATACTTGGAAGCTTGTCTCCTGGTTTATAAAGTTGTGGATTTCAAAATAAAACTTAAATCTATTTTCTTTGAGAAAATTACTGAGTTGATGTTCTTGTAGTACAGTACCTGATAATAGGTTAAACAATTGGTATGGAAGCAATGTGGGGTGCAAAGCATGATTTTTTGAGAAAAGTACTGAGTTGATGTCCTTGTAGTACAGTACCAGGTGATAATAGGTTAAACAATTGGTATGGAAGTAATGTGGGGTGCAAAGCATGATTCGTTTTAATTGGTTTGTCTACTTTTTGGAGCATTGTCATGAAAAGTTTGATATTCCTGCTAAGAGATATGGTGTTAATTAGATGTTCCATCTGCCATAAAAACAAGGCATTCCATCAATTTCCAATGCATTTTATTTTCTCGTTATCTCCTACTCTTAATACCACCACGCAAGTACCCCAGTCATGGCTTATTTTTCCTTCTGGTTTTACTGGTTCTTCTGTGCGGACGTTTACCTGTAACACTAGAAAAATGGATGGGCAAGGTAGTAATCACATGTAGACATTACAAAACATATGAACGACAATGTAATGGCACGGTTACTCGATCTCCGAACTATTCTCTTACAATTATGTTATTGAGAAGAGAATATTTGAATCCCAAGAACAAACAAAGCCATTGAAGCAGATCTTAAGAGTTGCACACGGGCCTCTTGTTGAGAAACTTTCAGTTACCAAGATGAAGCTTAAGATTTTGGAAGATATTACCCATGGATATGTTATTTTCGTATCTTTGCAAGTATTGCAATGCGAAATCTTGCTGGAATAATTATGATCGAATCAAGCAAAACACTCTGTCCTTAAGACAACATTTGCCCTCTTTAACGGTGCTTAGGATTTACTTAGGTGTTTGCCTCTCATGATAAGATGATTAACTATGTATTGTAGAAGCACCTTTAATACAGTATATACAACAAACCATGGTATAGAATGCTCTCACAGAAAGTATGAAGACGAAAATCCAGAAAAGGATTGTTGGAGAAGTCATTTTTCATGATTTTATAGTAAATCCCATTTAAGACACCCTGTCCCATTCAAATGGATGTGTTTATCTATTAACAGACACATTCTTTAGTGAAATCAAACTGGATCTATTTTGGTTAATAGAAAAACTACATCCTTCCAGTAGTTTACCCCTGGGTTGCTATTATATCTACTCAATTTACTTACAGAGTATGCAATATCCGGTATCGTACAATTCATGATGCAATTGTGACTGCCAATAATTTGAGAATATTGAAGTTGTAATATACTCTCACCAGTGTTTTTGCTTAAGTACAATGTCACATCCACAAGTGTTCTAGCTGAATGATTATTATTTTTATTACATTTCTTAAGAGTTTTCTCAATATAATGAGATTAAGATAATATATATCTATCAGATATTCTAGTAATTTTTATCCCTAGTATAACATTTATAACACCTATATCCTTCATGTCAAATTATTTGTTTAAAATCTTCTTAGAAGCATTAATGATCTCATTATTGCTACCAATAATGATATATTATCCACATGTAAACATACAATAACATAGTCATCAGGTCTTTCTTTCACATAAACTTATTTGTCACATTCATTAATTTTAAATTTATTTATTGCATTAATTTGCACACAGAACAATAAACTTTCAAAATTTTACACACAGAATACTAAAATTTCAAAAATTTATGCACAGAACAATAAAATTTCATAAATTTATACAAAATAGTAATATTTCAAATTTTTATGCTTGGAACAGTCAAATTTCAAAAATTTACACAAAAAATAGTAATATTTCAAAAATTCTCACACACAACTGTAAAAATTCAAAAATTTTAGAAATGAACAATAAATTTTAGAAATTTACATAAGATAATCTGAAAATTTACTATTCTACATGCAAAATAGTAAAGTATAAAAATATGTAATGAATTTTGTCTTAAGATTCCACATGTCATATTTTAGACATGTAAAATATAATTAAAATTCCAACTTGATTTAAATACATATCTAAACTACTAATAACTACAAAATTATTAATAATTAAACTAAAGTACTAATATCTATCTTAATCTAAATAAAATATAGCTAACTCTAAATTAACCTAATATATGCTAGCAAATAAGGTAAAAAGACATATAAAATAGATATATATTTCATACTTATCAAATACCCCCAAACCCATATTGTGCTAGTCCTCGAGCAAAATAAAACAAAACAAAACAAATAATTTAGAAAATAAATAAATACCACTTTTGTAGGGAATCATGATTGCATTTAACGTATGCAGCAAGCCTTTAAACCCCTAGGTGTCCCTAGTAGGACGAGTTGTGTCTCGTGAGGGTTTGCAGCAATGATACCCACAAATATCTAATCCTAAGAAATAAAATAAAATAAAATAAAATAACAAAAATTCTAAAAACAATCCTCTCTTAAAAACACATAACTATTTTTTAAAAAAACCAACCACAAATACTTGAAACAAGTAAACAATTTCGATCTGATCAATTTTAAGTAAGGAATAATCCATTCTATAACCCCATCTTAGAAATAATTATGCAATTATATATATACATTTCAAAAACATAAAGTGTAGAAACTTTATAGTCATACAATTTCATTCTTTATTAACAAGCATATCTTATGTGACCCACTAACCAAGCTCATTAAAGTTCACTAACTCAAAAATATAACAATGACAATCTTTCATCCTTAATATCTTATAATAAACCCTAGTGTAATAGCCTTCAAATTTTAATTAAATTCAGGGAATAGGAGCATAATATACCTTAAAATATGACTTGTGCAATACTTAGTTCTATTAAGCTTTTTAAATAGTCCATATAACAAGCGTTAGGCCAGTGTCCCTAATCCAGTTGGCTCAAGACACTAGGTGTTAAAACACCCCTCAAGCTTAATAACTCGAACTATAAAGGCTACAAAACCAAGCAAGTCATAAAAGAATTTATCTCAACTTTTCACATTTTGACGCGAACCCTTATACTTGCCTAGGAACAAGGTCCGGTTACTCAGTAAAAACAAAAACAAACCTTTATATTTTATTTTTCATCAATTTTTTTTCATTCAATCTATTTTTTTTCAACTTTTTTTCATTCTTTTTTCTGTACATATTTATCCTATTTTTTTTAAATAAAAGCTAAGCATAAAGATCTATCATAAAATATTAAAAATTACTCAATTGCCAAATTTTTCAAAAATATGCTTAGTTAAAGATATCTCACTAAGATTACAAGTAATAAATTATAAAATTATATTCCTATAAGATTCTAGTGTGTTAAATGTGATTTAAAAATATATGCACAATTATCCAAAATAATGAAAATAAAATAGAAATTACTCACTCAATCATTTCCATCACTTAATTAATTACTTGAACTTTCTTCATGAAATTGATCTCTTTAAAAATAGACATATGCGTTTAAAAGAAAATAAGTGATAAAATCCACTTAAAAGTAAACAAAAAAAATAAAAAAATACTCTAAACCATCCTAAAAGAAAAATAAGAAATAAAAATATCTTTCTACACCCCCAAACCTAAACTAAACATTGTCCT
Organism: Saururus chinensis; assembly: GCA_035235625.1. Classification (NCBI taxonomy): domain Eukaryota; kingdom Viridiplantae; phylum Streptophyta; class Magnoliopsida; order Piperales; family Saururaceae; genus Saururus; species Saururus chinensis. The sequence continues at coordinate 7,776,618 of CP141141.1, forward strand.
CAATGTTAAAGAAAATATATACTACAATGACAAGAATAAGTAAGAGAGAGAAAGATATCACCTAAAAGCATAACTAATCTACTAACCTGAAAAGTGAAGTACATAGGATTGGAAAAAAGAAATAAATATAAGTAATGAGCATTTCCCCAAACCTAAAGTATTATATCCCATAAAAGAAGAAAAACTATAATGAGAAAAAAAACTGAGAAAATAAGTGAATAAAGCCTAAATGAAGCAAAGAAAATAAACAAAAGGCAAGAAAAGAAATATATCAAAAACATGGGTTGCCTCCCAAGAAGCGCTAAATTTATTGTCTTTAGCCAGACATTGCCAACATCCTAAAATATATCAGGGCGGCTGGTAGATATTAGCATTAGCTCTTCTCTTAAGTCTCCAAAAAGATGATGCAAAAAAATTAGAATGCATGACTTGATTATGGGTTGATGCTACAAAAGATGGACCTCTATCATAAGCATCAAATCTAAAATTGTCTACCATAAAACATTCAGCATTAGAAGTTGCAAGTAAATGGTTAGACACATCAAAAATATTTAGTTGCACTTTCATGTTCCCAAAGGTCATCTCCATTACCCCCCGTCCTACAATTTATGCATGCATTAGTTGTGGCAAGAAAAAGGCGACCTAGAATGATAGGAATCTGATATGTAGAGTTCGCACTGGTTTCCATATCTAAGACAATAAAATCAATAAGGAAAAAGAACTGGTCAACCTTCACTAAGACATCCTCAATGACTCCTCGAGGCTTACGTACAAAACGGTCGGCTGGCTGCAAGGTAACTGATGTAGGCTGCAATTCACCTAACCCTAGTTTCTCATACACTGAGTAAGGGAGTAGATTGACACTTGCACCAAGGTTAAGGAGGGCTCTATGGATAGAGTGATCACCTATGATGCAAGAAATAGTGGGTACTTCAGGGTCCTTATACTTAGGTGGGGTGTCAAACTTCAAAAGAGAGTTAACTTGCTCAGTGAGAAAGACCTTCTTAAACACATAGGTCTTGGATTTACGTTTTTGAGTGGATAGGTCTTTGAGGAACTTAGCATAATCAGAGACTTGCTTAATGGCTTCTAAGAGGGGGAGATTAATTTTGTCTTGTTTGAAAGTCTCAAGAACCTCATCAGTCCTAGCTGTGCTCTTTTTAAATGGTGGGGCCATGTCAAGACACTGAGGAAAAGGTGCCCTAGGGATATAAGATCCCTCGGAAGTGGTCTTAGACTGTGGCTCTGAGGATGTGAAAGGAAATACAAACTCCTTCTCATATGGTGCACTAACTTTGACTTGAGGTTCATTAGGGTCTGCCCCCTCTAACTCCTCACTCTTATCATCTGTCACTGGTGTCCCCCCAACACTCTTGTCAACAATCCTCTCACTCCTAAAGGTCATTATGAAATTAACTTGTTCATTAGAGGGAGGAGCTCCCTCTACCTGAAATTGACCTTTAGGGTTTGGTAGGGGTTGACTTGGCAACGTCCCCATCTCTCTCTTGTTAATAACATTAGTCATTTGTCTAATTTGGGTTTCTAACTTTGCTATAGATTGTGTGTGAGAGTGAAGGAGTTGGGATTGAGATTGAAGGCCTTATAGGGCACTCAAGACCTTTTCTTCAAAACTTGGACTCCTATTGGGTTGGACATACAGAGGTTGCACTTGAGGTTGGTGGATAGGGGCTGGTAGGACTTGGAATGGTTGCCTTGGGGGTTGATTGCCAACAACCGCTTGGTTTTGTGTCTGCTAAGAAAAGTTAGGATGATTCCTCCACCCAGGGTTATATGTGTTTGAAAAAGGATTGTTCTCAGCCCTAGGGAAGGATTGGGTAGCATTCATATGATCTTGGACAAGCCCAGGAAATTGAGATGCAGAGGGATACTCCATGATAGTATGGGCTGGGCTAAGGCATATTGTGCATACATCTTGAGTAAAGGGAGTGGGCTGATGGGTTGAAGTCATAAGAAGGTCCAGCTTCCTACTCAAACTATCAACTTTGGAGGAGAGGTCTAATGGATTTTTGACTTCATACAAGCCACCCCTAGAGGGGGCATTGTTCAAGGTAGATAATTCACTCTCATTTCTATTCAATGCAGCATGTTGAAGAGAATTTTCACTCAAGTCCTCAAAAAATTTTCATGCCTCATTTTCAATTTTTAACAAGTAGGTACCCCCACAACTTGCATCAACAAAATGGTGGTTTTGTTCAGTAAGACCCTCATAAAAACGTTGCACTAATTGCCACTTTGGGACTGCATGATGAGGACACCTCCTAAGAAGGTCCTTAAGTCTATCCCAACTCTCATGGAACTGTTCAGTGGGAAGTTGGGCAAAAGTGGTTATGGCCTTTCTCATTTGGTTGGTCTTACCTATGGGGAAGTACTTTTTGAGGAACTCTTATTGCATTTGGGCCCATGTTGTGATAGCGTCTAGCTCTAACGAGTGAAGTCATTCTTTAGCCTTATCTTTTAGTGTGAAAGGGAAAAGCTGAAGTTTGACAGCCTCATCAGTTAAATTTGAGAGCTTAAAAGTTGTGCATAGTTCTAAGAAGTCATCTAGGTGCCTATATGGGTTTTCATTATTAAGCCCATAAAAAAATGGAAGCATTTGAATGGCATTGGGTTTAATCTTATAATTTTGAACAGCAACCGCTGGCAACCTAATGCATGAAGAAGAGGTATACTCATTGGGAGTGTAATACTCTCTTAGAGATTTGAGTGGTGCATCTACTAACTAATGTTCAGCCATGATGAGGGTAGTAGTGTGGGAGGAGGAATTGGCGGGAGAGTTTGGGGGTGTAGGGATGTAAGTCGAGGGCAACTCAGCTCTCCTAGATGTCCGCTCAGGCTCAGGGTCAAATGGTACTAATCGGGGGAGTAAGGAGCGATGACTACGCATACACCACAAACACACCACACAATTTAAAATGTAAAAAGGGGAATAACAAGCAAAAATAATTAAAAATAAATAAAAATAAAGAGAGAAAATGATCTTGCAAACTGAAGAGAAATACTATGCTTATCAATATCCACTTGTGGCCACAACTGTAGAGAGCATGGTCTTCAACTCAACCTACAAGATCAAATTAAAAGAAGATAAGAAACTAAGAGTAACCTAAAAATTAAAGTAACTGAAACTAAAGTAGCTAGAATTATCTTAATACTAATTTAGTAACAAATCAACACCATCCTCGGCAACAACGCCAAAAACTTGATCGTTTATAATTAAACCATTTGCAAGTATACAAGGTAATTGTACTAAGATAAGTATTTAAGGGTTGTCGAACCTCAGGGATAGATGAATTATTACTAAATCTAAAGAGGAATTCGCTGATTAAAAACTAGAAATATTTTAAACTTAAATTAAGCAAAAGAAAGGAATTAACTAGTTTAAAAGCAAGAAATTAATATAATGAAATTTACTTAGAAAATCGAATTCACTATAAAACCATAACAATTCCTTAACTTTTAACCTAAATCTAGTGTGAATACAAAAAAGTATTCTCAGCTACAAGCTAGAATTACTTTAGAAAGAATCATTAATTAAATTCATGACATGAATTATCTTCGACAATAGCACGAATCATCTACACTAAACTAGCTATAGGCATGACTCATCTAATCTTAGTATAACTCATCCAATTTATTAATTATCTGAACATTCAAACTATTGCATGACCATCTCATCTAAATCACAGAAATTAGAATCAATAAAAATATCAAAACCACATCAATCTATCATCTACAAGACAATAAATCAACATAAACTTGAATAAACATTAAAAGTTCTTCCATTAAAAAGGAAATCTTTATCATACAATTGTCATCATTCACAACTGAGATTTAATTAAAAAGAAAAAAAATTAAAACTTATCTATAGCTTCATCAACTCCTAAGTAAAAGAAAAGTCTAACATTCTATTGTAGAAGAAAGCACTTGAATCTCCATTAAAAGCTTTGAGTTCTCTTCCATCTTCTTTTTCCTTTTTCTCTTCAAAAAATCTACTGAAATCCCCCAATTTTAAGCCAAATATATCTTTATATAGGCATAAGAGTCGGAGAAAGAAGTCTAATATGAAAAAGATTAAAAATTGGCTAAAACTAGGAAACTGTGCGTTATCCCATTCGAACGTCCTGTATGCCCGTTTGAACCCCTATACTGTGTTTTTGTCCGAATTCACGTTATCCCATTTGATACTTCAAATGCCCCGTTCAAATGGCTACACTGTTTATGCAATTTAGACAGTTTTTTTGGACAGTCCAATTTCATGTTCGTTAAGCTTTTCTTCGTGTCCATATTAATTTGTAACATGTTTATAACTCGAAAAAGTTGTCCAAATCACTTTAAAGCATGTCAAGACTATTTTAAATTATTCCAAACATCGTCCAAGTACCTCGATAAGTGCACTTTTCCTACAAAATATAAAATATTATATTTTAGACATGTAGAATATAATTAAAATTCTAACTTAATTTAAATACATATCTAAACTACTAATAACTGCAAAGTTATTAATAATTAAACTAAAGTACTAATATTTATCTTAATCTAAATAAACTATAACTAACTCTAAATTACCCTAATATATGCTAGCAAATAAGGTAAAAAGGCATATAAAATAGATATATATTTCATACAAATCAATCATTCCTATGAAAAATCTTTAAGCGTGGTGGAAACGGTTTCTTTTAGCCATATAAGTCTAGTCGCTCGTATTAAATCTCGACAACTAGATGGAAATGATCACACGAGTAGCACTTCTTTTGATAATACTTCAAAATAAATTGACTCTTCTGATGTATTGGATAGAGAGCTTGAGCTATCGTTGTTGCTGCAGAAAGATCATCAAGAGCGTCTAGTGTTGCAGCCAAGCTGGTGAATGCTAAAAAGTTGTGATCATGGGAATGTATGCTTTGTGCATCCCATTCACACAAAAGAAGAGGGAGGGAGGTAGGGAGAGAAAAAAAAACTTAGGTAAGCACAAAATACATTTTGTAAGAACCAAATCTCCCAAAAACTCAAATTGTTCATAAAAAGAAATCTTATTTATATCTTTTATAACCTAACATTCCCCTCACGTGGAAGTGTCTATATAGTGTGGCAAGTCCAACACATTTAGGGCACAACTATCTCCAACAAGATTTTGAAACCAGGACCGGCTAGAACTTGGTGGTCTAATACCATATAAGATAACCAAATTTTCTAAAAGCTCGAGTTATTAAGAAGGGGAGATCTTATTTATTTCTTTTATAATCTAACAACTTCATTGCCAATCAATGCAAAATTCCTTCGAGGATCAATTTCTCTTTAATTTCATCAAGGAAGAAAACACTACCATTCTCTTAATATTCTTTACAAAAAGATATTCTTGTACGAGAATAAATAGAGGGAGTCATCTATCCCTTTAATATTTTTTAGTGACACATGTGCGAGCTCTCATGATCTTCTCTATGGCTCTATCCATTATAATCTCATAAACCCCATCAAATTTAAACGGGCACCTTATGTAGTTCAAATTTGAGCCAATCCACCAAGAGAATTTGAAGGCATGCCCGACATGGCTTCTCTCGCAATCTTTTATGAGATTAAATTAGAATAAGTCAATTCCTTCAAAATGACTAGTTCAAAGTGGAATAAGGAAGAACTCAAGAAAAATCCCATAAAATAGTTATATAATATTAAATAATTAAATTTACAAAGGGCTAAGAGACCTAATGGGTCTCACATCAAATTAGTCATATCAAAACTATAAAAGGGCTATGTGAGACTATAGGTTCTACTTCAAATTAGCTAAATAAAAAATATAATAGCTCAAAGACACACTAAAAAAATGAGAAGAAAAGTCAATAGGAAGAACTCAAGAAAAATCCCATAAAATAGTTAAATAACATTAAATAATCCAATTTACAAAGGGCTAAGTGAGACCTAATGAGTCTCATATCAAATTAGTCATATCAAAACTATAAAAGGGCTATGTGAGACCATGGGTTCTACTTCAAAATAGCTAAATAAAAAATATAAAGGCTAAATGAGATCTCATGGGTCCCACATTAAATTTAGAAAGACTAAGAAAAATCCTATGAATCCCACATTATAATTACAAAGGCTAAGTAAGACCTACCTAAGTTCTACATCAAATTTCCCAAATAAAAATTACAAAGGATTAAATGGGTCTCTGATTAAATTAGTCATAAAGTTAAAATTACAAAAGACCAAATGATATCCAATACAAATTAGTCAAACTAAAATTATGAGATCTTTTTTGGGTTCCATACAAAGAATTTATTTTGAAAGAAATCCTAAAGTACAAAGTGATGACTTTTGGGATATACCTCTAGTTATGTAATTGAAAATATGTAAGAAAAATAAGAAAAGAAAAATAGGCACATGGTGCATTGGAGAGTATAGGGATAAGGAATTCGTCAAATTCTCATGTCCACTTGACTAATGAAGTTAAAAAAAGGAATTGGAAAATAAAAAAATATGTTGTAAGACTAAGTCAAGCTCCTCATGCACCATGGCTAGAAAGATCTTCTAGCCTAATTAAAGGGCCTTGAAATATGGTTAATTACTACTACTTTATTCTAAATTTTAAATATCAATCTTATTATTCAAGAGAGGATCAGCCTACCCAAGAAAATTTTCACTATATCTTGCAATGAAGGACCATTTAATCTCTTTTCTTAAATTGCATAGAGAGTTGAAATCCACCAACACATGGTATATTACTATAATAAAATTTTAACCAAAATCATCATTTTTTTAGATTCCAGTGTTCTAAATTAGCAAAATGGTCCTTTATGAATGCAATGACCACCTGACTCAAGTGGTGTATGTTAGGCTTATTTCTTTTGGAATATTAAAGTGGCCCAATTATCAAATGACACGTTGTTTGGGGCTTTGAAACTTATTAGGTGATGAGCTTTGAATACCTATTTGGTTGTGAGACAAATCCTAACGGCTGACTTGCCCGTTATATGGAGGGTTATGATTTTAGGGCTCTTTACAACATCTTGGTTTAGCTATAAATACACTATTAGATATCGTTATCTAGTGATTAAATGAAAATTAATATCAGCCAAAGCCTAAGTCAGAGACCCATTGGAGACGAAGCAAGGGATTGAAGACATAAGCTACAATTTCATTTTAATTGCTACATGTAAGCCATTTAATCACTCCTTAATTTCCAACAGCGTAAGGATAGAAAACTTCATATCTCACAAAGAACAAAAAACATTTAGAAAGACTAGTAAAATTTGTTTACTCACGCACACTTCACATCTCATAACAAGGCCAAAGTTTATTTTTCATGCTGCTTCCTAAAACAGCTGAAACTGCTATGAGGATTTGGCTACCTTCCATGAGACGTGATGTTATTCAATCCAGGGAAAATTGCACGAAGACACAATTACCTATTTCATTAAGATAAAACGGGCGCTACTGGACGGGACATTTTCTCACATCATCCAGAGACCAAAGATAGATGGGGCTGGAATTCGACTCGCTGAATTCAGAATCCACTTCTGAGCAACCATCCATTGATAGCGTGCTATTTTCAGTATATACTGGGACCAAGGCTATAGAAGGATACGCACACGTCGGTAGTAGTTCAAACTGCCAGTCATTCTGCTCAAAATATTGTTCGCAGCCATTAAAATTATTTTGCAGACTGATGGGTGGATGGTCCTTCAAATCTCCCAGACCAACTAATGTGGATGGTGCATTCGTTCTGACTTCAGCCATGGTCTGTTGTTCCTGGGGATCTGCAACGCAGCTCCTGGTACCTGGTACAGTGAAATTGAGCTTGGCTTTGTCTCCTCGAATTCTCAGAGCTGCAGCATCATAAGCACTTGCTGCTTCCTCAGGGGTATTGTAGGTCCCCAGCCATACTCTGCAACCCTTCCTTGGGTCCCGGATGAGAGCAGTCCACCTGCCCTTTGCCCTCTCTCTAACGCCTCTATACATGGTTCTCCCTGAACTTTTGCATTTTGGTTTTCTTGGTTTTCCTGCGTGGTTAGAATACAAGAAGTATGAGATTTTACGTGTTTGGAGAATGATTTGTAGTGCACTTTAAGAAGAAATACTAGCCAATTATAGAAGTTACTTCCACTTTCCATATCGTTTAACAGTGATTTTATGAAATTGCACCATAGATGATTTTCTAATCTTTGCAAACAAAAAAATTCATTTTCTAAGCTATGTTCTGACTCTCTCTCTCTCTCTCTTCTGTCTCTCTCCCTTTCTCATAAGCACATAGAGCATACCTTGTGAAGGGCCACCTTCAAACTGCTGCATGTTTAAATCTTGTGAAGGATGTGTCATTGGGACTTGAGTTCGTAGAGAATGGTGGTGTTGGAGCTGAGAACGACTGCTAATTTGCTTCAAATGATTCTGTGAGTTCTGCTCCTGCCTACTGTTTTTCTCGTCTTGATTCTGATGTTTCTCTTATTTCACACATCTCTCTACTGTTTCAAACCGCTGGTTCCGTTGTTATATAACAAGTGGGTAAGCGGGAAAAGGTTCATGCTTATCTTCTTGTATGCCAATTGTGAGTAGAAAATTACTAAACTGGACGTGATTAACTATTAGGAATCATAAACCTGCTTCTTAGAGTTAACTCCTTTGCATTTCAATGTGAAATTCATACGGTGCTAATTAATACCCCTACCCCAGTTTCTGTCTTTCAAAACCTTAGAAAAGTGGGTCTCACATGACAATAGAGATTCACTTTTATCTTCCAATCAGAACCAGGAGTAAGATTTTTTTAGATAGAATAGGAAAATCATTATCCAATACATAAATGTATGGCCCTAGAGTGTTTTGGGTGTGGGCCAAAACTTGGAAGCTTGTCTCCTGGTTAATAAAGTTGTGGATTTCAAAATAAAACTTAAATCTATTTTCATTGAGAAAATTACTGTGAGTTGATGTTCTTGCAGTACATTACCTGATAATAGGTTAAACAATTGGTATGGAAGCAATGTGGGGTGCAAAGCATGATTTTTTGAGAAAAGTACTGAGTTGATGTCTTTGTAGTACAGTACCAGCTGATAATAGGTTAAACAATTGGTATGGAAGTAATGTGGGGGGCAAAGCATGATTCGTTTTAATTGGTTTGTCTGCTTTTTGGAGTATTGTCATGAAAAATTTGATATTCCTGCTAAGAGATATGGTGTTAATTAGATGTTCTATCTGCCATAAAAAAGGCATTCCATCAATTTCCAATGCATTTTATTTTCTTCACTTTCTCGTTATCTCCTACTCTTAATACCACCACGCAAGTACCCCAGTCATGGCTTATTTTTCCTTCTGGTTTTACTGGTTCTTCTGTGCGGAAGTTTACCTGTAACACTAGAAAAATGGATGGGCAAGCTAGTAACCACATGTAGACATTGCAAAACATATGAACGTCAATGTAATGGCACGGTTACTCGATCTCCGAGCTATTCTCTTACAATTATGTTATCCAGAAGAGAATATTTGAATCCTAAGAACAAACAAAGCCATTGAAGCAGATCTTAAGAGTTGCACACGGGCCTCTTGGCACCGATCAGGACATTTCTAGTGAAGCATTATTTAACTTCAAGTTGAAGTGTGTGTATGTGTGTGAGAGAGATAAGCTAATGAGTCCAATCAGAGTACTCAAATAGATCTTTGTCACCCAACTTGTGTTCGGCATAAACCCGAATCCGAGATTCGCATTCCAAGGGTGAAAATCTTTATGTACAGCTTCAGGAAGGCAACGTGGCAAACTTATCTTTCTCAGCGCTAGTATCAAGCATATCTATTAACTTGTCAGAGGAGGAAAAGCAAATGAAAGGCACACTAATTCACATCGTTGCTGCTACTTGCCCAACTTGCATTTCTTTGTTCAATGAATCCGAGACAGATTATGACAATTTATGTTCAATATGCATCTTTCGATCAAATGCATCCCCCCCTTCCAATTCTCCAGCCTGCCTTGTGAGCCTACACTACGGGAGCTCTAGTCTTCAATGTAAACACATGCATTCGCTCGTTCTATCATTGACGGCCCCAGCAGATTGTGACCTTCAAAACCGGGGGTAGGTCGGCTGGTTTGGGGAAAGACTCTTATGAACTGCTAATGCTTGCTTGATATTGTCGGTCTTGCCAGTACACCAGAGAAGTGAGGGCTCTTCCATTGATCCAATTGTGCAAATCCCACAACATCCGGCAGGCAGCGTCTCCATCTACCAGACTTAAGGCACTAAATGCTACTTGAGGAGGAATTCATCAAAGACGCGGACCTAAAATTAAACTAATTTTAAGCGGTTTTGCACGTGATTCATTGTACTACGAGGACGCAGTTCTTTGCTACGCTATGGAGACATATCTCTAGTCCCTTTCATTGAACTTTACGTAGTGGTCTTGCGAACTGCTCTCGGGTCAAGGGTGCGAGATGAAAGGAGAGGAACAAAGATAAAATAAGAATTTGATGTTGATTGGTTAGGGGCCAGCTACCACTACTCACAACCACTTGACTATATTTTGAAAAAAATTACGAAGTGAATAAATGGATTACAAGGGGATACAATGCTTATTTCTCACAACGAAGCCTAAAAAATAAAAACATTAGAACACCTATATTTATGTCAAAATGCAAGGGTATAACTTATAATTTTTATGTCTTATGTAGGTGATTGGATAGTGTAATGCCCTTTTACTTAATACGCATCATATGAGGGTTTTGTAATAATATTACTACAGTGAAATTTTGGAGCTACAGTAAACCGAAAACAAAGTTTTTCCTCCCTTTTCTCTCCATCTTCCCAATGGAAAATGCTTTGATTTCTTCTGTTAAAACTTTATATTTTTCATTTTTTTCATCTATTTAGTTATCCTCTCCAACAAATTTAGTAGTTGAGGCAAATTTTAAACCCATTGGGCTCCCTAAAATGTCATGTTTTCATGCCCAAGTTCTTCTTTTGATAAGCTTCCGTTGCTGACATTCAATGAAAAAAGCTATGATTTTTGGAGCATACAAATAAGAACTTTCTTCATATCCAAAGTTCTATGAGAGTATATTAAAGAAGGTTTTAAAGAACCATAAAATAAAAAAGACCTAGCCGCTTGGGATGAATAGAAGAAAAAGGCATATAAAGATAATGAGAAGTAAGATGCAAAAGCCCTATTTTATATACAACAAGCGGTGACTAAAGTAATTTTTTCAAAAATCATGACTTCTACAAGATTTAAAAAAGCATGAAAAATTTTGAAGAATAAGTTTTAAAGAACCAAAAAAGTAATTTTTATCAAACTTCAAACTTTATGGAGGGATTTTGATAATTTGACAATGAAAGATGATGAGAATGTTCAATATTTCAATTCTAAAGTTGCTATCATTGTTAATCAAATTAGAAATTGTGGAGATAGTATTCTTGATAAAAAAGATTGTACAAAAAGTTTTTAGAAGTTTACTTGCCAAATTTGAGCATTGTAGCCGCTATTGAAGAGGCAAGGAATTTATCAAAATTGAGTATGCATAAGTTGATGAGTTCTCTTGAAACTCATAAATTAAAAATAAAAAAAATTTACTCCTTTCTCCATAGAGCAACCTTTTCAATCCAATTTAACTTTCAAGAATAAAAATGAAGATGGGGGAAAGAAAAAATTTCAAAACAATTTATTTCAAGGTGGATGAAAGGGAAACTAAGAAAATTAAAGACATTATAGAAGATGCAATGAGTATAGAAAAGGTAAATATAAGAAGCAAAATAATGGTTATTTCATTTGCAAGAAAACCAATCATGTTGCAAATTATTACTATTTTAGATGCTAAAAAATGCAAACATCACACTCATGCCTCAAATGATTGCAAATTTTAAAACAAGGACCAAGCACATTTTATCGAAAAAGAGGAAGATAAAAAAAAGTCATCCATTCTACTCTTACATGAACATATAAAATGAAAGAAATGATATTTGGTACTTAGATAATGGATGTAGTAAGTACATGATGGGCAACCGGAAAGCTTTGTGAAACTTAAGCAAAATGTCAACTCTCAAGCAAAGTTTGGTGATGAAAAAATACAAAGAGTTGAGGGAAAAGGAATCATAGACGTCCAAACAAAAAGAGGTGATTCTAAACTCATTCATGATGTTCTTTATGTTGCTGGTTTGACTAAAAATTAGGTTAGTATTTGACAACTAATGCAAAAAAATTATAAAGTACATTTTAACAAAGATGAATATGTTATAATTAATAAAAGCATGGGGCAAGTGATAGTAAAAGTCAAAATAGTACTAATCAAAGTATTTTCATTAGTTATGCCTACTTGTATCAACTATGAAATTAAGGTTATTCGTATGGATGACTATCTATTATGGTACTTGAGGTTTGAAAACTTGAACTATAGAGGTCTCACTCTGCTCAACTAAAATAACATGGTATTTGGACTTCTAATAATCAATCAAGAAGAAAATATTTGTGAAGGGGGTATATATATAAAAAATAACATAGATTACCATTTGTGGAGTCAACTTAGAGATCAAAAGCTCTACTTGAGCTTGTTCATGCGAACATATGTAGACCAACAAATACACCATTCAAACATACTAAAAGGGAAGAATCTTCTAAACCATTTTCAAGCAGAAGCTATTAATATGGCTAGCTACGTCCTTAATAGGTCTCCAGCAAAGGTGATCTAAAACATTGCATCATATAAGACATGACACAAGAGAAAACTATAAGTTACTTTAAAATTTTTGAATTTATTGTTTATGCTCATATTCCTAGGAGAAAAATGTATCTTAATTTGATATAGTAAAGAATTCAAGGCTTATAAACTTTTCAATCCTAAAACAAAGAACTTAATGATATTAAGAGATGTAGGATTTTATGAAGAAGGTTCATAGAACTTTGAAGAAAACAATAGTGGATGCTCAAAAATATATATAGAAGATGAGAAAGAAGGGGTTTTCATCAAGTCATCAAACATCAAATGGCTCACAATCACAAGAGCATGGGTCTCCTCACACACGTTATGACTCAACACAAGATTCAAGTATATGCCAAATTAGTCCAAACAATGTGAATAGTGATTCACCTCCAAGAAAGGTATGCTCACATTAAGAAATTTATTGTAAATATGATGTTGCATTCTTTTCTTGTGATCTAATAAAATTTGAAGATGTTTCAAGAGAAAAGGTTTGGATAGAAGTAATGAATAATGAGAGTTACTTAATAAACCTCATGACAAAGATGTGATTGGCTTCAAATAAGTTTATAAAATAATTGACTTCAATGAAACACATGCTTCTGTTATAAGAATGAAAATTATAAGAATTGTACTTGCACTTACCTCTATATTAAAATTACAAGTGTATGAATTTGATGTCAAATAAGTTTTTTCGAATGGAGAACTTGAATAAGAGGTCTATGTTGAGCAACTACAAGGATATAAAGTCAAATGAAAGGAAGGGAAAGTTTTCAAACTCTACAAAGCCTTGTATGGACTCAAACAAGCTCTAAGAGCATGAAATAGCAAGATTGATAAGTGTTTTATACAAAATAAATTCTAAAGAAGCCCAAGTGAACCATCTCTCTATACAAAGAAAGAAAGTATGCATGATTTTATCATTATTTACCTTTATGTTAATGATTTAATTTATATGAGCAATAGTCCAAGCATGATCAAAGAATTCAAGTACACTATGAAAAGGGAATATGAAATGATCAGCTTAGGACTCATGACATATTTTCTTAGGATTCAAGTGAAACAAAAGAAAAGTATGTGGATGATTTGTTGAAAAAGTTCAATTTGACTAATTGCAAAGAGATAGTTTCTCTCATGGCTATCAATGATCGAAGTTGCCAAAAGATGATTGATGCAAATTGGTGGATAAATCATCTTATAGAAGTCTTGTTGGTTCATTGATCTACTTGACAAACGGAATACTTGATATTGTGCATACTGTAAGCATTGTTGCAAGGTACATGAGCAAACTAAGTAAAGTTCATTTTTTAGGCAACAAAGAAGATTTTAATGTATGTGAAAGAAACACAAAATTTTTAGTTGAAATATGAAAGTGAAAAAGAAATTGATTGGCTTTTACAATAGTGAATGGATCAATTTCATTAATGATAGAAGAAGTACTTCCGGTTACATTGTTACATTGGGAAGCAAAGTAATATCATGATCATCAAAGAAGCAAGACATTGTTGCTCTCTCCTATGCCAAAGCCGAGTACATTTCATCTTCAATTACATCATGTAAAGTGGTTTGGTTAAGAAGAATTCTCAAATATCTCAAGTATGAGCAATATCCAACAACAATTTTTTGTGACAACATGTCATCCATTATAATGACAAAAAACTCAATCTTTCATGGAAGGACAAAGCACATTTAGTTGAAGCATCACTATATCAAAGAGCTAGTGAAGAAAGGTCAAGTTGAGTTGAAGTTTATCAAGACCAATGATCAATTAGTCGATGTGTTCACCAAGGTAGTAACAATTGAGAAGTTTATTTACTTTAGAAACCTAATGAAATTTACAAATTAAGAGGGGATGTTAAAATGCAAGGGTATAACTTGTAATTTTTATGTCTTATGTGGGCCTTTAGATAATCTAATGCACTCTAACTTAATACCCATCATATGAGGGTTTTGTAATGATATTAACACAGTAAAAAAATCAAAGCTATAGTGCCACCGCTACAGTGAAAACCTCTATTATGTATTAAACTGAAAATAGAGTTTTTCCTCCCTTTTGTTCTCCATCTTCACAATGGATAATGCTTTGATTTATTCTATTAAAACCTCATATTTTCCATTTTTTTCATCTTATAAGTCATCCTCTACAACAATTTATACCTAGGAAGATCTAAACCCCATCAAGGAGTCCAAATATAGGGAAGCATTTTTTATGCTCCTCTCTAACAATAAGCCTAGCATAAGGATTGCATGAGAACCTATGATATTTGCGATCAACAACACACGCTAGAGCACATTGATGCCAAAACTAGCACAAATGTGCTCTAATGTGTGTGTTGTCGATCTCATGGATGTAGGACTCTCATGCATTCCTTACACTAGGCTCATTTTCAGAGTGGAGCATGAAAAAATCTTCCCAAATATAAAAGGATTCTTCATATAGAAGAGCCAAAAGTCACTTCAGGAATTAGTTTCCACATTCTAGCAAACTCTCACACCAAGGCCCAATGCTTACTTCAGGTTCACTCAAAGTCCAAACATTTGGTCACCAACTTTCTTTGATTGCTTTTGTTCTTGTTGAACATATCAGAATGCATTTGACTACGTATCAGTTTCCATTTTTTGAACAATCTCTCACTTAGATACTAATCTAGCTTCACCCATCTTCTACATTTCTCCCACTTTAAGTGAGCAATCCTCAAGTCAATTTTTTGTATCAAAGTAAGAAAATTTAACGTGACATTTCCTCAATCCACTATGTCTAACTAAATTGTTACAATAATCACTTTGCATAACATATGTATTGGGTTATATTTTCTATGAATCTTTCCCAATTACAATTGTCTTTCCTCAAGAGGTGACCCGATGAAATGGTGCTTCACGTTTATGTACTTAGTCCTTGAATGAAATATTAAGTTCTTGGCAAGATGAATGGAATTTCGACTATCATTGTGTTGACAAAATCATTTTGCTCCTTAATTTCTTTAGGAAATTCTTTAACCATATCATCACTTTTTTATGGTTGTAACATATTTTGGCTTTGTAGTAGAAAGAGTCGTCATTTTTCATACTTGTGATGCCCAAGTGACAGCACCACCACTCAAGTTGTAGACATATCATGTAGCACTTTTCTTGTTGTCAATGTCTCCTTAGTAAATGCTCTTGACTACCTTCCAATGCTTCTTAACTGGATTGCCCATAATATGGCAACAATTCCCACTGCATGAGAAATATTTATCCTTATATAGACCATAGCATACATAAAGCTTGCACAAACTACAACATACATAAGGCTACCAACTGTTGAGGTATAAGGCACTTTGGCCATGTGCGTTTGCTCTTCTTGTGTGGTTGCAACTTGGATTCTTAGAAGTTTCCCAATAGAATACTAACTCGCTTAGCATCTCCAATGTTGTCTATGTGCAAGACCTTCTCAACATACTAAAATTGTGACAACTTCAACTGCTTGTTCTCACATCCCTCATTATGTGTATGCCTAGTATCTGCTTTGTGGCACCCAAATCCTTCATAGCAAATTGCATGGATAGTTTCTTTTTAGATTCTCAATCTCATCTACATTTGAGCATGCTATCAACATATTATCAATAAACAACAATAGAATACGATAGGAAGTAGTTAACTTCTTTCAATAAGAATAAGAACAATGATATATGAACTATGTATAAAAGCCAGCACTTCACATAAATGAATCAAATTTTTTATATCATTGTCTAGGACCCTACTACAAACTATATAAGCTTTTCTACAACTTACACACCAAATTCTCTTTCCCTTGCACAACATAGCCTTCAGTCAAGTAAATGGCATTTTCCAAATCAACATGGAGAAAGGTTGTTTTGACATCAAATTATTCTAGATATAAGTCTTTCACTACTACAATACCACCTATTGTCGTAAGGCTGGAAATTTTCATTACTTATTTAATATTTTAGAGTATAATCAACCTTAGATTTTTGTTGAAATTTTTGTACATGTTCTTAAACTGTTTACTCCCACTAGCTTCTTCATTGGCCTTGCCGCTTACTTCCAATTGTTGTTTTTCACCATAGTCAATATGTTCATGAAAAGGACATGGAGAAGGATGGGTTGGCTGAGGTCTTACTCGCATATCAACCACTTGGGTCACGAACGCTGAAGGCATATCTTGTAAAGCTTGCATCATGTCTTGGCAAAATTCATCAAGGTCATATTTCTTCACAATGTCTTCCTCTACCTCTGATGGACCAGGAACCCCTTAATTCTTCCTTAGGACCATGACTCTCTCTTATACCAAATGACATTGGAGCATGTGGATGCAAAGATCGGAATAGAATGCAGTAACGCTGAGGGAAGAAGTGATCAACACTAGCTAGTTTCAACCTCCAGTAAAGAACAACATATGTCATTTAGATACAAAACTTGTTTTGCAAAACAAGAGCTTGTACCGCAACACAAGGACCTCACAAAGGATGAAATTTTCTAGTTAAATGATGCAAAAGACTACCATTTCACTCATCTTCCAATCTTAAATACATAACTAAGAGCTACTTTCCACGACGAGAAATAGTATTAATTTGTTAAAGTGTACCATAAAAGTATATTTTCATCTATTCCCATCTTATCAAGCTCTAGCATGATGGTTGTAATTCTTCAATTTGTGATTTTGAAATCGTTGTTCCATTAGCTGCAACTCTTTAATGAGCATTCATGAGATCGTTATTCGATTTTCTTTCTTGTATAGAGATGTTGATTTCTTTTGAGTAAAAGACAAAATCCCACTTTTGGATAGAGTTTCATAATCATCATCTTCTTCTTCATGGGTGTTGCCCACTACAAGAGCATCAATGGGTAGAATTCTTTGACTGCATCATATGAGGGATATTCAAGCCTAATGACTCTTCTTGCAGAAGATTGAAGAAGCAAGACTGGATGACATTGTGATAATGTATATGTTGTTTATTTTTATAGAAGAGTATTTTCCATATTACCTGGTTAAAGAGTAAAATATTCCATATTACCTGGTTCTTAACAGTAAATGCCATATCACTTGCTTTAGGATGAAATTGCCTTTAAGTTTGAATAAACTCAATCCCCATATAGATCATCATAAATGAAACAGTGGGTCATTCCGGTGGAGAGGAATGATTAGCGGCAAAATGGAACTCGCAGTGGGAGATGACTGGGGGCGACTCACCAGCGAGTTACTGAAGACAGTAAAAACTCATTTTTTCCATTATGGAAGTTGTGCCAAGTAAAAAAAATGCTTCATTTCGGCCTATCCGAGCACTCTTTAACCAACATAATAAAAATGATTGGTATTTGCATCCATTACAATGGAGAGGTAGGCAATGATGACATGTATGTAGGTAAAAAGGCGCAGTTAATAAATATTGATCCTTTGGTGAGGTTCAGAGAGCTACTGGCACAAGTAAAAGAAAGACTTGTCATCATGTGACATTGAAGTATTTAATTCCATCTTTGCAATCATCCATTATGTATAAATTAGAAGACAATGAAGACAAGCAAACATTGTTTTCAATTCATAAGAAGGAAAATAAAGAAGTATTATCACTATATGTAGAGATGAACATGGCTGTCAACATAAACAAATCACCATCAATGGAAAGGAACAAGACTATAAATAGACATAAATCACTAGTGGTATCGACTTACCTTACCTTAAATGGCATATTACAAATAGGAGTCAATGATACACAATTCACTTGTGAAACAGTTAGGTAATAATGAATTTTAAATTAAATGATATTATGCATTATCGTGTTCTAAAAAAAACAACAATATTAATATCGTGTTCATTAAAAACATGATATTAATAATATAGCATAATTAATTATGCAAAATACAATAGTGATATCTCAAATATTCTTGTTAGCATAGAGATAGTAACACAACTTATATGTATATTGTCCTATTGATGACACTATAAAATTTATAAGCATGTAATCAAATACACGATGTTGAGTGATATCTCATATTTATTAACAGATTGATATCCATTTCAGATTGGGAGAACCAGGAGTTTCAACTGAACAAATCCTTGTCACACATTGTCCAACATTCAAATGCCTCTAAAACCTATTACATAAGTCATTCACACTAGATTTGAAGAAATATCACCAAAAATGGGTGTTCTAAGGACTTCATTTCATAACTATGATCCTCATACAACCCTAGATATGCCGATGGCCAAGAATTTGAAGAAGTATGGGGCAATGACCAATGGAATGAGAATGACATAATTGACATGGAAAGTATGTCTGACCATAAAGAATTTGGACATATCGAGGTACCAGTAATATTGACTTTGAGGCCGAGGCAAAGTAGGATACAATCAATGATCTCAACTTGTTAGAATCAAATATAGGTGAGGGCGAGATAATGACTGGTAGTTTGTAAGCAAAGGACTACTAAAATCTACTCCAATTGGGTACATGTTTCCAAAGCCTAGTACATTTCAAAAGGGTTTTGATCAACCTTGCAGTAAAAACAAATTTCACATATTGGGTTGTGGATGTGAACAATAATATATTACGCAAAGTGCTTTGAATAGTCTTGCAAGTGGTACATAAGGATGTCCAATATAGGAGATCATGTCATTATGACAAAGTTAGTGTCTAACCATGTGCGTGGAATACAAAGGAAGGCAACTAACCACCCTTTAGCATCTCATCTTTGGATTGCGAAAATATATTATGGCATATTTAAAGATTCCACATACATTGCACCAAAAGGCATAGCCACATATATTTCGAAGTATTGGAGTAATTGTAAACTACAAGAA
Source organism: Saururus chinensis (assembly GCA_035235625.1). Lineage (NCBI taxonomy): Eukaryota > Viridiplantae > Streptophyta > Magnoliopsida > Piperales > Saururaceae > Saururus > Saururus chinensis. The sequence goes on from CP141141.1 coordinate 7,796,096, forward strand.
ATGTTAGCGTGTAGGTAAGGCATACTTATGATATTTACAAAGTTGTGTTTACAAAAATACAACTTTTTAACAAGACATGTTATCGAGAACACAAGGCTTATAAAGTCTATTTTTCCAAAACACTGATTATTAACTTGCCGTGTTACTAGGAACATGCTGCTTATGAAGTCCAGTTTTACTAAAACATGACTAGTTATATGTTCATGTTTTTGGGAACACAACTTGTTAACCTATCATGTAAGTAGTTTCAATGTTGACTACATCAAATCCTATCGTGCAGGTAAAGCACTCTTTGATTTGATCGATGAGGACCTATAGGGGGCTACAATTTTTTAAAGAGTATTTTGGATGTTTGGGTAGGTTGTAAGATCTTTTAAACAATATTGAGGCATGTTTTTACTTAAAAAATATAGATTTGAGTTTTCCTTTCATTCCACCTTCAAAAATCAATCTTTAGACTATAACTTGACTCAAAATACACAATATTAATATTGTTTTGATCAGGACAGTAAGCCAATGCATGACATAAGGGCACTATGTTCTTACACTAATCAGTCATGTTTCTAAGAAAATGTGAAGTAAACTATCATGTTATTAAAAACACGACCATCACTTGATTTCAAGCATGGTGTTCTTGAATACGTGATATTTATATATCACATTTTCGATAACATGGCCCATAACATGAATGCAATCATACCTCATTTGTTATAAACTCCCGACAAAGCAGAGAAACATAGTCTATATGAAGGAGCGTTGCCATAGGCCATTGATGTTGTGAGTGGGTCATAAACTCTTTGATTGTCTCTTGATCTTCACCACGTAAGACCTCTATGTGGAACTTCTGTTGGAGGTCAAAGTAGTTCTCCGGCTCCATGGGCATCTTCTTCTCCCTTTCCTTCCGCCCATGCATCTCTGCATGCTCCTTGACATCTATAATGCTTCTAATGCTCTATAACAGGCCCTCATCAAATGCCTCCTCATTGGTCTTCTCAACTTCAAGGTGAATATCTGATATGGTGTCCGAGTTGTTGGCCTCTACAACTACTTGATCAGCGGGGCGAGATGAGACTTTTTAGCTTGCTCCTCATCAAGGGTCATGACAAATACGTTGTAGGGGCAGCTGCCAACGGAACTTCATCTCCCAGCCTCACCACCTCTGCCACCCACTTCATTGTCATTCCGAGATTCATGGCTAGGAAGCTGTTGTTCAACTTTCTCTTAGAAATTGGGGCTACCCCCTCGGCTACCACCTCATTGCATGTCTTCGCCGATAGATTTGCCTTCGTATACCTCGTGCACTTAGCTAGTGGTAGAACGGATACGATATGTCCAACATCAAAAGCTATTCTTTTCTTAATTTAAATCTTGGCTTGCTAATGTGGCTCCTCCCAGGTTTGAACCACTTCCTCATTGATTTTCTTCAAAAATCTAGTAATAACAATGTGTTCGACCTGGGGAACCCTTTTCTTTTTCTTTGGGAATCAACTTTCAGTCCCCATGTTTGTGCAAAAGTAATGTAACAAATTGTATTAGTATATATATGAAAATATTACATGTCATATTATCAATAACATGACTATTCCACTAAATATTTTGCAGATAATATGATAATACAATATGTCTTATTATCAAGAACATAATTGTTCACCTCAGCATTTTCATTATAATATGAAATCCTCATATGTCATTTTATCAATAAAATGCCTTTTTCACCACAAGTCGTATTGAAAACATGACCTAATAGCTTGATGCAAATAAAGTAAGGGAACTACTTATAGAAAATGAAACCTTCTTCTGCAAATTGAGGAACATATTGGCTTTTCTCTCGAGGAACATATAATAACTTCCTTCAATCTTGAAGCTCGAGCCTTCACCCTCACTGATCCTTCAGATGTTGGTGGAGGTGGTGCATCTCAATGTTCTTCCAGTTGAGGAAATTCTTTGATTGGAGGTTGCATCTGTTCAATTGACCTCGTGGTCACTTCGATCAAGTTTTTAACCCACTGTAGTACCACTTCCACACTTTATGTGCTCAAACCTCACTGCCTGTACATAGTGGTCTTCTCCATAATGCTACTATAAACATCATGTAACCGAGAACGAGCTTATTAAACTAATTGTGTCATTGATTACAAGTAGGGGTGTTAACGAGCCAAGCTGAGCCGAGTATTAGGTTGTTTCGGCTCGAAGCTCGAGCTCGGCACGATTTAAAAATTCAAAGCTCGAGCTCAAACTTGAATAAGTGAATCATAAGCCTTGGCTCGAATTGGGCTTGAACTAAAAAAATAAAAATAATCTATATATAAATATAAAGTATATGAAGCATCACATATACTAATATACTTTTGGTATTAAATATTAATTAATATACTTCAACAAGTATTACAACTACACCGTGAATATTTGATTATAGTCACTATGAAAGAAGAAAATTATGACAAATAAGTTTTCGTTACATATGCTAAAAAAATGCAACATTATTATTTTTCTCTCTTTATGTACATATAATCACTAAAAAAGATGTAAAAAATAAAAAATTATTTAGGCAACATTAACATCTACTTTTTTGTGTTTTCTTTTCTTTACATGCTTATAAATCACTAATAAAAAAGTTATTCTATAATCTTAGTGTGCCTCTAAAAAATTCTGAAGTACATGTAAAAAGATATACATTTTGTAAGATGAGGATGGTCCCAATGTCATGCTTCAACTTTTAAAAGAATATCTAATCATTCTTTTCTAAACTAAGGTTGGTCTACAAATGTCATGCTTCTTTTAGAATTATTTTTGAGTATAATAGTGTGATATCATGTTGACCATCTCTCATATACTTATAGCTTCATTTGGTTTTTCAATTGAACTAATTTTAGTTCATCTTCAAGAATTAAATAGCCCTATTAATTTGGAACAAAAGGAGTATATTAGTGTTTGTGTCTCTAATATTTTTATTTTTATAAAATATATATCATATATAAAAATTATATATCCATTATAATTTAACAAGGATATATATCATGAAATTTTTTTATATGAGTTTAGACTCTCGTACGTCAATATGAGCAAAGACATCATAGGCCATCAAATCGAGATCCAAATGCTTAAGAAGACATAAACTAATCTACCTCCCGAGTTATGTGTGTTCTTATATCGTAATATGATGATGTATAACATCTATACTCACATAGTCGTGAGTGAGCCTTGACTCATATAAATGGGTCTCATATATCAATATGATACATAGTATTAGTATATAAATTTGTGATTATATGTCGTTTTATATATTCCATTCGTCTTAGATTAATAACTCAATTAAATTTTTTAAAATGAACTAATCAAATAGAGCTACTAATCTAAGAATGGAGGGAGTATGTTATAAATATGTATTTAAATTAACAATTATGTTTATATAAAATATGTATATATATATATATATATATTATTTATATATAATTTTAAAATTGTATTCGAGTTCGAGCTCGAGCTCGAGTCGAGTAGCATCGAGTTCGACTTTTATTCGAGTCGAGCCGAGTCAAGCAGGGGTCGGCTCAAACTCGGCTCGAACTTATTCGAGCTCAAATCGAGTTCGAGTCGAGCTTGATTCGAGTCGAGTTTAACTCAAGCCAAGCCTAACCGAGCCAAGTTTGCTCACGAGCTAACTCGGCTCATTTACAGCCCTAATTACAAGAAATAATACATTGTATTATTGAAAAGGGAGTTACGGAATCTATCATGTTATCTAAAACATGGTAATCAAATTTGTGTGTTATAAAAAACATGCCAATTTTACTAACACACTAAGCACATTAGCATGTTTTCGATAACATGCTAATTTTATTAGTGTGTTGTCGATAACACATTAACAAAATTAGTGTGTTATCAAAAAATGATATTCCTATAAATGCTACTACATAGTGGTGTTATCAAATCTACTCTAATATATGTAGTCATGTTATCACTAATACAAAATTTTACCTCTAGCAGTACTGGAGTCCCAATTAGAGTTGTGATGGTGGCAAAGCGCTCTTCCTCTCTGCTCCTAATATTTCCATGGGAAGAAGATATCCCTTGACCGAGCATGTCATGCAAGGCTGCCACCCAATTATACCTTCCCACAACATCAATGTCATCCAAAAAGTCACACAAAGATGAGGAGACGGATCAATTTCTCTACATGAATAGGATGAGTGCACCCATATGTAATATAACTAAATGTACTAGGTCTTTGTCAGAGACAACACGCTTCTTATCTGATGCATCTTTCAAAATTTCCACGATATGGGCCTTCTCCGGCCTCTTCCCAGCAAAGAACCTTTTGAAAAATTGCCACTTGCCTTAGGCAACCTTCCCATCTCTATGTCCAACTTCATTGGTTTTTCTTTGGTCCTCAAACCCGTGATTAGTGCAACATCTTCCTCCATGATGGGTAGTATTTTCCCCCAGATGTTAAATACCTCTTGTGAGTCATTCCAGCTCTCACTTATTAAAACATCTAGTAGCGGCCTAAAGATGATGACTTTCTCGCATTTGTATACTAGGTAGAACTCAATCGCCTCTAAGATTCTCTTGCATTCTAGCCTAGGTCAACCAAATCCTTCAAAAGTCTCGGGGGAAGTTGTTTGTTCCCACCCTGGGTCTCAACCCATAAATTCTCTTCTTCTTTTCTTATGAGGCATTCAATGATTCCATCATTTAATTGCCTTCTTGTAAGATATCTAGTTTTATTTTATTTCAATTCCTTTTTAATTGTGTGAATTTGTGTGGTCGTGCTTGTTTGTCTGTTTGATTTGATTTTGAGTTATGGGTTAGTTAATTATGAATATGATAAGGTTTAGTTTCGTTTTTGTAAGTTTTAGTATCAAACTTGATTTATCAAATATTTACCAATTTAATGGTATTTTACCCTAATTTTTCCTTGTTTATGGGCACGAACCCCACCGTGGACCCACATCTATGTTGGACAGCATGTGACCTATTTGACCCTCTAGTCTTATATTATTTTATTTTAGTAGGTTTGGTTGTGATTAGATTTATTTTTGAACCAAAATAACCCTAATTAGCCACTTAGGGCGTTTTAACCTACTTAACAGCCCAATAGTTTATTTACCAAGCCCAAAACTCTTACTATAAAAGGAAACCCAAGCCTATTTTCCCAAATTGGGCATGGCTATGTTAGAAAGGAGGAAATGCTCTACCCCATTTCCTAAAGAAGAAACCTGGATTAAGATGTATTTTCTTGCCCTAATCTTTTGATTTTAGTCTTAACCATTCTTACCTTCAGCTTCCCCATCTTGATTCTTGATTTTTCCCATTAAAAATCTTATTTTTAATTTTAATTAAAAATCCTAAATAAGTGATTTTTCTTTTTAACCTAAGGTTATCTCAGATCTATTCATTTTCAAGTTGATTTGAGCCTATTAACTAATTTTAATTAAGTTTTAACCAAAACGCTAATTTTGGGCAGGATTTCCTAAGGATTGAAGCCCCTTTGAGGACTCAAAGGCTTCTTAGAGGTAAGGGAGTTTTATCTTGTGTGTTTTTATCTATTGGAATGCATGATTGTGTATTTATATGGGTTCTTGCTTAATTTTGAGGTTTAATGGTGATTTGTTAAAAGTATTCACTTCATGGTCATTTTTTTATAATTAAGCATGAAAATGATTAGATCTATCATGTTCAAAGGTTAGATTTTGATTATGTAATGTTCTATGGTGGTTTTTTAATTTATATAGATTTTAGAATATTTTCAGTTTGAATTTTGGAAGGTTGACGACGAACTAGGAAAAGTAAACTGTTCAAACCGATCAAATGGGCTAACTATCATTCGAACGATTAGCCATTCGAACAGGCTATTTAGCCATTTGAACGACTAGGCATTTGAACAATGTGTCAGGGCATTCGAACGACAACACAGCAGCTTCTAATTTTTGGCCTATTTTGTTAATTTTAGGTCATTCTTATTCTCTTCTACTAAATCCAATTCTTTATGACTATGATGAGTTATGATCACCTATAAATACTATTGTGAACACATGAGAACCATCTTTGAATTATGATCCAGATCAAGCATAAATATGATCATACTTGTTTATTTTTAGTATGATATTCTACTTATTTTAAATCCATGTTTAATGATTTCTTCATAATTACTCTATAATTCCAGTAAGTCATAACCACGATAAATTATGTATGCTTGCACATGTCACATTGATTTTAGATGATTCATATTTCACATGTTTTAACCTAGGTATAAACACTACCATGCATATGTATATTCTTTCTTATGACTATATGATTTTATTTGTCACAAATGGACCATGTTACATGCTCATAGGGACTGATTTGAGTATGTTTAATTGTGTTTATATTCGTTAGAGTTTGCTAGCATATGTATCATGGGACATGCATCATAAAAATGCTTTATAAGCAATGACCTTTACCGTAAAATCACTTCTTTAGCAAGAGTGCATGAATAGAACCTCGGGCAGAATCTCACTTTATGGCTGGAACCTCAGGTCAAAATGTGAGGTGGGAAATTGGACCTCCTACTACGTTTTTGTTTTTCAAATGGACTTTTGGAATCACCGGTCAGATATCGGAACTCGCACTCCATGGTGGGTCATTTCTATATATTTGCTACATTCTACTAGATAACACAATATAAAACCCTAAACCATCAATACGGGTATTTCGGTTCAATTTTTCTTAATTAGTGTGTAAGTACAGGTTCATGTAGCATTTCTTTCACTAAACTAGGTAATGTAAATTTTTGGCATCTTCAGCGAAATAATATAGAAAAAACTATTTATAGAAAAGAGGATAAGCAAAGTTGACATCTGCCATCTGCATGCTCTATTCCACAGCTCGTGAAACACCACAATTGTATATAATTAGCATGTGATGGTTCACATAGAAAATTATTTTTCTGACCAGCATGTATAGAGGGGAAACATGGGAACTGTTGGATCCAGTTCTCAAGTTTCTCTCTCACCTTTTGTGGGTGATGTGGCAGACCTAGCTTGGTCATAAAAAGTACTCAAACTAGACAAGTATCTTCATATATTAGTCCATCTAACAGTGAGCAAAAAAGGAGGAAGAACAAAATGGATTTATAGGAGCCGCATAAACACTATATTGATTTATAGGAGACTCACAATGTTGATAATGTGCCTTCCTTCACAAGGTACAAAGGGCGTTACTCTAAACCCAGGCAGGCACATGGCCCACCTGCCCCCTTTACTGTATGCCATTAGATGGGAAGATTTTTGGTATCCATGACGATATATGCCACCATGTAGGAGCCGTCGATCACGCTAGCACATATTAGCGCATGTGCATTACCACATCACTTGTGCTAGCATGTGTCATCAACTTTTACAATCAGTGGCTCCCATTTATGGAGAATATCCTGGTGGACATCATCTCGAGAGACCGTAAGGTTTTCCCATTCAATGGTGATCAAACGTTGCACCTTGGGCAGTGGGCAGGCTAATGCACACAAGCACACACACACACACATATATATATATATAAGCACATATATGCATACATTTATCTCGAGTAGTCTTTTCTTAGAATTTGTTGCAGTTGGAACACCTAATGAAAAGCGCACATAAGCAATTTTAATGAAAAAAGAAGCCAACCCTCTTAGGGGATTACATTGTTGGACGATGCAGTGATGCACACAAGCTTCCCATAACAAAAGGTCACAAAGACGGAAGCATTTTTTATGCTCCCTCTTTAATGTGAGCTGGGCGTAAGGAATGCCTAGGAGCCATCGGATTTCAAGATCGGTGGCACACACACTAGAACACGTTAGCGTAAGTTACTTATGCTAATGTGCGCTAGTGTGTATGCTACCGATCTTGAAATCTAACGGCTCCCGAGCATTCCTTACGCTCGGCTCACTATCAGAGTGGAGCATAAACAATGATTCCCATAAAAAATCAGCTCCACATAGTAAGTCTATCTAAGCTTAACAAAAACTCCAGAGAGTAAGTCATTCTGAGCTTTGCCGGCTAAATGGTGTTTTAGTTAAGTTGAACATGCCCTACCTGCCAAAACCTGTTCAAGCAACAATTCAACACACGGTGATAACCTCCAAAACTGTTTCACTCGTCCAAAGCTTTTCATGGAGACTTTATAAGATACATAGTCTTAACAATCCTCACTTGCAGCTATGCACTTAATAAATTTTAAGATCATACCATGCTGGAGCAAAAGTTGTAGAAACTCTAGTTCTTTCTTTGTGCCCCTGAAGTATCTCATCACTACTGTACTGAGTCGAGACAAGCTGCCAATTAGCAATTTTTTTATTGAGTCACGTTTGTACTTTTGCTGGCATAGATAAAAAAAATTACAAGTTCATTATTATTCAAATAAAATATATTATTTACGGCGCTTGTTGGAAAACATCACAAATAAGCATAAATATTTGCAATGTTTAATAAAAAATATCGTAAATATATTTTTTGATGGGGCATGAATTGTATTTATGACGCTTTATTGATAAGCATCGCAAATAGTAGTATTTTTAGTGATGCTTGTAAAAAAACATCGCTAAATATCATTATTAGCTATGCTTACTTCAGTGTTGCAATTACTTTGTTTTAGCAACATTTTTTTAAGCATCACTAATATATGTGTCGCAAAAGACCAGATTTGTTGTAGTGACAGTTACAAGTATGTTACTTACATATATGCTAAAATCATTTAGCTCATTCATAACATTATCTAAGGTGCTATATTAGGGGTTTGTTTGGATTGGAGGAAACTATGAGAAAGGGAAAGATAAAGAGAAAGTGAATCCAGGTGAAAGAGAAACTAGGAGATTCTTAAAAAAAAATTTCTTTTAATTTTCTCTCTAGTTTTTCTTTTTTCATTGCACTAAATAGTAAAAATGGATAGATTTTAAAAAGATTCCTTTCCATTTTTCCACTTTCTACTAATCTAATAAGACCCTAGGAAAAATTTTAAGGAGTTCTACAGTATATGATAGAAACTCCAATTTCGTGAAACTACTTCTCAAATCCAAAAACTTTAGTTTGGAGAGAGAGAGATGCTTAATGATTTCAAATTTGATTCCCACTCCCTTTTTATATATAATATATTGAAAGAAAATGAGTCATGACTCATAACTGCGTTAAAAGAAATCCCAGACGTCTCCAAGTCAACATGAAACTAGCTACAAGAATAATCTGATCATCATAACTCAGTTTAAGCAAATAGATAACATCAGACAATTTTTTTAAACGAATTAAGATGAAAGCCTACATGGAAATTGTAGTAGCATCCTAACTCGTCTCCTTAGTGAAAAAAAGTAGCTCAAACAAATTGTCACAGATAGCACAAGCCACATACCAATTGACACAAATAATATATTGAATAAGCTAAACACTACAAAGGATCAAAACCAAACTATTCTACTACAACAGCATACCAACCGCATGAGTTCTCAATCGAAACATCTCAATGACTGATTCCAGCTTTCTGCAAACCGTTACATGATAATAGAACAGGGGTTGACTGTTGTAAGAAAGCTACTAAGGAGACCACGACTTATTGGTTTTTAATAAGTTCAAATGCTCAAAGTGTTGTATCCTCACCAAATTCAGTGAATGTAAACTAATTTATCCGTTGTCTTCAAAGAACTGCTAAGTCACCTGTGAAGACCCGCTAAATTGACCTCCCAATTCTAGCAAGGAAGAACTCAACAGCGGTAGCAGTTGACCTCTGAAATTAAAGCTATGTTCCATTAATTCTACTCATCCCCTTTTTCCTGTTTGCAGCCTCCATGTCTTTTTTCTCAAGATCCCAGATCATCTCAGTCCAGTCTGATGTTTGGATGCAGCATAACCATAAGGATATGAAGCTCTACAAAGAAGACATAAGGGAAACAAATACGAAAATTTTCCACAATAGGTTATTTTCATAATTTGACCATTTAGAGGTGGCAAAGGGCTGGTGTCACACCCCCAACGATGACCTCAGTTTAGACAAGGTTGCAGTTTAGACCATTCTAACCCTGAGTCTGAGAAGCATAACGGAGGTACTTATACACATTATGACAAATATTTAACTAATTTATTTATATTTATTAATTCAATAATAAAAGCTGAATATCCAATAACAATAAAAAGTCTAGAAAAAATAGCATTATTAAACATAATTAACTACCCAAGTCTTATAAAAATATTTATTTAAACTAAAAGTCTACTAGAGACATTCATCTCATCACCCAGTTTCAACCTTCTTTAATAAAATGATTATCAATTAAGTCCATTAAAGGATCTCCATCTTGCAATATTACATTATCACTTGTAGTATTTTCCCACATGAAAATTCTACAAAAAATAAAATGGGTGAGCTAGACAGCCCAGTAAAGAACAAACAACAGCAAAATCATAAGATATGTGTAATATCCCTAATTTTCCCGGGTTTCAAAATTTAAATACGTGGAAATTATGGTATTTGACCTATTGACATTCTTATTAGAATAACTTTCTCCCTAGATATAATTTGGGGCTGAAACTAATTCTATTGGAAAGTAGACGGAAAGAGCTTCGAAATGCCACCAAGAACGCGCGAATTGGAGTCCGGATGAGGGAGAAACGACCGTCTGAAGTTGAATATATCGTGCAGGGCCCGTTTACCCGAATTAAACGTGCAACTGGGCCGTTTAAGTCGTTTTGAGGGCCCGATTATTTAGCATTCCGAAATTGGGTTTTTGGGACTCAATTTCTCTTGGGATTAGGGTTCCTAATCCCATGCCTATAAATAGAATTAATTAGGGCTTTTATAGGGGTCTTTTTGCCCGATTGGGGGAGCTTTTTGGCCAGCGAAGGAAAGCAAATTTTCCGGCGAAACTCCGGCGAGGCGTTGGCGGTAGTGGATCGACAACAACTCGACCTTAGAGGTAAGATTTCGAATTGAGACGGACAAAGACGTCGTTAATTAATTTTAATAAAAGTTATAGTAATTTATGCAAATTTCTGCAAAAACTGTTCACGTGAATAGTGAACAGTATTTTCAATGGCCGGAATCATCCTAGAAAGGGGGCCGCTGGCCCTCGCCGTGGCGACCGTGGCTCTGGCCACGGAAGCCCCGACTCCGGCGGCCTTGGCGGCGGCAGTGAAACTGCCGCTGCAAGCCGTTTGGTCGTCGCGCGAGAAAAAAAAAAAAGAAAAGACAGCGAGACGCTGCCGCTGGCCGCACTGGCCGAGGCCGTGCCGGCCCAGGCCACGACGGCCCCGGACGCACCGGCCTGGGCCGCGCTGGCTCCGGCCGCGGCGGCATCGCTGCAAGTTTTAAAAAAAAAAAAAGACGAAAAAGGGGCCAGCTTTTTGGCCGCCGGCCGGACACCGGACGGCAGCGGGACCGACCTTGTCGGTTCCGCCGTGCTCCGGCGATCCGGGGTCTGTGTGCCGCCCAAACCTCCGCCGCGGGGGTGGCGGCGCCGCCAGAGGCCGAAACGCCTCTGGCCGGACGCGGGGAAGACGACCCGCGCTGCGGGTCGTCGACCCAAACCGACCCGGTCCGGGTCGAGTTTTTTTTTAAAAAAAAAAGAAAAGAAGAGAGAAGGGAGTGAACCGGGTCCGGTTCAAGGGGCTAAAAGTGTCAAATAAATTCTATAAAAATATTCATATATCTGGAGAGGTTTGGGATTATTCTGACCGAGTTTCAGCTTGGGGAAAAATCCCAGAGATTGTGAAATGACCTTTTTACCCCTGGTAGTTAAGTTATCGTGTGAAATCACTTACCTGTTTTAGAGGCTCCGGTTCAAAGGCCTATGAGTTGATCTAAAAAGTAGAAAAATTCTCAGTGATAGTTTAATATGTAAACTAATTATGGGCTAAACCACTTATTGAGAAAAAATCCCAGTGAGTGGATAATTGACCTTTTTGTCCTTAGGGTTTATAGTAAACCATTAAGCAAACCTGGGTCGGTTCAAGGGGTTCATGACCCGTTACATGTCAAGAAAATTACACAGAGTCCATGAAGGCCAGTAGTACCCTTGAGTTGAATTTTAGACCCATTGGATATCATTAAGGCCTTAAACCAAATGACAGAACTACCCCTATGCAAACTGGCCCGTATTCGCATGGATGCTATTAACAGGCCAATGTAATACTGAAACATTTTGAGAGGTTAAAGACATACCCGAGTGCAGAGAGGACTGTATCCAATGTTGGATAATTATTCTAATGCCCTTAGGCGCATTTCGACCAATTTAATAAAGATTTATTAAGATAACCCAAGGAGGGTTAGGGCACGAGAGCTCGAATGATTCTTATATCATTAATGAATTCTATTATTGATATTATGATATGCTTGGACATGTGTAGTTCTGATTGTTTATGTTGTTCTTTGTTTCGATTTTTGATATTGATGTTGTGATAGTAATTTATCACTAGTTGAAAATTATTGAAAGAATAATTATTTGGGGTTTGATAGCTTTGGATTGGGTAAGAACACCTAATCAAGATAAAGACTAAAAATACCTCGGAGGGTGCAGGACTAGTTCATACAGTGAACAAAGCCTTTGACCTGGCGATTTGCCTTGGTTGATGAACCGATGGCATGTTTTGAGTTGTAAACCTTAGTCTAGAAGGGACTAATAGGGTTTGGGATAGTCATTCGGAATCCTGGCTTATAGATGAGCAAGATAGGGTTCAGAATGCTTTCCTGAGTTCTAGCTCTATTGAGGAGCCGCTGATTTGACCGTGAAGTTACACCTCCCCATTGGAGGGAGTTCTTTGTGAGCCGGGCTCACCGCAGATCTATTGAGGATCTTTTAGTGTACACGCAATTAGGGTCGCTGACATCCTGCTTGGTTGGCGTCTCTGACCACTTCGGAGGTGCGGTTGTGGGCCATGCCCTTCCACTCCGGTCAGGTCCTTATGGGCTAGGTTGGGAGATGGCACTTCCTGGTGGATTCCAGGGGCCTGGTGGATTCCAGGGTGTTTCTTATCATTTGTCACTTAGGTTGACATCTGATGTGTCTGTCTGTCTTTGGGATTAGACGGGAATATTAATTATCGAACAATGGTTCGGAAAATAATTAATAATATTGATTGATATTGCTTGTTTAATTAGAACAAGTGGAACGATTAAAGGACTTGCATAAAATGTAGGTTGCTTGAAAATACTTAAGCATTGCATGGGTGATGCTATGCTTCTTAGTATAGTATAGTTTTTAGGCAGAACTACGTTTGGATCCGATCTTGTTGGAAACATTAGAGATGTTGTCTGATGAGTACGTAGGCAACTAACATCGGGTGATGTTGGCCCGATCCGAAAAATACTAATAAAACCTTTTGTCCATTGGAAGCTCTTCTCCTGAAGGCGGAGATGCTCCATTGTGGTTGTGGTTGTTTTGTTTGCTATGTTGCAGATTCTCCAAGCGACGACAAGTCAGACCAAGGCAGGCAAGCTCAAGAGGTTTCCGCATCTTTGAAACTCCGATACGTAAGTGTACCTTAAACGTGAGAGTCAACTTGTTATTTATTTTCAGACGGGTGACAGACTTGTACTTAGATGGATGAGCTGGTCTTTATGAATTTTCAGATGTTAAATAATATCATATGATTTGATATTCGTATTTGTGAACCCCAGTTATCATGACCTGGATATTTAATCGAAGGATTTGTTTTGTATTTAAAGAAAAAAAAATTTACCTACCGTTCGTGCTATTTAAAAATGCTTTGAAAAATCCGGGTCGTGACAATATGAGTCATCAAATCTCACATTTTGCATTACACAAATTATATTATATTCATAAATAAAACATCATATGTGATTATATATAAAACATGTTTCATAAGGCAATATTGCATTCCCTAGTTTATTTTTCCAACTTTAACATAGAAACATGCTCTATATCATTCATCATCCTCATTTACAATTTCAATAAATATTATCTTTAACCTTTTGCCATTAGATTGCATCGCATTTATTTGGCACAAGATGGGATGCTCATAACACAACAAAACCTTGAAAATAAACAATAAATCATCATGTCACATCGCGATAGCCATATTGTACCCGAGATTCAACTCATAATATAAACATCTATTATATTTTTTAGAGTAGTCTCTTTAACAATCAAAATGTTCATAAGGTCTTATTTAGTACTCTCACCCTCACCTACGAGTAGTATTTTGGTAGTGCACCTCAACGTAACCATGGGGGATCTTGAGCTTTAAGTTTATCTACATGGAATTTAAATTAAACACTCACCCTCACCAATGGAGGGGTCTTGGACCTCAAGTGTTAACCTTCTTTATGTGAGATCTTGAGCGCCTTTAGTTTTGATTGTCTTGGTTACACATTATGTCTTATCTCCGTTTTACACTCTACCTTAGATGTACATGTGTAATGAAATTCCCTATCATGTCATATGCATATTCTTAATAAGTCTAAACATGCTGAAAGTAACAAAGTAATACAATCAATAGTACAATATCTCATTTATTCCTATACTAGCTTAAGTAGATATTTTAATATAATCACAACATGTAATTTGTACATTATAGGGAAAATAGAAAATGTACTTCAATAAATGTAAACATTAATAAAAACCTACATTACAGTCTTAAATACAATATAAATAAATATCATAAGAAAATATGTACAAAACATATTTTTTCTTATTTGATTAATAAAACTATGCAATTCTGCTAAAACTATTCACCTTCAAATTTATGACTCTGTCATTAACTTACCGTATTTAAAACCATATAAAAATTTTACCGCATGCTCATAACATGTATATCAATGCATCAGAAAACTAAGGAACTAAAACTCATACTTTTTTATCTTTAAACACACTTCTAAACACCGAAAAATAAAATTGTCATAGTGTACAAATTATTCAAAAAAATCCAAACAATTATAAATATTTTTTAAATATGATAATATACTTCCAAAAAAAAATTAGAGCAAAACTAAAAGATAAAACATCTAAAACATGGTCCAAAAAAGACAATAACATATGCAAGCAATTCACTAATCACATACTAATATCTACCCTAAACACAATTAAAAATCCCTAATTATCACATGAGAAACACTTTGAAATTCAAGATTTAGGTCACTATAACCATATAAATTGAAGATGAACATCCCTTACCTTTTAGTTCTTGCGCAAAGCCCGTGCTTTCAACAAAATAGTTACCTAAACAAAATCATAAAAACCCTAACCATTAATTATCCCTCATAATGACAAATTTTATTAATATAATAACGGAGGTCCTCTCAGATTAAGGACTTCATACCCCTAAGAAGGAAAGTCTAGTTTGGTCTTAGAAGAAAAATGGAGGAAAAAGAAATACAATGAAATTTTTTTTTGTCACACATCCGGCCTATTCCCATTGGACGCCCATATGTAGGCCAGGCCGGGTTGGGCCCTCACCTCAATGTCAGATGTGCCAGGCTGGGCCATGCCCGCCAAAAAATATTGCCTTAGTATGGCCTAAAAAGTGACAAGTACTTATGGAGGCCCATAATAAAGATTTATGGGCATGGTTGGGCCTATGCCTGATAATGTCCTTCGGCCTCAAATCAAGGCTGACGTAGCCTGATCTGTCAGGCCGGGCTCAAGCCCTATCATGAACAGGTTAGGCTCAAGCCAAGCCCGTTAGTAAAGGCCAACCTGGCCCTTTACCACCTTTAGAAGCAATTTTGCAGTTGTTTCCTACAACTGAGTATAGCTACTTTAACTTCAATTTATTAGGAAATCTTATATTTAGTAAACTTTAAGCTTACTTGGAAAGCAAGACAAATTTAATAAATTTTACCTTATAGACGGAAAGCTTATTAAAGAAGTATTAGGGTCATATTTCTTTTGTCAGTTAGAAAATATTTTAAGTTAGGAGGTTATTGACTAATTAAAGTCATTCGAATTGCAACTTTTGAGTCAAATGTAAGAAAGGTTTAGTCAGTTGTGGAATTGGAAAACATTATAAAAAAGGACTATATGTAACCACTTTTGGAGTTGAATAAAAGTTCGCATAAGCGGTACATTTTTTTCCTTCTCCTACAATTAATATGAATGGTAGCGGGCCACAATACACAGGAGGTGGGACACCTTATATTGGTCTCTTACAAAATATATTGATCTTGTAAGAGAAGGAAAAAATATTGTACCTTCACGGGACCCGACTAGAAGGGAAGAGCGCTACCGGCCAACAAAGTGGCGTTCGGATTCACGACCTCAGCTTCCTGAGGTGTGGTCCTGGCCATGCGGCCATGCCACGAACTCTCCATTTTCTATGTAACCTTGATATCTTATCATTGTACATTTCATAGAATGCACACTAGGTCTGTGCTGTGCCTGTGTCATGTACAGTTTTACTTGAGACTTCTCAAAAGTTTTGTTTGGTGGCATTATCACTTCCTCTAGTTCGATTATATTAACTTAAGAAGATAGGTCTATTCATTCTGTCTTCTATGACCAAAAAGCTAGGAAGCACTGATACCTCAAAACAAGTGTCATAAATATCCATATCATACCCTATCCGTGTCAAATATGGCTGCTTGTGTGTCCATATCACACATCAAATATAAATTACTTTATCAAATCTTTTTTAAGGTAAATATTAATAAATAAATATAATGTGACTTAAAAGTATGTATTTTTTTTCTCAAAATATCTAAGTAAAATTGTTCCAAAGCAATATATTACTCTTTTTAAGATAACTTTTATTACCAAAATAAGGTATTTATAATAACATTTTGGACATATAACTATATTTTTTATTATAATTAAGCTTTTAATACAAAAGTTAACTTAAAATATACCTAAAATTATATAAAAATAAGGAAAAAATATTTAAAAAATAATTAAAAAAATATTTACCAAATTAGATCCCTAAAATGGTGTTGATTTTCGCCATATAGGCGCCAGCCAAGTGCTGACGCCTGCGTGACTTTTTTTAAAAATTTTAATTAATTTTATTTTTTAAAACGATAAAATTAATTTTAAATTAATTTTGTCATTCTAAAGGACAAAATCGGGTTAACTTTAACTCGGTTTCGTCTTTTAAAAAGACAAAATAAACTTAAAATAATTTCGTCGACGAAATTATATTAATTATTTTTTTAAAATAAAAATTACGTAAAGATGAGTTGTAGGTGATAAAATCTGCGTGTGCACTCTCGCTGCATGCACACTCTCGCCGGCATGCTGGGGAGACAAGGCTGGACCTACAGGTGGCCTCCCGGACTCAATCCGCCGCCACGCCCAGGAGGAGCGGTAAATCTCGCTCTGCAATTCTCCGCCTCCCATTTCCATGAGGTGCTATGGCCCCACTTTGTGCTCGTCCTCGGTGGTTTCGTGTTTGAAGCCATTGGAGTCCAAGGATGGGAGTTCTGTTGGGATCGTCAAGGGATTCAGAGTCGTCTTCTTCCTCGTCTTGGTATGTGGCACTTAGATCATTCATCGCAGGTACAGTGCCGAATTGAGAGGGAGGCGGCGAAGGAGGAAGAGGACGGAGAAGCACTGTCCCGGCCCGGCAGCCCCTATTTCTTATGTGGCTGCCCTGTTTCTTTAACTTCTGGACGACTGTATTTGGGACGGAAAACCAACACCATAGCCGACCCAGCGGGACCGTGAGTCATCCACTTTGGGGCACGTCGGAGAGCATGGTGCGGATCGACTTCCCTGCTGGGGCTCCAACGGCGGCAGTGGAGTCAAAGGAGAAGACAGACTGGATCTCTGGCCAGAGCTCAGCCATCGCATCGTAAATGTCTAGGAAGCGGAACATACGCTCCGGGGACTTCTTGCACTTGTGGCCACCAACTCGGCGTAGGCGAGGTCGTCGGACGAGGATGAACCCATTAAACTTCGTTTATGCATGGGTTCGGGTGGGAACATGGGGTGATTGTTATTCACAAGGGAGCCAACAGCATGGGTGCTGGTCAATCCACCACCACCTAGATCACGGGCACTCAGGCTGCGCATTTGTTGCTGCTTCTCATGTTGTGCAAGGGCAGCAACCCTTGAGCTCATTGGAGAGATGGGTTCCATGCACCGAGGACACATTCTCCCCGGGGACGAGAGCCCAAATAAAGCCTGCAAGAAAGAGTGTTCATCAACAGTCTTGGGAGAAAACAAACTTGTGTTGATGGGGGAGAGCATGCTCTACTGCTGCTGCTGAAATTGGCTAAGGATTGCCGACTTGTGCGATGGGGAGAACACATTCCCAGCCTGATCAGAGTAACGGGGTGATGATGAGATCTCAGCAGTAAATAGCTCATCCAGGTTCGATGGAGTGAGAGTAGACGATCGAACTGCTCTGTTGTTTGTGGCCACAGAACCAATTCGGGGTTGGGAAGAGAAGCAGTTGAAATCATTTGTGGCAGCATCAAAATCAGGCATCATGGAGAAATCTTCAGGTGGGATGTCCCAGGCGCTCCGGGACCTCAGGCGACTTGACTGAAAATTGCTCCCGGGCAGATGCAGAGTAGGCACGCTTGGTTGTGGCCAGTTACCATGACCGGAGTGTGGCATCCCATTGGTGCCTGATGGTGACATTGGGGGTGTGAATGGCGAAGGTGACATGGCATAAACTGATGAAGGCGACCCTGGTAGGAGGCCCATGGCAGCAGTGGCCGAAGCTGAAGAAGATGACCGGGGTGAGGGAACTGTAGAGCCCGTGGAGACGTACAGTGGGCGAAGCTCCTCAGTGATGTGGGCAAAGAAGCAGACCCGGCACATGCAGCCAGTGCCATCCTTGCAGAGGCGGGTCCGGTACTGGAAGGTGTCCGGTGGCATCTCGTGCGGCCGGGTCCGCCCCAGCAGCTAGTAGCACCCGCACAGCCTCGACGGCATGGACAGAACTTCCAGACGCTGCACAGTGGAGAGCCGTGCTCCCGTCCAGCACACAGGAACGGTTGACGTCAACAGTAGGGACAACGGCGAGGATTAATTTCATCACGTCAAGGCTGCTGTAGGTGGCAGCTACCATGAGGGGCATACGCTGCTCCAGTACCATTCCCCTCCAGTTCTGCCTCGGCAAGGGGCATACCAGATGCCGGCCTCATCCACCGCAGATGGGTCGCGGTCAAGCGCTCGTCTAAAAGCTTCCACATCGTTATCCGCAGCGATTTCGAGGAGGCTGGAGAAGGAGTCATCCGTCTCGACAGAGAGATGGCGGAGGTCGCTATTCATCATCTCCCTACTTCTCGTTCTTTCGGCTTCTTCCTCTTCACGACGAGGAGGAGATGGCGACAATGACAAGGACAGTGACGGCGGAGGCGATGAGTAGTCTGCATGCGCCTTTTCTGAAGTCAGGGCAGGGACGCAGCTATAGTGGTATTTGCGAGGGTCCCGACGCCGGGCGTTCTCGCCGGGGTGGACGAAAGGTAGTTGGCCACATGGAAATCACGACCCGAACCCATGGATTTCGTCGTTTAAACCGACGAAATAAAGTGTAAGTTGATTTCGTCGTTTCAAACGACGAAATCGGGTTGCGGGGTTAAACATAACCCGATTTCGTCGTTTGAAACGACGAAATTAATTTATACTTAATTTTATCTTTTTAAAAATTAAAATTATATAAAAATTAAAAAAAAGTTACATAGGCGCTAAATACTTGGCTGACGCCTGCGTGACAAAAAAAAACCACTTTTGTCTAAATCTATAATTAACTTTTTTTAATATTATTTAAATAAATTTTTTTAAAAATAATATTTTAATATATGTATCCCCCGGCATTGTATCTTGAATTTTTTAAAATCACCGCACCCCTATTGTATCGTACCAGTATCTAGCTTCCTTGCCAGAAATTATTGTAACTTCCCTATGGAATACAACAGCCTCCATTCTGACACATGAGCAACTGTCATTCTTGCTTAACAGTTGACCTTACTTCGCAGTTGGTTACAATCAGAATAGCTGTTGTTGGGAATTTTGGTTGTTGAAAACACGGATCAGTCAATTTTCAAGGATTGAGCTAGTAAGAGACGATGTTCACATGTTGAAGACTACAACATGTTGGCTGAACAAGGGTTACCGTAATGGTGATGCTACAAGTTACTACCAAGAATTTCAGCAAACAAATCTGAGCAATGATCAAAGTCTGGAGCGCCTACAATAGACTAATTTTAAAACAAGATTCACCTCCTCAGTGCAAGGCTCTCTGGCTACCTACTCCCAAGATACAACCAACCTCTTCTGTGAATCTTTAGTATACTCCAATTATTCAAAAGTAAACTCTAGAGGAGAACTTGTTGCCCCACACACAAATGGCTAAAAGTTTACTCCTTTGAAGTGAAAACCAATGTTAAAGGAAGAAAATAAGAGAGAATTTTGATAGAAAAAAGTTTTTCTTATAAGGAATAAGGGTTTGGGATGTCCCACTTTATCCAAAGTCCCAAAACCCCACATTCTAGAGAGAATAGTTAAAAGGAATATGTAACGGACCAATTTGACTCGTTATAGAATTTGGTCCATTCCAATACAAAAACCATGATGGGCGATTGATCGCCCTTAGCAAACGATCGATCGCTCAAAGGAAAAAACTATACTCGAGAGAAACCAATTGATCGCTCAATGTTAGCAATAGATCAAGAAGCTCTCAACTTAAAATAACAAGCAACCAAAAATGGAGTTGATCGATTGCACTACACTGCTTATCAATCAGCCCCTCTGTTTTAATAAATCTCATTTCAACTTTCCTTTATTGAAAAGAATAAGACATTCTAGTTGGAAATTTTCCCTCAACTAACTACGAAATGTTCTTTATTTTATAAGTGTAGTTGAAGTAGATTCTCCAAAGAGAAGATGGATTATGGGAGTGTGTGACTTGAACTATTGATTGAGTTGTCCTTTCCTTTAATTGAAAAATCTGAATATGATAAAATCAGAATCGTAGGAGTATGATCTTTCTATATGCAAATAGAAAAAAGATTTTAAAACCTTTTGATAATTAACAATTAGGCAATAGTACACTACGTTTTTAATAAAAGATGTTTCCGGGTTTGAACCTCCACTTAGTTAACACACCTCCATTTCTCTAAGTTCTAATTGAACTTTGTCTTGAACTTGAACCTTTTAGGGAAGAATTATGGTATATCGAACTCATAGCATATACTCCTCATTGAGTTATATCGGTGGCTAGCACATTATGGCCATGTGTCGGTATCTTGATTTCATGAGTGCATCTTTTAGAAAATCAGCACATGACCCTCATCAACTTTCAGCAAAAGTAACGCTCACATAGGTGACAATCACCCAAGGGCATTTCTTCATTGTAACACCTTACCTATACAGCCTTTATATCAAAACAATAGTTAACTTTTTATTTGTGTTAGACCACTTGCATCATAAGAATGAAAAGATGAAAATAAGTGTTCCTTCTAATTTTTGGTTACCTTATTTTTCTCATTGAATCTAGTTTGTGGGATCTCCAATCATGTAGATTGGGTTGCCGCTAATTGTAACTCATAGTATGTGCTTCAATCTCTCCTCTCTATTGTCATGACCTGGATTTTTAAAGACTTTTTTAAAAAGCATGAACGGTAAGTCACGAGAAAAAAAATTATTCTTAATGCAAAATAAATCATTCAATTAAATATCTAGGTCATGATAACTTGGGTTCACAAATACAAATATCAAATCATATGATATTATTATGCATCTCAAAAATCCATAAAAAATAACCTATTTATCTAAGTACAAGTTTGTCATCAATTTAAAAATAAATAACTAAGTTGACTCTCACGCCAAAAATACAGTTACTTACCAAACTAGTAGTAACGAAGAACTACATCCCATTCTCGTCAAACCTGGTCTCACTTGTCCTTGCCTGATGAACCTACAACTAACCAAACAACAACGGAACCTCTCCATGCTCAGTAGAAGAGTTTCTATAAGAACAAAAGGTTTTATTAATATTTTTTAGATCGGGCCAACATCACCTGATGTTAGTTGTTGTAACGCCCGAGATTTTTTACACATTTTCCTTAAAATTCACGAAAAAAAATTTTGCAATATAACGCCTGTAAGTCGCAGGAAAAATAACGAAATCAAAACCTGATAAAACAATTTATAATTTAAAACACTAAAGATCCATTTTCCATCTAAATATTTTCATCATACGGTCAATCATCATACAGCCAAAGTAAATATCATCAGGCGCTACTCGAAAACACACATACGAATAAATTGCTATGATCATAGACTTTAAATACAAATCCCTCCTAGGCATCCCTGAGTGCAAGTCCCATAACAGTCCACAGAATAATCCAAATGAAAGTCCAAAATAAACATCTTAACGTCTCGTCTCACCCAATACATCGGATCGTGGCACAAATAAACTCGTAGTGAGTGAAGCATATACCTGAGTCAACGGGAATCAATCCACCACTGAAATGTGCATCCATCTCCAGGAGCTCTCTGCACAAACCTGCAAAACCTCCCGTACAACGGGGCTAAAAAGTAGGGTGATGAGTATTTTCATACTCAATAGGAAAATACCCAGTAGGGGAAACCAAAACAGTGAACTCACCAAGTTCATAAATACATTCGTTCATGCAACTCAAACATGAAGCAGATAGGCATATCAATATCATGCTCATACGCATACAATCATACCAAATGCACCATCGTTCCAAAGTCATACCAAATGCACCATCGTGCCAAAATCATACCAAATACACCATCTTTCCAAAATCATACCAAATGCACCATCGTGCCAAAATCGTACCAAAGGCACCATCGTGCCAAAATCATATTATCAAATCAAACTTACACAAACACCCTTATCCAGGGTCTTACAAACTTACTCGTCCCACCGTACGCTTACTCATACAGCTTACACATACTTGTACGACCTTACTCGTACAATCATACTCGTAAGACCTTACTCGTACAGCTTACACAAAAATCACACTTACTGTCTTACTCATACTCTTACAATCATACTCATACACATACTCTTACAGTCGTGCTCATATACATACACTTACAGTCGTGCTCATACACATACGCTTACAATCGTGCTCATACTCATACACTTATAGTCATGCTCATACTCATAATCGTACACATATCAACGACCACTGAAGCTCATTACAACTAATAAGCTCCAGCGTCAAAATGGAAAAGAATGTCACTAGGGCAACACATTAACCTCCGGGGAGTGACTAGATGCCATGGACTTTTCCGAAGGTAAGGCACACCAATGCTCATGGGGCACTGGATCAAACAGGTAAGAGTAGATCCATGATACTACTTACCTAAGCGCGCAAACATAAACACCCACACATAAGGGGTCATACAGTTGCCCACCATAATGGGTCTTATTGTGCCATAGAATCGCCCACCATAATGGGTCTTATAGTGCCAAAGAATTGCCCACAATAATGGGTCTTATAGTGCCATTGCCACTCTTGGGCAGAAATATACAGTGCCACTCTTGGGCGGAAACATACAACGCTCTCAAAAGAGCATCAAACGTTTAGGCTTATACATCACACAAACCAAATCGAAACATATGCCGCTCTCAACAGAGCATCAAACGTCCGGGCTTCATACAGCACACAGACAAAGTCGGAAACATATATTGCTCTCAACAGAGCATCAAATGTCTAGCTTAATACAGCACACAAACCAAATCAAAAACATATGTCGCTCTCAACAAAGCATCAGACGTCCGGTGCTCTATACAGCACACAGACAACATCTCGCAAGATAAACACCATGGTAAGACATGAGAAATGCTCAGCCAACTCATTATCGACTAGCTCAAACACGGAACTTAATCCGTCGAACCCTTAGGTCTCAAACTCACAACGCTATCATTAGTTGTGCTTATAATTCAAGTTTGAATTAAGTAAATTATGCAGTACAATTATGCCACACAACTCACAGTCCTCAACTGATCAAACCGAAGTTGAGCCCGATTCGAAACCTTAGTTCATCAGGGCATCAGACTTCACTTAATTCGAGCACATCATGATCATAACACATCGTACATCAGACCCTTACAGTCGTACATACTTCACCATCCACCTTATGGCCAAAACATCTTACACTGACATCATCAAATGAAGTTCCTCATAGTCAACCCAGTTGTCACCCTCTTACTTATATCTCACTTATTATGTTTACTTTTCACTTCATAATATGTACGTTATGCTTGTACAATTATGAACACTCTTACTGTCTAACAAACCTCACCCATCATACCCATATCCTCTGTCATTCATCATACGCTTACACATCCATATCCAAATCCAGACAAAATCTCAGTCACCTCTTACTGTCCATCGCCCATACCTCTGCCCACATACACTTACACATATCCATAGCATAGTCAAATAGTCATCATACATACGTATGTCTATCATACATACGTATAACATACACATACGGTCATACATACGCAGCTTACAAACATGCTCACTAGTCATCACTAGTGCATACATACATATTTATACATCAAACATACACGCTAGCCATCACTAGCACATGCATAATCCAGACATACTCCAAACATGCACGCTAGCCATCACTAGCACATGCATAATCCATACATACTCCAAACATGCACACTAGCCATCACTAGCACATGCATAATCCAAACATACTTCAAACATGCACGCTAGCCATCACTAGCACATCCATAATCCAAACATACTTCAAACATGCACACTAGCCATCACTAGCACATGCATACATACGTCAACATACACGCTAGCCATCACTAGCACATACTCAATCAACATACAAAACTTACCAACAAACATGCTAGTCATCACTAGCACATACTTACATCCAACATACTTACAGCCAACATGCATGTCATATGCATTTCAACATACCATATAATCATGCTTACATGTACATCATGCAATTGGATCGTTACTTAACATCCAAAGCATGGAATCATACAATCCTAGCATGTTGCTACTCATTCAAAGCATGTTATCATGAAATTACGAGTTCAAAGCTCCCCTACCTCGTAATCATGACGTTCGATGGCAAGCACATGACTGTGGCAGCATCGGCAGCGGAGTTGGCGGTCAAAACCGTTGCTTGGCTGAGAGAGATGTTGTCTCGAAGATTTAGGAAGTGCCGGAAACAATCACAGCCAAATAGGGTGTCAGAAGTCAATGCGGCAAAACCCACGATCCACGGCGGCACACTAGGGCGGCCGGGAGAAATATCATGCCAACATATGTGGCGGTGCGACTAGATGTCGATGGTGTACTCACTGAAGATCGGCCGGTGGCCAAGACGTACTCGGCCTGCCACAAGACATCAAAATCGGCCGTGGATAGCACCCAACGGCGACAATTTCAATCAACAAAGGCCCACATAAGGGCAGAGAGCGTGGGGCAATGCTCGAGGATAGAGGAGAGGTGGAGGATGGTTCTGTGTCAACTCCACTCGGTGGCAAAGCCAACCGATGGTCAGGCGGCGCAAATGCGGTGCCTAAACCCAAAAGCACACGCGTGGCCACATGCACACGCGACCCAAAGGAGCGGGGGAGAGGGCTGAAAGGAGGCAAACCAAGGCCCACAAAAGGCCAACAGGGCTAAGGCCCTAGCTGTGGCCAAACTAAACGGCAATGTTGCCGATCACTACCCACAACCAAAACTAATGGTGCAGGTAGCTGTGCATTTCGCACAGTATAGGGCAAACAGCAAGCAGCCCATTCCGAGCGATAATATAATTAGGCCAAGTGGGGCCGACCCTCACTGTCGTCGAGCCGGGGCAGAGCCCATAATGCCAAATGGCCCATAGCTCGTCACTGCCAATGACCTGAGACGCACCCAAAGCGTCTAATCGGGCGGAGCAAGGCAATTGGGGCAAGGCAGGGTCGGAAATGGAAAACCCCTACCGACACCGGGTTGAGGTAGGCTGGACGGAGTCCTACCGGTAACTGGACGACAACCGAAAACCCACCGGCGTCAAAATAAGGCCACGAACAGTGAGATAGAGAATGTGAATAAAAACCCGACCAAAGTACCGATAGCTCACAGCGGAGCGAAGAAAGCATGGCAGCGGTTCTAGCCAGCGCCTATGGGTTCCTAGCGGCCAACTAAACACAAGTCTAGTTGAGGACGGCGGCAAACAATGTCAAAATCGTACACCCACAGTTCAAAAACGGGATTGAAGGAGAGAAAAACCCGAAGAAAAGTTCGGTACCTCGTGGAGGAGCAAAGAGGCCGTGGCGGTGATCATAGCCAGTGTCTATAGACTCGTGGCGGTGAGGCAAAGTAGATCCTAACAAGAACCGCTGGAATCTGATGACGGAGGAGGGAGAATGGAGCAACTAGAAATGGGCTCGGGTTTTCTCTTCTCTCTTGACGTGAATTTTTTTTTCTTCTGGAAGTCGGTTTTGTCGATGGATTTCTTTGTATAGCTAAATCTTTTTAATTTTTACATCCACATCCCTAACACGCGTTCACTTACCATTCACGCGTTATACCTCCAAAATTCGCGTTGTAAGTGCGCAGTGAGGCCCGCGGCCTGCAACTAAGCCCCACACCTAACTTTATGGGTATAAATACATGGGAAAATACATAAATATAAATACACTATAGCATCACATTTTCCCGCTGAAAATGACCAGGAAAATAGCAGGAAAATCCCAGAAAATTGTAGAAAATTCAGGGACCTTACAGTTGTCTACGTACTTATCAGATAACATCTCTAGTGTTTCCAACAAGATCAAATTCAAATGTAGTTCTGCCTAGAAGCTACTGTATCTCAAGAAGAATAGCATCAAACATGTAATGCTTAAGTATTTTCAATCGACCAACATTTTATGTAAGTTTGTTAATTGTTCTACTTGTGCTAATTAATAATCAATAGCAATCAATGTCATTAATTATCTAACAACCCTTGTTTAATAATAATACCCCTGTCTAATCCCTTAGATAGACAGACAGACAAACACATCCATGCCAACTAAAATGACACATGATATTAACCACCATTCATCGTTTTAACCTAACTCTAGGTCAAATATAATATAAATGTGTTCACTTAGAGATAAATCGACTCTCAAAAAAATCCTTAGATGCAAATTTTTTAACATTGGAGTAGATTACTTAATAGCAACTTAACCCAAATCCTCAGGGCTCTCAATAGCTCACCATGAATCTGGGGAAAAGGATTCCAACTATGCTCATGGATACAGAATGACGAGAAACACAAGCCTTCCATGATGCTCATTCAACTCCACTTTTTGTACGTACTATATGGTGTTGTGAACACCTACGGGAAACCCTCAATAAAGACATTGTTGGCCAATACCCAACTGTCGCGGTAGTGAAGAAAGTCTATAAGTATCATAATCTCCACCCTCCCAACTATGGGATAAATATCTTAAAAGACATAAGTAATATAACTCATAGAAGTCTAAGGTCTTTATGACCACTAACTCCCCCAACCATTCAAAACTTAGATTAGATTAATGTTATCCAGTCAAGTATTTATCCAACCATTGGGTCCTCTTCACATTGTGAATCGGCCCAATAAATAACTCATCCAATGAGCTATCGCCCAAAGAACATCTCAAATCCTATTAGTCTCCATGAGACTAGGGTGAACTCCCATAAC
This sequence comes from Saururus chinensis, assembly GCA_035235625.1. NCBI lineage: Eukaryota > Viridiplantae > Streptophyta > Magnoliopsida > Piperales > Saururaceae > Saururus > Saururus chinensis. Next base: position 7,823,673 of record CP141141.1, read on the forward strand.
ACACTCAGTTCATTAACTTACGTAAGTTTTTATGTCAAGGCCATGTTCATTCCATGAACCGGTGTCAAACCCTATTTAAGGTATTTAAGTATTTATCTTGATTAGGTGTTCTCCTCCTAATCTAACGACAATCAATATCTCTTTATTAATCTTCATTAATCTCAAGTTACCAATATACATTAATGCATCAATAATAAAAACATGCTTCAAAGTAAGCAACATAATTAACATTAAGTCACACAAGTCCATTAATAATAAATAAAGGCTCATTGCACTCATTTGCAGGGCTAGGGCCAAATAAATTCAAGCCCAAGAATAATAAATCTAACACATCACATGAGTTACAAAAATATTACCCTAGTAAATTGATCCACTTCGTTGTATACATGTCTAATGTGTTGCCCTAAACCCTCGGAATGAGGGTTCTTTCCCTTGTTTCCCATGACACTGTGACCTGCAAAGCCATTTGTGTCACCTACTAGTCACACCCATTCCATTTGAAGCCATTTCACATCATTATAGGGTACTCTAACTCCTTGTTAGCTAGGTTGTCCGTTTCGGTAGAACAGAATAGACTGCCTCTAAGGTCATTAGGGTAATTCTCCCACCTAGCATATGGTACACTCTCTTGGGTCATTCTGGTCATCTCACTGTCCTTTCATTGACTTTAAGCCATTGACTTCTCCCAAGGCTCCACTCTCAAATTAACTCACACTTCCATTCACACGAATGTGAGTGGTCCGCTAGGGTATTTCTATCATTTTTTCTAGAGTCTTCCTAAACTCTAATGGATTTGTAATTAATCTCAAGGGTACTCCTTAATGTCATGGACCTAGGGTAATTTTCCTGGCATTCGACGGGACCGTGAACACCTTTAACCAACCCTGATGGTTTATCCTAAACCCTATGGGCAAAATGGTTGTTTATGTAAGGTCCCTGATTTTTTCTATGATTTTTTGTGATTTTTTTGCTATTTTTTGGTCATTTTCGGTAGGAAAATGTGACGTTTCAGCATATGTGTATTTGTGTATTTTTCCCATATTTATACCCATAGAGTCGGGTGTGGGGCTCAGTCGTGGGCCACCGGCCTTGCTGTGCGCTTACGGCGCAAATTTTGGAGGTTCGATGCGTAACCATTGGGTTAACGCACGTTGGGATACGTTTGGAAAAATAAAAGAAAATAAAATAAAAAAGAGGGATCGGGATCGCGATCCCGATTTACTGGTTTGGCTGTGTAAATAGTACGCCGCCCCCCCCTTACTATTTCTCTGTCCCCGCCGGCCACCGGCCGCCGGTGGGCCAGTGGGCCGCCGCACCGGCTCTGCCCCGGCCGTGCGACGGTAGGGAGTCGCCGTCCCGGCCCCCACGGCCGCGCCGCCTCCTTCCCCGGTGAGCCCCCTTTCTCTCTGATTTGTGCTGTTCCGCCACCGCCGTGAGCCGGCAAGGGCCGACCGGCCGCCCATGGTTCCGCCATGGGCCAGCGATGGCGGGAGGACACTCCCCCCGGCCCCGGACGGCCTTTGCTCTGTCGTCCAACTCCGTTTTCCCCACTGCCCTATTTTTTGCCCCCTCTGTGTCGTGTCGTTCCGCCGCCGCCACGGGCCGACACGGCCCGACTGGCCGGCCACGGCTCCGCCCTAGGCCGGCAATGGCGAGGAGCCACTCCTCCCGACCCGGTGGGCCTCGGCACCGCCGCTCCATCTCATTTCCCCCTCTCTGAATTGTTCCGCCGACGCACTGTTTTGGGCAAACAATGGCCACCGGCGGTGATTTGTGGCCGATTCGGCCTTCCTCCAGCCTCGCCTTACTCCGGCGAAGGCAGTGGACCACCCTACCCAGCCTGGTTCCATCCCCTCTGCCGTTCTCTGCTCCGCCCAGTCCGATTTGCGTGGTACTGTGGGTGGATTTTCCAGTGGGCTGGCACCGCCATTGTTGGCGGGTGAGGGTGACTTGACCACCGTGGGCTCCGCCCCGGCCTGGCGATGGCCCAGGGACGGCCCCACCCACCTGGACCAATTCAGCCTCCGACCCCATGGCCGCTCCACCCTTATGGGTTTTCCCCGGTCGTCCCCTATATTTGGTCTACGTCCGTTTTGGATGTTGTGACTGACGTTATCAATCGGACGCCGGATTTGATTTAGCGGACCTTAGTTCGGCTCCGCCCCGGCCCGATGATGCCAATGGGCCACCCCTCCAAGTCTTGTTCAGCCTTGCGGCCAGTAGCTGCAGCTAGTTCCGCCTTACCAGCATGTGTGTCGTTGACCCCTCTTGCCCATTTTATGCCGTCGGTACCGGACGGCCTCAGGCAAGAATTTGTATGACTTACCGTGACCGAAGGTGGACAAGTTCACCTACTCAGGCCTTGGCCAGTGACGGCCTCATAGCCTTTGCTCGACCGTGAACCCTCCCCTTGCTCTCTGTCATGCGAGATGCACAGCCGCCCGCATCATGGGTATTGGTTGTGGGTGGCGATCGGTGATGTCGCCACTTAGATTGGTCACCGCTAGGGCCTTAGCGTTGTTGGCTTTTGTGGGCCCTGGTAAATGTGAAATCAACGTCGTTGGGTGCTGTCCACAGACGATTTCGACGTCTTGTGACCGGTTGTGTATTTTTCAACCGTCGGTTGAATTTTAGTGAGTACACCTTGCCTTCCGGTCGCACCTGCCACTCGTTGGCAAGATCTTTCTCCTAGCAGCCCCTAGTGTGCCGCCATGGATCGCGGATTTTACTGTGTTGATTTTGATACCCCTTTTGGCCGTGTGTAGTTCCGATGCTTCTTAAAAACCTCGGGACAGCAGCTCTCTCAGCTAGGCAATGGTGTTGACCGCCGACTCTGCCACCGTCGTATGCTCGCCATCAAACGTCATGATTACGAGGTAGGGGAGCTTTGAACTCGTAAATTCATGACAGCATGCTTTGAATGAGTAGCCGCATGCTAGGCTTGTATGATTCCATGTTTTGGATATTAAATCATGACATGTATGCATGATGTAAGATAGTGAATTATGCCACATTGTGATACATGTATGTATGTATGTGAGTTGTAAGCATGGTTATGTATGTGTATGATGTATGTGCTAGTGATGGCTAGTGAATATGTTAGTGTGCTACGTATGTGTGTGATGGACACGCTAGTGATGGCTAGCGATGTCGAGTAAGTTATGTATGTGGACTGTGTGGGCAGAGGTATGAGCGATGGACGGTAAGATTGGTAAGGGTTTGGTATGAAGTTGGATGTGGATTTGGACGTGTAAGTGCATGATGGAAGAGAGAGAAAGTAAGTTTGAGGAGCGAGGATTTGAGATGGGTCAGTTTGGTTTGGAGTATACGTTAAGATGACTTAGGCTTGGAGCCTTATGAGGGTTTATTAGACAGTAAGAGTGTGCATAATTGTACAAGCATAATGTACAAATTATGAAGTGAAAAGTAAGTATAATAAGTGAGGAATTAAGTAAGAGGATGATAACAGGGATCTGCTGTGAGGAGCTCAATTTAACGATGTAAGTAAGATGCCTGATCGTAAGGTGGATGTCAGAGGATGTATGCGTGCATAAGGATCTGTGTATAGTGAGTTATGTGTGACTTGGACAGGTAAGTGAAGTCTGCTGCCCCGACAAACTAGGGTTCGGATCGGGCTCAGCTTCAGTTTGATCAGTCGAGGACTAAGAGTTTGGGTGGCATAATTGTACCGCATAATATACTTAATTCAAACTTGAATTATGAGAACGTTAATAATAGCATTGTGAGTTTGAGACCTGAGGGTTCAACAGATTAAGTTCCGTATTTGAGCTAGCCGATAATGAATCGGCTGAGCACTTCTTGTGTCTTGCCATGGTGGTTATCCTGCGGGATTTTTGTCTGTGTGCTATATAGAGCACCGGACGTCTGATGCTCTATTGAGAGCGATGTGTGTTTGATTTGGTCTGTGTGCTGTATAAGCCCAGACATTTGATGCTCTGTTGAGAGCAAAGTATGTTTTTGATTCGGTCTGTGTGCTGTACAGGCCCAGACGTTTGATGCTCTGTTGAGAGCGTTGTATGTTTCCGCCCAAGAGTGGCATTGTACGTTTCTGCCCAAGAGTGGCAATGGCACTATAAGACCCCTTATGGTGGGCAATTTTCTGGCACTATAAGACCCATAATGGTGGGCAACTCTATGGCACTATAAGACCCCTTATGTATGGGCAATTGTATGACCCCTTGTGTGGGTGTATGTTTGTGCGCTCAGGTAAGTAGTATCATGGATCTACTCTTACCTGTTTGATCCAGTGCCCCATGAGCATTGGTGTACCTTACCTTCGGAAAAGTCCATGGCGTCTAGTCACTCCCCGGAGGTTAAGGTGATGCCCCAGTGGCATTCTTTTCCTTTTCGACGTTGGAGCTTATTAGCTGTAATAAGCTTCAGTGGTCGATAGTATGTATACGACTGTATGACTAAGTTTGTGCCTTTCTGAGTAAGCGTGTGATGATGAGTCTGTGCACGACTGTAAGATTGAGGATGAGTATGACTGTAAGAGTGTGAGTTTGAGCACGACTGTAAGAGTGTGAGTTTGAGTATGACAATAAGAGTTTGAATATGAGGACTACAGTAAGTGTAAGACTGTACGAGTAAGGTCGTACGAGTAAGTGTAAGACTGTACGAGTATGGTCGTACGAGTAAGTGTAAGACTATACGAGTAAGGGTAAGATTGTACGAGTAAGGTTGTACAAGTTGAGTAAGTTGTATGAGTTAGCGTATGATGGTACGAGTATGTTTGTAAGACCCTGATTAAGGGTGTTTGTGTAAGTTTGATAAGATGGTGTGTTATGCATGCTTATATGCTTATGTGCATAATTATGTTATACGTTGTTTGCCTCATGTTGTGTTGCATGACGCATGTTTTATGAACTTATTGAGTTCACCGTTTGGGATTTCCCCAACTGGGTATTTTCCTACTGAGTATGAAAATACTCACCCTACTTCTTTTAGCCCCGTTGTTCGAGAGGCTTTTGCAGGTTGTGTTGGTGAGTTCCTGGAGATGGACGCTCATTTCTGCGGTGTATTGTTTCCCCCTCGACTCAAGTATATTGGTGTCATGACCTGATGTATTTGATGAGATTTAAGTGTATGTATTCTGGACTTTTCATTTGGATCAGAGTAGACTATTTATGGGACTTGTACTCGGGGACGCCTGGGAGTTATTTGTATTTACAAATCCATGATCATGGTAATTTAGTCGTACGTGTGTTTTCGAGTAGCGCCTAAGGATATTTGATTTGACGGTACGATGTTTAACCGTATTATGTTTTAAATTATAAACTGTTTATACAAGTTTTGATTTTGTCATTTTGACTCTGATTTAACGTATAAAAAAAATTCTATGAGTTTTAAGAAAAAGGGATGAAAAATCTCGGGCATTACAATTTATCCACTTATTGGTATTTTTCCTAACTACATATGTCAGTCTATCTTTAGGGTACACATTAAACTCTTATTGAGAATTTTTAAATTCACTCATAGGTCCCTAAACCAGAGCCCCTAAGTTGGGTAAGTAAATATTACACGACAATTTAACTACAAGGGGTAAAAATATCACATTATAGACTTTTAGATTTTTCCCTAATCTAAAACTTGGTCAGGGGACTCCCAACCCTCTCTAAATGCATTAGTAATTTTATAAAAAAAACTTGGACACTTATACCATCTTAAACCGGACCCGGGTCAGTTATTTTTTCTATTTCAAAATTCACCCCCTTTTTTATTTGAACCGGACCAGGGATTAATTCCCCTGGTCCACAGGTTGTCTCCTTCATAGAGACAACTTCCACTCATAGTCTGTCGTGACTCCAGGTTCCAGTAGAGAACCCCCACTAGCTCCAATGCCCAAATCGCTAGAGATGGATCTACCTAACACTGGAATCTTCTCCCAAAATCAAAGCCCAAAGCTTTCCCATCATGATGGTGTGGGGCGGCTGACTAGAAGTAGATTTGGAGCTCTAGCTCCAAATCCTCGTCGAAGCTTTCTCCACTCCATCATGAAGCCAAGGCAGGGGGATAGGCCTAACCATCCATCATTGAGGGGCAATCTCGATAACCTTGACGCTGCCTCTATCCAGTGGCCAACTACGATTCCTCCAGTAGCTAGAAAGCCCCCTTTTTTTCCTTTTGTCCGTACAATAGCCGACGGATGTTGCTTTCTATGCTAGGACCAGCCACCGGATGTTGCTATCTAGGCTATGATCAACTAGAGACATCTAGATAGGCCACAGGGTTGCCCTTTTTGAGGTTCTCCTGGAGGAAGATGGACCGCGGTCACCACTATCTCAAACTCTACCCATCGCCTAGTAGTAATATTAGCTACATTTAAAAAACAACATCGGTAATAGTATTAATTTATTTTAAAAAAAATGTAACATTTTATTTGCAATGCATTGTTTAAAGTGTCGCTAATAGTACAAGTAATTGGGACTCTAGGATAAAACATCGCTATTATTAATACTATTTCTGACGCTTTTCAAAAAATGTCAAAAATAGTTCAAATTTTTTAAAAAAAATTAACTTTATAACTATTAGCGACGCCTATTTAAAAGCCTTACAAATAGTGTTAGTTTTAGATATTCTTTTATAAAAGTGTCACTAATAATTGAACTATTAGCGACATTTTATAAAAAGTGTAGCAAATATATATAAATTTTGAAACGCTTTTATATGCATCCCAAATACTAGATTTTAGTGGCGCTTAGGTTTGCATCACTAATAGTCCTTTTTGTTGTAGTGATTGGAAAGAATAATAGTGTTGAATTTTTCATATCATTGTTTAGGAGTTTGTTTTATACCATATAAATATCTAACTAACTTACACATATTTATCTCTTGACTAGGCACTACAATTCCCTCTAGCTTATCTATATACATTTTTTCTTCTAATTTACCATTTAAGAATGTTGTCTTGACATCCATTTGGTGAATATCAAGGTGATAATGAGTAGCTAGTACTAAAAACACTTTAATAGTAGTTATTCTAGTCACAGGAGAATAAGTGTTAAAGTAATATGGACCTTCCTTTTGACTATATTATTTAGAGACTAGCTTCGTTTTACACCTTTTAATGGACGCATCCAAATTCAATATCTTTTTAAATATCCACTTGCACACAAGTGGTAGATTAGTTAAGATCCACATTTCATGTGCAAGTATGAAGTTTATCTCACTTTGTAGAGCCATAGGTGGTAGATTAGTTAAGATGAGCATTATTAGCTATCATAGCCTCGCTATAAACTATAGGGTCATCTCCCACCAAGAAGGTGTAGAAGTCATCCCCAAAGGTCTTTTCTAATCTTTGTATTTTGCTTCCCTTTAGTTCAAATTCATCATTTGCTACCCTAGAACTTGATGATTATATTTCTTGGCAATGCATAGCCATGTTATTTATTTCTTTAAGAGGGGAGATGTGCTCAAAGAACACTACATCATCGGATTCATTTATGGTATTGGGTGCATAATATGATTAGGCCTTTTTACCAAGAATTTTTATGGCATTACTATTATGCACATAACCAATGAATACTCCATCATAAGTAGTCTTAGGTTCTAGTTGGTTTACATTTATATTGAAAATTTTAATCTTATCAAGGCATCCCCACACTTTGAAAATTTTCAAACTAGGATTTCTTCCTTTCATTAATAAAAAGGATCTTTATTTTGACCTTTTCATAGAACTCCATTCAAAATAAAACAAGCAGAGAGAATTGCTTCTTCCCACATGTTTTTAGGCAATTCTAAAGAAGATAACATAGATTTCATCATATATAAAAATGTTCTATTTTTCCTTTCAAGTATGTCATTAGATTGAGGAGAGTAGGGGTTATAGTTTACAAATTATCTCATTGTCTTTGCAAAACTTGCTAAACTAATGTGAACAATATTCTCCACCACAATGCGATTTAATCTTTTGATTCTTAAATTAGTTTGGTTCTCAACCTCATTCTTAAAAAAATTGAAATTTTCATAAGCATTATCTTTTGATTTAAGTAAGAATACATGAAACTATTTAGAATAAACATAATGAATACTTTATACCTCCACAAGACATTACTTCATTCATTTTGCAAACATCACTATGAACAAGCTCAAAAAGATAAGAAGCATGATCACTAGATTTATAAGGTTTTCTAAGTAATTTAGATTGAACACATATTTCACACTTAGAATAAGTCTCAATAGCAGATTTAGAAATCAAATTAAGACTCATCATTCTCTGTTAAAGTGTGAGCACTCACATGTTCAAGTCTTATATGCCACATATCACAAGCAACAATATTGAAAATAAATGAACTCTTATAATAAAAAGAAGTGTCACTACAACTAATAACATTCAACTTAAATAAGTCATTGCATTTTTTTTCCTACAAATACTCCAAATTTAGAAATTACAACTTTATTTAACAAACACTAATTTAAAACCCTCTTGACTAAGTACTCCACTGGCTAAGTTCTTCCTTATGGAGAGTCAATGTTAATCTCACATCCACCTTTCCTTCTCCAACCACTCGTGCTATAGAGTCATTCCCCATTGTTACTGCTCTCTCTTTCACCTCCTAATACAAAAGAAAAGAAGATAGATCAATCAATAGGTTGACTAGACAAATTTAAAACTAGGTGAGTAAATTCAAACTTGTCATTGTGTCCAACTAAGTTCTCCCATGTGATCACCATGTTGACTTGAGTTTTGACCTTCATTGTCTATTCTCTTCCTTTGCAAGAATTGCCTTGCAAAGTGTCCAAGTTGACCACATACAAAATAAGGATTCTTTTTCTTGTCTCTCTTGATCTTCCCTTTAGGCTTGGTTGGGTTCAAGTTGTTGTTCTTCTTATTGGAGTTGTTATTGTTTTTTTTCTTGCCTAAGTGATTTTGGGTGGTTCTCTACCACATTTGCATGCCCATTAGACTAATCATTACTTGAGCAGAAGAGCTTTTACCTAGTTTCTTCTTCTCTCTACATCTTTCCTCTATTTGAATGGAAATAATAAAATAGTCCAATGACATTACCCCCCTCTTCTATTTTAGAGTAACTTGAAAATCATTTCAAAAGTGTGGTAGTTTGTTTATCAAGGTTGGATCTTGTAGCCTCTCATCAATTGGAATTCCCGTTTCAAATATTTTGGCTACAATTTTTTAACTTCCACTACTTGTTCTTTAACCAGTTTATCATCCATCATTTTATGGTCAAAATATTTTCCTACAACATATTTTTCTTCTCCAATATGCTCCTGACCAAATTTCTTTTCAAGGGCTTTCCAAAGTTCTTTATTTGAAGGCAATTTATAGTAAAAGCCATATAGTAAATCACTATGACAGCTAAAGATATGACGATGACAAAGATCATCCTTCCTCTTGAATATCCTATTAGAGTCTGATTTGCCGGTTTATGTTCTTCAGAATTTCCATCTACCTGATTAGTTAAAACATGAAACATTTTAAGGGTGGTCCACCAAAATTTCATTTTGTTTTATCATCTTTTAAAATCTTTAACTTCAAACCAATCTGGTTGAAGACTCTTGTCAACACCCAAGATGATAACAAATACCAAAAGAAATGTCGTTATAAAATTGTTGGGTGAACAAGGGTTACCATAACGGTGATGCTAGAAGTTACTACTAAGAATTTCAGTAAGCAAATATGAGCAATGAACAAAGTCCAAAGTGTCTATAAGAAACTAACTTTGAAACGAGATTCTCCACTTCAATGCACGGCTCTCTGGCTACCCGCTCCCAAGATATAATGGACCTCTTTTAAGAATCCTGGGTACATTCCAATAATTCAAAAGCGAACTCTAGAGGATAACTTGTTGCCCCATCTACATATTACTAAAAGTTGACTCCTTTAAAATAAAAATTAATGTTGAAGGAAGAAAATTAAAGAGAATTTGAATAGATAGAAATTTTTATCATATAGAATAAGGGTTTAGGACATGGGAAAATTATTAAAAAAATAATTACCAAAATCGCGGAGAGAGAAAAATATTTCCCAAAGTGGTCTCTGTTTTGTCCACGTAGGCGCCAGCCAAGCGCAGGCACCTGCGTGGCTTTTATAAATTTTTTTCGTTTTTGTCCTTCTAAATAACAAAATCATATGTAAGTTGATTTCGTCCCTTCGGCTTTTCAACTGAAGGTTTCGGCGTTTAAGGGATTTCGTCCTTACGATTGACGAAATGAACTTAAAACTGATTTCGTCCTTTGTCCTTTGAAAGGACGAAATCAACTTAAAAGATACTTTCATCCTTCAGAAAAATGAAATCTACTAAATAGTAAATTTTGTCCTTTGAAAGGACAAAATCTTCTTAAAAAAGTTTTTTTAGATAACTTACAATCGGAAGCGACCCCTATCCCCGTATAACATCACATATGTTCCACACAAAAAATATAAATATGTCCTTGTATAACATCACATATATTCCAAACAAAACATATAAATCTGTCCATGTATAACATCACACATGTTCCACATAAACAATATATAAATCACAATATTATCAACACATCAAGTGATTAGAAAGTCAATGGGTAGTTCATAAATTACATACAATGTTCTTAAAATGTTTTGGTTTACAAAACAAGCATAAAACAACTCTAAGTCGCTCTACCTCTCCTACCCCTACGATTACGACCTCGAAGCTGTACAAGCTCTTCCTGCTCTTCCTACTCCTCTTGATCCTGCTTCGCATAAGTAACACATGGCTCACCATAAGTAACAAAAGACTCCACATAAGATAATAGGATAAGAACCGCACGAGCTGTCCGTTGTCATCTATGATATACTATCGGATCTGGGCGTGGGTAGGCTAGATGTGGAGCAACAAGAGATGATGAACGTGGAGGAGAGCCAGGTGCTGCAAATGAAGATGTAATATCCGGGAATGGAGAGTGCCTCGATAGTGTATGAGCTACCTCATCGATGGGATAATGTCCATGAGCGTCTACAATAACTGATTGAAGTGGTGGCAAACTATGAAGGACAGCCTCATGGTGTCTGACTATCGACTCACATGATGCTATTAAGCCCTCACTCGAAGTAAAGGTGTTAAGTGCGCCAGTCAAATAGGTATATATCCATCGCCTAAACCAAGATATAAAAAAAAATAAGTCATAAATAATAAACAAGAAATAAAAATATTATCATATAATTAATTAAGATATACTTACCAAAGCTGCCTCAGACACACCCCTCAGCTGATAAGTAATCTCCTCTGCAAAATCATGTGGTAAAACATATCTGCGTGTAATGGTTAAATGTCATTGCACATACGGGATATGAACATCTCGTGATGTTGTAGTCATCTCCACTCAGATAATAGTGGCTCTCCTATTATCCCATTGAGCGATATATGCTGCATGATGTAGACCCCGGTTGGTAATATCGCGACCTTGTCTAGTGATCTGATGGACAAGCTCTACAGTACGAGGAGGGACCTCTTGCTCGAAGTTAAATTTGAGCATCACACGATCAGGTACGTATAGCTCAACAATCTCAAAATAGATGATTGACATTTGAGATAGCCACACATCTCTTCCCTCCATGCAAAGAGGAAGTAACTCAGCCAACACCTCAGGTGAGTATCCAAATGACCTATACAATTTATAAATATAATTAGTTTTTAATGGCCTTCATAGCTTATACTCATTATATGGAATGTGATAATGAAATGAAATTACCTAATAAGGCCACGGTGGTCTAACTCTCCTGTATACAAATGAAAGACTCCTTGGGGATTTTTTATTTTTCTCCTCCGAACATCCCACCTTAAGGAGTCAAATTTAAAACATAAGTTCAACACATCCAAATAAAACTATGCTAAAAAATATAAGTGTAAAAAAATAACCTACCTGGCTCCTAATGGAGCACCATCGACTACGTGACCCATCTCAATAGTTAGTCGACCGACATGTACATACTCCCACGACCATAGCTATGTCACAAAATATTATAAAATTAATTAAAAAATATGAAGTAATTGTACGTGTAAAAAATAGTAACTTCAATAAATTCATTTACCTAAAGAAGGGTAACAAACTGCAATCCCCGAGGTCATAGCCTAACAAGCTTTCTCTAACTCTCGGTATAAAAACTCAAGGGTGGCACTGCCCCATGCATAAGTGCCCGCTATTTTGAAATATGCCAAGAGGGAGAGATACGTAGCCCCAAGTAAATGTAACAAATATGCATGTACATATTGCTCAATCACTATCTCGGTGGCATCTGCTGGGAGTGCATGAAACTCACATAATAGCCATCTAAGGCTCACTCAGCTACCACGCATCACTTAAAGAGGAGGTGCTCTGCTAAGAAGTCCAACTAATAAATCCAAATCTCCTTCTCCTGTCGTGCTTGTCCATCGATGCGAAATCCTAGAAGAACTACCACATCCATAAGAGTGATGGACATCTACCCATAACGTAGGTAAAACATATGTGTCTCCCTCCTCCATCTCTCTACAAGAGCTATAACCAAAGGCCTATCGAGATGAATGTACCATACATGAATAAAGTGTGCAAATCCTACTAGCTCAATGTATGGTAGAATACGCTCATTTATGGGCCACTGTCGGAGGTATCTAAAATGTTCAGTGCACTCAAGGCACTCGCGTCCTACAATTAGTTTAAATATTATAACCCAACCTAACATATAGTCTAAAAAACAAAATAAAATTCATGAACAGTTAGAATACCTCTCCTCATCAAATAGAAGCCGACCTATGTGACTCCTGTTGGACAAGTACCAACTCATCAATGGGGCCTAGCCCGTAAAAAGGCTCCATATGATCTATATGTTCTATGGAGAAATAAGAATATGAGGAACATATAGTCATATCTAAGATAGAGAGTAAACAAAAAGCCATAGTCTAATTGTATATTTACCCATCAATAGGAGGGTTAGTGCATTTTTACTACTATGCCTAAATTGTTTGCACCTCCCACATTTATACCCTACTCTACTGTAACGACCCGACCCAAGCCAGGTCCACAAAATCACTAATAGAAAATTTTTCTTTTCTTTGAGCCAGGAATCATCATCTGTGTATGAGAGGTACAACGTTCGTCTACACACTACGAAGCTTCAAGGCTTCCCCATATGTAGACTTAAGTTGTAATGGACATACACAATGAAGCTTCATAGTTCGTTGCGTGAAAAATAACATAAAACATATATTTATAAATGATTTGGATCGGGCCAATGTTCTTTTACCGTTGGTTGCCTATGTACGTATTGGATATTATTCCAATACGATCGGATCCGAACGTAGTTCTGCCTAACGGCTACTACATACAACAATCGTTACAAAATCATATATGTTAAAATACGTATATACTAATATTTACAAAAATTTGTCATATATCGGAGTTAAGCAGAAATTAATAAGCCAAAAACGTACATCTCGCTCTACCACCGAGCAAAATCATAACCACACATACACCTATCGCTCTATCACTGAGCCGAGACCGAAAACACATATTTCATGTCTCGCTCCACCCTAGAGTGAGACCACACACAATATAGCATATAAGCGTACATCATGGCATATAAAGCACACATCATGGCATATAAGCATAGCAAGCATATGGATTGTAGCATAGCACACATCCTAATTTAGCACATGCAGCTCTATAATTTAAACGGGATGTCAAAAATACTTACTCCTGCATTCGTCTCTTCTTGGCATCCTTCCTTTAGGATCCAAGGGTAGGAGACAAAGCTTCCTTTAACCTCCATACGTTCCTCGTTTTTCACCAAAAGACTACATACAAATGCGCATTGAAACTGGAGACTCATCTCATTCTCCGTGTCCATGGGCAGCTGACAGAACCTCCCCTACTGGGATTGCTTCTCTGGTTGTGGCTCGGCAACTTTGGCTAGAACCCCGTCTTTCTCTGGGTCTCTTTTTCTTACTCTGGTGTTCAAGGATGGCGGGCAGGGTCTCTTCTAGTCTCAAGGCATCTCCTCATACGATCACCAACTCAGAAAATGGAACCCTCCATCGCGTAGAACACACTCAATTTAGTCAAGAACGCCTCTTAAATCGACTAAATCGGAGTTAGGATGGACAGAAACAGAGAAAATGAAGTTGGTCGGTGCTCGAAGATAACGGGCAAAAACTCTCCTTGTCTTGGGGCGTTTCCTCCTTATACGATCATCAACTCAGAAAATAGAACCCTCCATCGCATAGAGCATACTTGATTTAGTCAAGAACTCCTCTTGAATCGACTAAATCAGAGTTAGGATGGCCAGAAACAAAGAAAACAAAGTTGGTCGGTGCTCGAAGATAATGGGCAGAACCTCTCCTTGTCTTGGGGCATTTTCTCCTTATACAATAGCCAACTCGAATAAATAACCACTCCATTGCATAGAGTATGCTCGATTTAGTAGGAAACGGGTCTTAAAAGGCCTTAATTGGCCTCAGAACTGTCAGAAACGGGGGAGGAGAAGTTCTGATCGAAAAATGAGTCCAAATAGGGTATAAATAGGCAAGCCGGGCTGAAAAACCGCAGCGCCGCGATTTTTAACCCGCGGCGCCGCCGCTGTTACCCACCATGCAGCGCATCATAGCCGTGTGTTACGCGTGCCACGCGTGCATCGAACACGCACGCCGTGCTAATTTTTATTTTTATTTTTTAAAAAGAACCTTCAAACGCACGTAACTTCCTACCCCGGATTCGGATTTGCGTGTTCTTGCTACCGTTGGACTCGTATCGACGAGCGCTTCGATACCAACCTACTTAAAGCAATAAATTGTGCTCTTTATAATTGGGTCCCACCTATATTGCACATTTCTTGAATATCGTAACTTCCGGTCCCAACCTCCATTTCGCTCGTTCTTTGATTCGTTATGCTCATTTCTTCGAGCTCTACTCAAGTACGGAGGTTTCAACAGTTAAAACTGTCTATAATTTATTAAAAAAAATCACTAATTACCTCTAACCCCCTTGGTTAGACGTAATCGAAAAGCAGGGTGTTACATCTACCATCTCTCTCCATAGTCACACGGTCCATTGAATTCCTAATGCGGACATATTGTGGGTGACCGGGTTGTCTTGTTACTTTTGGAGGTAATAACACATAAGGCATATCTTTTTCCCAAAATTCCCGACCACGAGGAGAGTAGAATTGTGTGGAGCACACATTCTATAAGTGGTTGATGTGTAACATAGTTCTGCCCATATAGGCTCCTGCTTTCCCCACACAGGGAGAAAATGAGAGTAAGGATACTAGTAGACTTGAGGAAAATTGTATCTACAAGTATGATGAGCCGCATTCACAATAACCACCCTGCCACACATGGACATCACTTCATACTCATTGTGGTTGATCCTTTACCTATATAGTCCCCAATTTTACTTGTTTGTTCTCTAATTATCCTGTCCACTCTAGGAGTATACGCGGTGGCTATGGCATCCAAAGCACAAAATCGTTTCACAAAGAGTTTACTACCCAATAAAAAATAGTTGACGCTAAAGCCTGCACGGGTAATCCTCATGCCCCCTTAAAGACATTATTTAAACTATCTGTCATATTTGTAGTCATCATGTCCAATCTTCTAAAACCATCGTGAGCAAGAGACCGTTGTTCAGGGTCTCCTTAGAGGAGTAGTTTAGCCCTAGGACTTTCCTAACCAATCAAATTCATTTTAGTATCAAATTATTCTACTTTCAATACACATGTTGCTACCCCAATCAAATCCATCGGTGTATCATTCTTTTAAAAAAAATTAGGTGATGGATGCAATATCAATGGTAGAAGAATGGTAGGGAAAAAATCTCAGGCAGAACCTTCTAAAGTCCCTTATGTCGATCTGAAATGATTCCATCATTCATCATATCCATAAGTACATTCTCCCTCAATCGACTTAAGAACCATTTCCAATTATCATAATCTTCCTTTGCTACTATCCCGAATGTTAGAGGAAATAGCTCATTGTTCCCGTCAGTAGCCGTTGCAGCTATAAGAGCATCGAGATACCTACTATACACGTCAGTGGCATCAACAACAATCACCGGGATGCAATGCCAAAACCCAGTATAGACAGCCCAAATGCCTAAATGCCCAAAACATCCACGTAAATCTCAGACACGGGCTACCATCTACACCATCTACTAGATCATACTCCAACTTGTACTAGGTAACGGGATTCGCATCATGCACTGCCTTAAGGCACATTAGCAACAATTTGTATAATTTAGCCTAATCCCCATAAATTGCTTTTATGGTCATATTCCTTACCGCATATGCTTTCATATAAGAAGTGTTAACGTGGAACTTCTCCTTCATTCTTTGAATAATATCACCTGGTGTGAGAGTTAATTCGACTTGGATGGCAGGCATTATGACCTTCGAAACAATTCCTCGTATAGCTAGTCTTTGTAAAAAAACAAAAATATATATTATACTTTAACATATCTTTTATAATATTATTATTTATTTATTTACATGAAATTATTTCATTATTATTATTTTTAAATTTTTTTTATTAACCCTTAGTTTGAGAGAAAGAATCTTTTGTCAAACTTTTGTTTTTATTTTGCTCTGTCATAGACATATCTAAACGGATAAATACATAGTTTGCATAAAAACAAATGGCTGCATATATATCCATCTGTTTACACCCTTAGCCTGAATGTTTTAAAAGTAGGCCGTGCTATTGACTCGGGTGGACAGTTCAATTCAATCCAGTTCGACCAATGAGTTAATTAGGTTGAACGAGTTGTTGATGTCATTAAAACTAGTAACACTATTTGTTTGACATTAATTAATAGGCTTTAGTTTATTTTAAAAAATAAAAAAATTGTTAATGTAGTATAGAAAAAATATAAAAGGGTGTTGTTAACCCCACCTAAAATCTGTCCAATAATTTTTATACAAAGTTTGTACTTAGGTTTTGCTTGAATAGAAAAAAGTAGTCTCGGGTCTATTTTTCTTTGCCCGGCTTGAGCTCCTTGAGCACCTAGCCTATAAAATAGTTCATGGCACAAAAAGATTAGGTGGTTGGTTAAGTTCAATCCAGTTCGACCGGTGAGTTAATTAGGTTGAACGAGTTGTTGATGTCATTAAAACTAGTAACTATCTTTGTTTGACATTAATTAATAGGCTTTAGTTTATTTTAAAAAATTTAAGAGTTGTTAATGTAATATAGAAAAAATATAAAACAATAAAAGGGGTGTTGTTAATGTAACGACCTGAATTTTGTGGGTTATTAAGTTTTTGTCCTACTTAAATTATAAGTTACAGTTGATGTAGTTTGAAAGGGTAGAACGGTTTTTGAGTTAGATACCGAGCTTGAAAAGGGTTGGCTGTGGCGAATTGCGAAGACACAATTCTTTTAAGGAGAGATAGGGCACGAGAACTCGAATAATTCTAATATCATCAACGAATTTTATTATTGATATTATGATTTGCTTGGACCTGTATAGTTTTTATGGTTTATGTTGTTATTTGTTTCGATTTTTGATATTGATGTTGTGATAGTAATTTATCACTATCTTAAGATTATTGAAAGATTAATTAATGGGGTTTGATAGCTTTGGATTAGGCGAGAACACCTAATCAAGATAAAGACTAAAATACCTCAGAGGGGTCTAGGACTAGTTCATACGTGAACAAAACCTTTGACCTGACGATTTGCCTTGGTTGATGAACCGATGGCATGTCTCGAGTTGTAAACCTTAGTCTAGAATGGACTAATAGGGTTTGGGATAGTCATTCGGAACCCTGGCTTATAGATGAGCAAGATAGGATTCAGAATGGTTTCCTGAGTTTTAGCTCTAATGAGGAGCCGCTGATTTGACCGTGTAGTTGCACCTCTCCATTGGAGGGAGTTCTTTGTGAGCCGGGCTCACCGCAGATCTATTGAGGATCTTTTAGTGTACACGCAATTAGGGTCGCTAACATCCTGCTTGGTTGGCATCTCTGACCACTTCTGTTCAGGTGCAGTTGTGGGTCATGCCCTTCCACTCCGGTCAGGTCCTTATGGACTAGGTTGGGAGATGGCACTTCCTGGTGGATTCCAGGATGTTTCATTGTCATTTGTCACTTAGGTTGATATCTAATGAGTCTATCTGTTATTGGGATTAGACAGGGATATTAATTATCGAACAATGGTTCAAGAAATAATTAATAACATTGATTGATATTGCTTGTTTAATTAAAACAAGTGGAACAATTAAAGGACTTGCATAAAATGTAGGTTGCTTGAAAATACTTAAGCATTACATGTGTGATGTTATGCTTCTTAGTATAGTGTAGTATTAGGTAGAACTACGTCTGGATCCAAGCTTGTTGGAAACATTGGAGATGTTGTCTGATGAGTACGTAGGCAACTAACATCGGGTGATGTTGGCCCGATCCGAAAAATATTAACAAAACCTTTTGTCCTTTGGAAGCTCTTCTCCTGAAAGTGGAGAGATTTCATTGTTGTTATTGTGGTTGTTTTGTTTGGTTTGTTGCAGATTCTCTAAGCGACAACTGGTGAAATCAAGAAAGGTGAGCACAAGAAGAAGATTTTGCGTTTCTGCAACTCCAATACGTAAGTGTACCTTAAGCGTGAGAGTCAACTTATTATTTATTTTCAGACGGGTGACAGACTTGTACTTAGATGGATGAGCTGGTCTTTATGAATTTTCAGACGTTAAATAATATCATATGATTTGATATACGTATTTATGAACCCCAATTATCATGACCTAAATATTTAATCGAATGGTTTGTTTTGTATTAAAAAAAAATTCTACCTACTGTTCTTACTATTTAAAAATACTTTTGAAAAATTCGGGTTGTGACAGTTAACCCCACCTAAAATCTGTCTAATAAATTTTTTTATAAATTTATACTTAGGTTTGGCTTGAATAGAAAAAAGTAGTGGCGGGTCTACTTTTCTTTGTCTGGCTTGAGCTCCATGAGCACCTAGCCTATAAAATAGTTCATGGCACAAAAAGATTAAAAAAATAATTAACTGAATCTCTTACTCCTCATAAGAAGTGCATTAGAAGCTTCCTAATTGATGGGAGGTTGAGAAATATGATAATGTGGCCATTTCTCGATATTTAGTGTAATCTTTCAGAACAAAAGCTACAAAACAAAACCTCCACTACCCACTAGTGCATGTCCAATTGGCCATTCTTACCTCAAACCCACTCATGAAAAGCACTTCTGTTTGGATAACTACTATATAAGATCAGAGACGCATATTTAATTGGAAAAATTATTTAAATAATAATTTAAAAAAATAATTATTAATTTAAATTATTTTGGAAAATATTTTTCAAAATAGTGTTAGTTTTCGCCACACAGGTACCAGTTGTGACTTTTTTTTTAATTTTAATTGATTTAGTCATTTAGAACGACGAAATCAAGTTTATGTTGATTTCGTCGTTTTAAACGATGAAATTGTTTAAAAAAAAATTTTAAAAAAGGTGCATGGAGTTGTACATGGATAGACGATTGCATGATCTTGTTTGCATCGTCGGGCCGACAAGAGCAAGGTCAATGACTCAAATGCCCCCTCCAGGGGCACTGGAGTTGTGGTCGAAATCTCAGCAGAAGATCTAGCGTAAGGGGTCGCAGTTGTAGATGCGGAAGCCGCGATTAGTACCGGCATCGGGAGTAAAAAATTAAATAATCAATTACATGGTATATATTTATTATAATTAATTAACTTTTATTTTTCAATTACGTTATGCAAGCATGTTGTTTTATGTGCAAGCTATTTGAAACCTTTAGAAACCATCTTAAGTATGGTGATTTCATCATATGGTCATTTCTATATGTATTTTTGTGTTTTTTGTCTTGATCATTTGCACCTATGTTGTAGCAGCATGCTTTTTTATATGTAAGTGAACTGCTATTTTGTTTTATATGTAAGTGATGTTTTGTTTGACCTGCAAAATGCTGACTTTTGACTGTATGACGTGGAGAGTGTTAGAAAGTGTTGATTTTTTTACTAAGTGCTGATTTTTTACTATTTGACATGCTAATTTTTTATGTAAGGGTCGTGATTTCGTCATTTTGAACAACGAAATTACATGAAACGTGCTAATTTTTTGTGTAAGTATCGTGATTTTATCGTGCCTGCGTGGCAAAAACCAATATCACTTTAAAAAATATTTTCCAAAATAATTTAAATTAATAATTATTTTTTAAACATTATTATTTAAATAATTTTTCCTATTTAATTACACTCTATCTAGTCATCCTCTTTAAGGGCTATTTGGGTACTGAATTATGAGAAGATTCATTTGATTCAGTGTCAATTCAACACTAAATTTTTAGAATCCTGTTTATGTACAGAAGCTGCGCTGAATTAAAAATTCATTACTGTAGTTATTTTTAATTACTGTAGTTAGATTCAAGCCGTTTCAAGCCTAAATCGGCTTGGATCACTGAATCACCTCATTCGATTCAATCTCCTAATTATCATTTTAAAAATTATAAATTTTATATTTTTTAATGGTTATCGTTCATATCGATTTGAGCCTCGACAAATATGTAATATAGGTAAAACCTATTTTAAAATTACCTGCCCTTCTGAGATCTTCTTTGATAGAGCTTAAATTTATAAACATATAAAGAAAGTGTACATCCGAGTTTGAAAAAGAAAGTTATATTAGTTTAAAGTTTTAAAATTAAATTTGACATGACATCTAAATTTATTCTAATAAATTTACTTCCTAAAAATAATTCAATTTTAATAATAATAATTTTTTTATATTAATTTACTATTAAATTAATTAAATACCCAAACAACCGCTTAATCTCTCCTCATTTAAAAGGCACGCGTGTAAAACACACACTAGGAGCAAAAGCGGACCTCACCCTAGAAACCCTCGCTGTGCCAAGATGCTAATCGAAATGCACATAATGATCAGAATAAAAGCACTGAAATCTGCCACGCATTCGTCCGTATTTCAAGAAAACGAGATGCCAACTAAATTGAGCCCAAGCATTTCCCCCGCGTCCCACATTAATGGCTACATTTGAGTAAATATTTACCGAAGACACAAGAAGTAGATTAAGCTCAGAGAAGAAAGTTTAATTGCACTTTATCTAGCTATCCTCTTTAATCTCTCGTCGTCTGAAGGCCAGGCGTGTAAAGCACACATTCGGAGCAAAAGTATAAACGAGCCCCAACAGATGACCTCACTCAAGAAACTCTCTGTAACAAGAAGCTAACCAAAACGCACACAATGACTAGAATAAACGCACTGAAATCTGCTACGTATTCGTGCTGTTCTTCAAGAAAACGAGATTCCAACCAATTTGAGCCCGAGCATTTCCCGGTCCCACATTAATAGTTTCATTTGAGTATGTATTTACCGAAAATGGGCTCACAAGAAATAATTATGAGTAACTAATGGAGATTACCCAAAAATTAACTTTCAATATGACCACGTACTGCTTAATTAGATGTCTCGTATTGGAAAAAAAACACAATGTAAATGAAGTGACAAGCATCCGCCATGATTAAATCTCAGTCCAATTGCTCAACAGCAAAAACTCGCCAATAATGCAGAACACGAAAACAAAAATGAACTATCATCAGAGAGGCAATGACCTCGCGGACTGGATACTCGTAATAACTAAAAGGCTTACTTACCCTTTTTGGCAGCAGATTTGGTGACCTTGGCACCAGTGGGATCTTTCTTCTCAACGCTCTTGATGACTCCCACAGCAACAGTCTGGCGCATGTCTCTCACGGCAAACCGACCAAGTGGAGGATACTCAGAGAAGGTCTCCACTACCATGGGCTTGGTCGGAATCATTTTCACTAACCCTGCATCACCGTTCTTCAAAAACTTGGGCTCCTTCTCGAGCTCCTTACCAGATCGCCTGTCTATCTTGGTCAGGATCTCAGCAAATTTGACAGCAATGTGGGAGGTGTGGCAGTCGAGCACTGGTGCATATCCATTTCCGATCTGGCCAGGGTGGTTCATGATGATGACCTGAGATGTGAAGTTGGCAGCCTCCTTCGCAGGATCATCCTTGGAGTTGGAGGCAACAAATCCACGCTTAAGATCCTTGACAGCAACATTCTTCACATTGAAACCAACGTTGTCACCAGGCAGAGCCTCTTGGAGGGCCTCGTGGTGCATCTCCACAGACTTAACTTCAGTCGTCAATCCAGTGGGGCCAAAGGTGACGACCATACCAGGCTTGATAAAACCAGTTTCAACACGACCCACTGGTACAGTTCCAATACCACCAATCTTGTAGACATCCTGTAGAGGAAGGCGCAGAGGCTTGTCGGAGGGCCTCTTGGGCTCCAGAATCATGTCAAGGGCATCAAGCAGAGTAGGGCCCTTGTACCAGTCAAGGTTAGTCGATCTCTCAATCATGTTGTCACCTTCGAACCCAGAGATGGGAACAAAAGGGATCTTGTCTGGGTTGTAACCAACCTTCTTCAGGTACGATGACACTTCCTTAACAATTTCATCGTACCGAGCCTTAGAATACTTTGGGGTTGTGGCATCCATCTACATGGAAAGTGTTTTAAAAAAATACAAATCAGTGAGTACAAACAATTGCAGTCCCTTGCGAATATTCACATAAACATGCCAACAAAAAAGCAATACGATATTATCCGATGTTTAAATACAGCCAGAAGGAGGGCTTGAACCTCCATCCTTGTGACTATCCAGCCACATGCTCAAGCCATTTGAGCTATTCTAGCTTATCACAGAGTTAAGGAATGCAGCTGGAACGAGCCCCCAGATGGAGTGAATGCCTGGGACCACAGTATGAAGAAGATATGAATCCATCCAATACTCCCCAGTAGCACTTACACCATAGAAAAGGCGGTCCAGAAAAACATATTAACATAAGCATGTTGTTTACATACATAACAGTATACAACATAAAAAATCAACAAAATTGCCTAAAAATAATGAAAAATCCTACACTGCAATTTGTCACTTTGGAAAAATTGTTACTCAGAAAGACAATAAGATGTAGAGCAATAACTAAGCACAAATCACGAACAATAAACAACTTAAACTACTGAGAGCAACTTTAGCATAAAAATTCAAATGGCTTGCTAACAGTGAAATCAACCCAAAATCAAATGCCGCATACATTTAATAAACGACAAATCTCACCTTATGCACATGTGGCAAAAATGATATAAATAAGAGAATGAAATTTCTAGAAAGGATAAGGTCATGAGACATCAAATATCCTGCATCTTAAAGATGAAGAAAAGTATCACATCACTAATGATGCCAATATACTCGTGCACATCCTAACATAAAGCCAATAATTATCAAATTCCATCGTCGAGTAAATAATCTTCAGATTCAGATGCACAAAGATGAATCCTATACCAAAGAAATATTACAATTGTACACGACCGATAAACAGAGACGTAGAAATTGTTTTAAGTTTGAAAATAACAACATATAAAACAGATGACGATTTACACTTGCTTGGCGCAGATAACTCCAACAAAATAATTACTGCATTACCTTGTTGCAGCAGCAAATCATCTGCTTTACTCCGAGAGTGAAGGCGAGCAGCGCGTGCTCACGGGTCTGACCATCCTTGGAGATACCGGCCTCAAAACCACCAGTTGTAGAGTCAATAATCAGGACAGCACAATCGGCCTGGGAGGTGCCAGTAATCATGTTTTTGATGAAGTCACGATGGCCAGGGGCATCAATGACAGTGCAGTAGTACTTGGTGGTCTCAAATTTCCACAGAGCAATATCAATGGTGATACCACGTTCACGCTCAGCCTTGAGCTTGTCAAGCACCCAGGCGTACTTGAATGACCGCTTGTTCATCTCGGCAGCCTCCTTCTCGAACCTCTCGATCACACGCTTGTCGATACCGCCAAGCTTGTAGATCAGGTGGCCGGTGGTGGTCGACTTGCCAGAGTCGACATGGCCAATGACCACAATGTTGATGTGGACCTTCTCCTTACCCATGGCTAAAAATCAAGCCTTTATGAATAAACCTGATGACTCAAAAACAAAAAAATATATCTTTTTAAAAATGTGATGCAGTACAGAGCAAATAATCCACATAGAACCACCATTTCTTATCGTAGTTAACAAAATCAGGTACACATTCGACATCATAAGGGAAGAGTAAATAAGGCATCCAAAGAAAATAAAAACGCTTTCCTGCAATAAATCTGCTTCAGTCATATGATCATCAATTCGCATCTTCGACATCAAATACTAGTATGATGTTAAGCAAAATTTACTCAAAAAACACGCTTTTTCAATCAAAATTTAAAAAAAGACATCAAAAAATAGCGATTCACCAAAATTTGGAGCAATCATACAAACGAAAGAAAAGGGAATAACGGGGGTGGTCCGAACCTTATTCGTGAGATTGGGAGCTCTCGGAGCTTGGGAAGAAGGCAGAGGGAGAATGCGTGGGATGCGGGGACAGGGTACTAATAGGTGCTCACCCTTAGGGTTTCTTTCTCACCCGTCGGATTGGTTCACAATCGGACGGTTAAAATTGCCAAAGGCCCTTTTTCGTACCCGGAAGACCGCAAAATGGTACGGGCCGGTTTGGGTTGGAGGAATATGCTCACAATTCCGGGTATTAGCCAAAAATAATGCCCACCGAGCCGGCTGCATAAACTTAGAAAGCGTTGGTAAGCGTTAATGGCAGTGATGCTAACGTGCTCTAAAGCATATTTCGTCATGGATAAAATTTATGTATTTCATTGCCACTCCCAATAAGGAGTATAAAAAATATTTTCCTAAACTTATTCCACTTCTTATATCTTTATTTATAACTCTTGTATTAGTTAAAATAATTTTAGTTATTCTATATTTATTATTTTTAATCGGTTATCTATTATTTCATGAGAATTTATAAATTAATGTAATCTCGTTTTTCCTAACAAAAGCCATAAGGGAAATTTGAAGTAATATGCACATAGTTTTGCAATTTTAAGGGCTTCTTGCTATTTTTTTAATTTTATCTTTTAAAACTTAAAGATAATTTTTTAATTCACATTTTCTTCATCTTATGTTCGTATACTTGGTGTAGCAACCTAGGTTTCTTTTTTATAGTAGTAGCAATCATCTTCTTCCTCATCAGGTTTGACTTATGTGGTTATTGTTAGGTCATTCATACCTAGTATGGTTCTCTTTGTGACAAATACTCTCTTCATCCTAAATTAATATTTCTATTTGATAATAAAATTTATTTTATATTAATAGCTTCATTTTGTATAATTTAAATAATTTAGTACTTAAAAAAGAGTATCATAAGTTTATTTTCCCTTCTTATAGACATAGATTTTATCATTTAATAAAAATTATTATTTTTTAAATATAACTATTAATATGGGACGAAGGGAGTAACACATATCATCGAGGCACTTTATTTTATCTTGATCACTCACCCTCCTCTTAACTTTGGTGGGGTAGGCACTACTTTAGGTATGTGATTATTCTTGGCAATGATGGCATAAATCATAGCCCTTTCTTGTCCCATTAACTAATTTAATCATAACTTCTAGAGATTTCTTCACACTCTTGGATTCAGACATAAATTTTCTTTGAAGCGCACTAAACTTCTCTCTCTCATTCTCAAGTTCAATCTTGAGGTCAACCATTCCTCCAACTTAGCATTCAACTCACGCAATATATTTGACTTTAAAAAATAAGTTTAATTTTTTTATTTTTCTTTTTTAACTCTTTCTCAAGCCTCTTAGTATTTCTAATGAATGACATGACATGTTGAATTATATTTCTGTTATGACCCACCTTAGGGGTTAGGTCTCACCTTCATAGTTTATTATAGTTAAAATTTAATTATTATCAGTAAGAATAGTTTAGTATAATTAGAATTTTATTCTATTTAGGTTTAGGCCAATGTTAGAAGCCTATTCAAATTAAAAGATTGATTAAGATTAGGATTCCCATTTGTCTATAGATATGTAGGGGTTTGCCCTATTTCATAATTCAAAAATCAAATTCATAAGTTAATTTAATTTAATTTTATCTTTCAATTATTTTTCTTCTATCTTTCTCTCTCATTTGTCTTGTATATACCTCATTAAAACACCATTAAAGCACTTTCAAGAGCCTCGTAATTAAACTTTTGGATCATCA
Source organism: Saururus chinensis (assembly GCA_035235625.1). Lineage (NCBI taxonomy): Eukaryota > Viridiplantae > Streptophyta > Magnoliopsida > Piperales > Saururaceae > Saururus > Saururus chinensis. Next base: position 7,849,770 of record CP141141.1, read on the forward strand.
ATTTGGAGAAAGTCTACATCAGCTTTGTGTACCAATAGAGGTGTGTCTAAGTGTGTTTTTTACCTAATCAAGGTAGTCAGAATTGAATCTCCCTTACTCTTGATTTCTATGTTGTTTTGAGTATGCATCTTAGGGTTTTAATCAAGAAATAACTTTTCTTCCTTTCTCTTCTTCAAAATTGAGTTTTTGGAATTGGATTTTGAGGTAAGTGGCTTTCAATTGCTAATCTACCTTCTTATCATGATTTCCATGTATGGTTTTGCATAATTAAGGCTAGGTTTTTATTAAATCATGTTTGAATGGTTATTATTAATGATTTGAACAACTATTACCATGTTTTGGATGTCTAAAGCATGTTGTTTAAATTTAGTAGCTGATTCATAATCTTAACTTATGCCTTATCGTCTGAAATATAATGTTGTTGAATGCTTTAGTGGTTGCATATTTAAGATGCTTTGTGAATAACATGTATCTTCATATTTGTTTATTCTCATATATGGAAAAGTTGTTTTTGTTCAAGGTCTTCCCTGTAAGGTCCTTGATTTTTCTATGATTTTCTGTGATTTTTCTGCTATATTTTTGGTCATTTTCGGCGGGAAAATATGACGTTTCAGTGTATGTATATTTGTGTATTTTTCCTATATTTTTACCCATAGAGTCGGGTGTGGGGCTTAGTTGCGGGCCACGGGCTTTGCTGCGCGCTTACGGCACGAATTTTGGAGGTTCGACGCGTAACCAGTGAGTTAACGCGCGTTGGGGATACATTTGGAAAAGAAAAAAAATAAAAAGGAAAAAGAGGATCGGGATCGCCTGCCCGATCCAGAACCTCCTGGGCGATGAACAGTGCGCCGCCCCCCCTTCCTGTCTGTTCTATGTCCCCACTGGCCACCAGCCGCCGGCAGGCCCCAGGACGCCAGCACAAGCTCCGCCCCGGCAGTGCGATGCTGAGGGGCCACTGCCCCGGCCGCCCACGGCCGCGCCACCCTCCTTTCCGTTTCGGCGCTTCCTAAAACCCTCGGGACAACAGCTCTCTCAGCCAGGCAACGGTTTTGACCGCCAACTCTGCCGTCGATGCCGCCACCATCATGTGCTCGCCATCAAACGTCATGATTACAAGGTAGGGGAGCTTTGAACTCGTAAATTCATGAAGCATGCTTTGAATGAGTAGCAGCATGCTTTGAATGAGTAGCAGCATGCTAAGATTGTATGATTCCATACTTGGATGTTAAGTAACGATCCATTGCATGATGTGTGTGTAAGCAAATATGTCAGTATGCTACATATGGATTATGCATGTGCTAGTGATGGCTAGCGTGCATGTTTGGAGTATGTATGTATGCATGTGCTAGTGATGGCTATCGTGCATGTTTGAAGTATGTATGAATATGTGTGTGTATGTGCTAGTGATGGCTAGCGTGCATGTTTGTAAGTTACGTATGTATGACCGTATGTGTATGTTATACGTATGTGTGATAGACATATGTATGTATGATGACTATTTGACTATGATATGGTTATGTGTAAGTGTATGTGGGCAGAGGTATGAGCGATGAACAGTAAGAGGTGACTGAGATTTTGTCTGGATTTGGATATGGATGGGTAAGCGTATGACAAAGGACAGAGGATAAGAGTATGACGAGCAAGGATTAGAATGGATCGGTTTGGGTTGGATTGTATGTTGAGGATTGTCAGACAGTAAGAGTGTTCATAATTGTACAAGCATAACGTACAGATTATGAAGTGAAAAGTAAGTATAATAATAAGTGAGATATAAGTAAGAGGGCGACAACTGGGTTGGCTCCGAGGAGCGGTATTTGATGATGTCTGTAAGGACCCTCACCTTTCAACCGGTTTTGGTTTTCTTTAATTATTGGTTATCGTGGGATTTACGTGTTTTCTGATTTTATTCGATGATTTTGTAAATAAATAGAGTTTGTGATGGTTTTAACCAAAATCAACTTCAATATTAGTGGTTTTAAGTGATTTTAAACCAAATGTGAATTTTTTAGATTTTTTGGAATTTTCACTATTTTTCCAAAAATTAGGGTTTTGGCAGGACCCCTGTGGGCCCCACTGTTGAAATTTTTATTTTTGAGTCAAATGAACTTAGACATATGCTTAAGGTCACACAAAAATTTTCAGAATTTTATTAGGCTTAATTTGTGCTTAAATTTGTAAAATACCCACTTTTAGCCTACTTTTCATATTTACACCCCAAAACTTACCTATGCATACCCCAACCCTTACTATAAAAGGGCAAACCTGAGCCATTTTCATTTTTGGGAATAGGCTAAGAAAGGAGGGCTGGCCTAATCCCCACTTAGGCCCGAATTAAAAGCCGATTAAGGTAAGCTTACTCTAATTAAGCACTAATCCATGGCTTTCTTCTTGATTTCTTCCGAATCTACCATTTTCCCCTTGATTCAATTCATTTTTTACCATCAAAAGCTACTGATTTGTGTTTTACTATAAACCCTAACATTCAAAATTCGATTTTTACTACCAATAAGCCCAATATCTAAGGTTTAATTAGAGATATCTTGAGTAAATCGATTTCTATTAGAGTTTAATTCAAACTCATTGTGTTTTCAAGGATTTCAAGAAGGGTGACTATTCAATCCAAGCTTAATCAAGTGCTGAGGTAATGGGTCTTCGAAATCTCTATTTGTCCATGGTAAAACTCTCTATTTTTGGCTTATTTCGAAATGGTTTGCTTGATTTAGTGTGTTAATGGTAAGATTAGAAAATGGAATTATTTAATCCCGATTTCTTAGGGTTTTGCATTATTATGGTTTGGTTTGATGTTCTGGAAGTCAAGGAGGACTTTTGATGATGATTAGGGTGTTAGATGTAGATTTGAAGTGTTATCTATGGTGTTTCGGTTTGGATTTGTGAAAGGAAGAAGATGACTGTTCTGCTATGTTGGCGATCGATCGCCCTGCGTGTAACCGATCGAACGGCCTGAAGAGCGATCGATTGGCTACACAGGAAATTGTATATTGCGCATATAATGTCTATTTTGATGATTCCACTTTAGCTTGCCAATTTTATATGAATGTGGAGTGTTTTAAGCTATGTTAGGCTACTTGAAATGCATGCTATTGAGTTTATGGAGTTGAGATATATGCTTAGAGATGGTGGAATGACTTATGTTTTGTGGCATGATGTTGGAATCGTTATCTTGAAATTATGAATGGTTGTTTCCCTTTGGTTAAGCATATTTTCAATAAGACTACAATCATTGTTGGACTGATTTGTCATGATAGATTGTGGTTAATGGTGTGTGAATGTTGGTGAATGCCATGACTCAATGATGAAATGAGTGATGTTATATGTGTTTAGCATTTGTGGTTGAGTTTTGAATCTAGCTATGATTTCAACGATTCTTCTTCTATGATTTCCGCTGAAATTAATGTTTGGATAGAAATTCACATGTGTGGTGTGGTAGTGAGTTGATTTTCAAGCATGTTGATATGCATTTTGTGAAATGCTTCTACTAGATACACACACATGTGGGGTTAAATGATGATGTTGAAGCTTAATATTGTGGTTATGAATGATGCATCAGGGGTTGGTGAGAGCACTCATCATGGATTAGGATTCAGGTATGCTTTGCCCACGCATGTACCATGCTACACGCATCATAAAAATGGATTTCCAATTGGGGCTTCATCGTGATTAATCGAATTTGACCGATTGGATGCAATGTGATGGAATGGTGTGTCGGGTTTATCGGTCGTGGATTAATCGCAAATTTATTGGTCCAAAATGACATATTTTGATTTGAAGTTCCTATGTGGAACAAGTACACTCCCCGGGTTGAGTCTTGTTAAATGGAATGATGTGGGGACGAGTTGTGTACTTGTCTTGAGGATATGTGAGAATATTATTATGTGTGTCATCTGGACCCTGAGAATCCAGTATGGTATGCCGTGTGCACCCCGCTACCACGTGTTCTAGGGTTCTCTGTGTGAGAACTCGGGCTCTTCCCTCCGCAGGAGATGTTCCTGGGCGAACACCCTTGCTCTAGATTCTCTGTGTGAGAATAGGATATCCTTGGCCAGGATCGTCCAGGGCGAGCAGTATTAGGGATTGACAACCCTGATCTTTCTTTAATTCTTGTGTAGAATTTTGGACCATGACACGCCTTCGTGGCCTTGTCTATGCTCCCGTCTGTGTGACATTATTGTGTGGTTACTTCGTGATGGAGGTTGATTTTGATGTTATGCATGTGGAATATGTATGTTAGAGATACATCCATGCATGTTGATTTTGATATAATGCATGTGGAATATGTATGTTAGAGATACATCCATGTAGGTTGATTGTGATGATATAATGCATGTGGGAATATGTATGTTAGAGATACATCCATGCAGGTTGTGATGATATTATGCATATGGGAATATGTATGTTAGAGATACATCCATGCGGGATTGGTTATGATGTGAATGCATGTGAGAATGTGTATGTTAGAGATACATCCATGCAGATTGTGATGATATTATGCATGTGGGAATATGTATGTTAGAGATACATCCATGCAGGTTGATTATGCACTGTGATGCAGTTTTAAGTGATGTAAATATGTGATCAGAAAATGATGCACCTTGTACATCGTTGATTTGAAAGATTATATCGTCATGCTATCGTATTTTCGATGTTGTTAGTGATATTTAAACCATTGCTGAGTTTGTTAAACTCACCCCTCTTTGGTGTTTTGATTTGGGGCTGCGTGGTGCGACACGCAGACAGACAGGATCGCCTCTTCTAGGAAAGGTCGGAGGTGGCTTGGATATGATTGTGGAGTTCTCTGTGTGGTTTATTTTCCTTAGTTATGCTGTTGTTCAGGACCTTTGTGTAGGGTTCTTGTTTTGGATTTATGTCTCATTTTACCGTTGTGATGCTTATGACTTATTTTGAGCCGGTGTGGGCTTTACTTAACTAAGCTTGTGGGTTTGAGATCGTTGTTTACTTTGTGATAAGCAACACCTTTTCCTTCCCTTTTATTTACTCTTGCTCAAAGGATTGTGCGCACTCCGTATTTCTGTTAATTGCCCGTGGTTAGGGTTAAGTCTTCCGCTAGATCGTTTCTCAATTTTCACTTCATCGCCCCTGCGCGCTTGATCGGCTCTTGGACTGGGTTTGGCTCGGGTTAGGCATCGCCGGGGCGTGACAATGTCAATGTAAGATGATTTGGCCATAAGATGGACGGCGAAGTACGTAAAACTATAAGGGTTTGGTGTACTATGAGTTTTGTTCATGATGTAGACAGGTAAGTGAAGTCTGCTGCCCTGACGAACTAGGGTTTCGATCGGGCTCAGCTTCAGTTTGACCAGTCGAGGACTGTGAGTTTGTGTGGCATAATTGTACCGCATAATATACTTAATTCAAACTTGAATTATAAGCACAGCTAATGATAGTGTTGTGAGTTTGAGACCTAAGGGTTCGATGGATTAAGTTCCGTGTTTGAACTGGCCACTAATGAGTCGGCCGAGCATTTATCATGTCTTGCCATGGTGTTTATCCTGCGGGATATTGTCTGTGTGCTGTATAGAGCACCAGACATTTGATGCTCTGCTGAGAGCGACGTTTCTGATTTGGTTTGCATGCTGTATCACCCCAGACGTTTGATGCTCTGTTGAGAGCGATGTACATTTCTGACTTTGTCTGTGTGTTGTGTGAAGCCCAGACGTTTGATGCTCTGTTGAGAGCGTTGTATGATTCCGCCCAAGAGTGGCACTGTATGTTTCTGCCAAAGTGGCACTGTATGTTTTCTGCCCAAGAGTGGCAATGACACTATAAGACCCATTATGGTGGGCAATTCTCTGGCACTATAAGACCCATTATGGTGGGCGATTCTATAGCACTATAAGACCCATTATGGTGGGCGATTCTATGGCACTATAAGACCCATTATGGTGGGCAACTGTATGACCCCTTATGTGTGGGTGTTTATGTTTGCGTGCTCAGGTAAGTAGTATCATGGATCTACTCTTACCTGTTTGATCCAGTGCCCCATGAGCATTGGTGTGCCTTACCTTCGGAAAAGTCCATGGCGTCTAGTTACTCCCCGGAGGTTAAGGTGTTGCTCCAGTGACATTCTTTTCCTTTTCGATGCTGGAGCCTATTAGTTGTAATGAGCTTCAGTGGTCGTTGATATGTGTACGATTATGTGTATGAGTACGACTGTATGTGTATGAGCAGGATTGTAAGAGTGTGTATGAGCAGGACTGTAAGTGTATGAGTATGAGCACGACTGTAAGAGTATGAGTACGATTGTGAGAATATGTTTCTGAGTAAGACAGTAAGTATGATTTTGTGCAGACTGTACGAGTCTGATTGTACGAGTAAGGTCGTACAAGTATGCGTATGTTGTATGAGTAAGTGTACGATGGCACGAGTAAGTTGTATGACCCTGGATAAGGGTGTTTATGTAAGTTGATTGGATATTATGACTTTGGCACGTTGGTGCCTTCGGTATGTTTGTGGCACGATGGTGCCTTTGTTATGATCGCATGTGTATGTGCATGATATGATTACATTATGTTGATTGCTTCGTGTTTGAGTTGCACGACGCATGTATTTATGAACTTGTGAGTTCACCGTTTGGGGTTTCCCCTACTGGGTATTTTCCTATTAAGTATGAAAATACTCACCACCCTACTTTTTAGCCCCGTTGTACAAGAGGTTTTGCAGGTTGTACGGAGAGCTCATGGAGATGGACGCTCGTTTTAGCGGTGGATTGATTCCTGTTGACTCAGGTATCTGCTTGACTCTCTGCGAGTTTATTTGTGCCACGATCTGCTGTATTGGGTGAGACAAGACTTTAATATGTTTATCCTGGACTTTCATTTGGATTAGTCGGTGGATTGTTATGGGACTTGTACTCAGGGATGCCTGGGAGTGATTTATATTTAAAAGTCTATGATCATAGCAATTTATTCGTACGTATGTTTTCGAGTAGCGCCTGAGGATATTTGATTTGACAGTACGATGTTTAACCATATGATGTTTTAAATTATAAACTATTTATACAAGTTTTGATTTTGTCATTTTGACTCCGATTTATTGTAGAAGAAAAAAAAATTCTATGAGTTTTAAGAAAAAGGGATGAAAAATCTTGGGTGTTACATTCCCAAACTCTTTTTTATCCAAAATATACATGAGAAATTATGATTCATTACTCTTTGTCGGGCAAAAATTTTGGGGCTTTTCATGAAGTTTATCTCAATCAAAGAGTCATCTTCAACATCGATGGATTCCCAAAAAGAAGATACATCTATTCTTTTTATTAACACAAATCATATAGAAAAATACTTTTATATAGCAATGGGAATGTTTGACCTTGAAGACATCCACAAGTTCCATTGTAATACCCCTAATTTTCCTATGTTTCGAAAATTAAATGTGGAAAATAGGGTGTTTGACCTATTGACATTCTTAGTAAAATAACTACCTCCCTAGATAGAATTTGTATTTGAAACTAATTTCATTAGAAAATAGATAGACAGAGCTTTGAAACGCCACCAAGAACGCTCGAATCAGAGTCCGGATGAGGGAGATACAACCGTTTGAAGTTGAACATATCGTGTAGGACCCGTTTACCCGATTTAGACTGTATTTGGCCCGTTTAAGTCATTTTGTGGGCCCGGTTATTTATAATTCCGAAATTAATTTTTAAGGTCCCAATTAGGCGGCCTAATTGGGGAGGATTACCCAAATTTTAGGGGGTTTAGGAATCCTAATCTATATGCTTATAAAAAAGCTTTTGAGGGCACAATTAAAGGGGAGTTTTTGGTCGGTTGAGGGAATGAGAGAGGGCGAAGAAGGCTGTTGAGGGAATTTTTTGGCGAAGCTTCAATGGTGGTGGATCGACATTAACTAGGCCAGTGAGGTAGGCTCCTAGAAATTATTTTTTTGAATACGTGCTTGAAGTGTTAGATCATTGGCAATTCACTGCAATTAATGAATATAATGGAACTGTGGACATCTGCATTGATATTCTCTCACTGGTGGTCATCCGACTATGTTTTATCTGGAACTTGCTTGTGCTGAAGTAGCCGTTTGTTGTAGAAGGGATTCCAAATCGGTTGTATAAGCAAGGCATGATTGACCAATGAGAAATTCATTTGTAACTCCCGGCCGGCATAGAGGAGTGACCGTTGCCGCCCTTGGCTTCCCAAGGTTCGACACAATTTTGTCCAACGACAGCAGAGATACAAGGCGGAATCGATGTATCCACCTTGTGAGGTGATTTGGTGATTCCATTTAGAAACAGCGTGAAATCAACTTTCGAGCAGAATTTATAATTTCGCCTATCTTAGGCACCCAACCATGATTCTGATTATTTTGGATAGAATTGAGGTGGAATCTTATGTTTGAGTATTGAATTTTTAGAAACAACCGTAGAATTGTTTGGAATCAACTCTAACAATTCACTGTCGAATGATAATTATGGTTGGTAATATAAATTTTTTAGAATAAATTATAATGTCATGTCAAACTCATTTTTAAAAATTTTAAATTAAAACAACTATCTCCCAGACTAATATATGCATGTTCTTGGTACTATTGCACTCCTAAATTTAAGTCATGTCAAATAAGATCTTATATGGGTAGATAATTTTGAACTTTTAAAGTATGCGCCACCTATACAATATGCTTCTCGAGGCTCGACTCAATATGAGATGTAAGAATTAAAAATTAACGAAATCTGTAATTTTAAAGCGAGGGCTGGGAGTAGGAACCAACGAAATCACCTAGGGAGGTGATTTGGTGATTCTAGCTAGAATCTACTTTTCGGTCGAATCTTTAATTCAGCCCACCTTCATCACCCAACCAGGATTTCAGCAGAAAGTGGGGCAGAATTAATGGAATCTTAGACAAATTCCACATCCAAACAGTTACAAGAATTCACCGCCCAAACAACCTCAATTCTGTATAGAATCATTAGAATCATGGTTGGGTACAAAAGGTGGGGAAAATTAAAAATTCTGCATGAAAGTTAATTCTAGACCATTTCCAATCAAAATCAATCATAATCACCAAATCACTTATTGATGTGATTTTGTAGATTCTAACCTCCAACCACCATTTTATAATTAAAGATTCAATTATTTTTCAATTGCTACCTCTCATTTCAATTTGAGCATGCAGAAGCATGCCATATAGGTAGGGCTTACTTTAAAAGTTCAAAATTGCCTACCTATGTGTGATCTTGTTTGATTGAGCTCGAATTTATGAGTGCAAAATACCAATAATGTATATATATGAGTTTGGGAGAAATTTATATTAATTTAAATATTTAAAAATAGATTTGACACAACATCCAAATTTATTCTAAAAATTTCATTACCAATAGTAATTATCATTTGGTGGTGAATTATTAGAATTAATTCCAAAAAATTCTACTTCCATTTCTAAAAAAAATTTACACCCAAATAGCCCCCTACAATTCTATTTTAATTCAAACTCATATAACCAACATTGATATATATAAATAAATGTTCATACATCAGTTCTAAAGAGTAGGAATTAAGGAAGAAGTCCATTTGACTCAAGTTTCACTAGAGAGAGTTCTAAATATGTTTTACTCTAAAGTTCTGTAAAAACACTATTGATTCATAATTGAATGATCATGATATTTGTTTCTCTCTTACTCTAGTCGAGTTATTGAGCATAAAGATTAAGTTTTATGAATTTAGATTAGAGCATGGTATAAACCCTAAACTTTGCTACTCCAAAATGGTAGTCCTTTCTCTAAGAAAACAATTGGATGTTTCTTTTTTGGTGGAATATAGTAAAGAAATGAAGAAAGCTTGAAGATAGAAAAGTTAAAGGTGTGTGGACATGTGAGCACTGTTACAAGTATCATTATTGTACCTTGGTAGATTTCATTGTATAAAAGGTGAACCATGTAAACTAATTTTTTATAGGGTAATATAAACTAGGTTCTTGTAGTTTTCCCAAAAAGGTTTTCCATGTAAAATTTTTGTGTTCTTGCATGATTTGATTATTTATTTCAATTTGTATAAAAAGTCTAAGTTTATAATAATATTGTGCTTAGATAAGTAATAGATCTTTATCGAGTTATTTTATTATTTTTATTGTATTGGTTAATTAATCTAATGGTTAGGATTTACATGCAGCTGACACACTTGACGTGATGCAATTTACATGTGCTATAACCTGCAATTGTAAGGGTAAAATCGATGTGGCAATTGAGAGAAAGTGAGGTTTTCTAAAATTGACATTGCCACGCTTCAAAGGAATTATGCAGTTGAAATTTGGGGATCAACTGCTATACTTGCTAATACTTCCATCGTTGAATATCCTTCAACAATATTTACAAGCCGGTATTTGATGTTTGCCTTAGGTTTGTAACATCTTTTTTGTAACGTTCGAGAACTTTCTAAATTTATGAAGTTGACCATCATTATATTTGACATATTGAAAAAATAAATTCATTATTTATATTTTTTTATTACATGATTAATCATATAAACATTTTACAAAATATTGGGTTTGACAAGGCCTTTATGTACTATGCTAAAACCACTCTATAGCATGGTCATAAACTCATATCATGGAGCCTAATCAGGCTAGACAAGTCCAATAAAAAAAACTTATTTAAGACTTGTGAACCATAGACAACTAACCCTTCCCAACCTCTACAAAATGAATCGCTTGCTTCAAAAGAAATACAATTCTTTGCTTCCAAATAAATTATAGAGAGAGCAAAATAAATTATAAAGAAAGGCGTAACTTCTTAGTAGGATTTCACCATTTCTCTTTCCAATGATTGCATTTGTACTTAAAATTAAAAAGCAAGATAAGCTAATAACCCCCTAACGAATATGTCTAACAAAACTCAACGCACAAGAATATGTCCAACCAAATTTTAAACATGTTTTTAATTTGACAAATAAAGTGGACCCCGTATTTTCGTGTGAAGACTACTTTTCAATGAATCCCTTATGCGAGACACACTTTTGTATGACCAATCAAGACCGAGGCGTAAAGTTTTGTTACACATTATCAACCCCCCTATAAAAGTGGTGGGATAATACATTCTACTGTAGAATTATCAACCCCCTATAAAAGTGTCTCCTGCGAAAATGTTTTGGTGACATAGCGGTTGGGATGAAATTATTTTCCAAAACTTTTGCTTTTCACTTTCTGCTTTTGACCAACAACAATTCTCATTCAGGTTAAATTTGAAAACCTTTAATTTAATCAAAATATAATTTTTTTTTTTAATTGGGTCGATTCAAGATCACTTAAAATTTGAACCTAAGCCAAATAATTATTTAGGTTAGATTTAAAAACCCAAATCCAATAGGTTAAATCGGGTTTTATCATATAAGTCCCGACCTAAGTGAGATCCCTAAAAGCATTTCTAATAAGAGATGTTGAATTGAAACATTGAAGATGTTTAAGTGACTCATTCGTATGTTTATGTGACAATTTGGTAAACTCATGAATTCTAGCCTTATAAGATATTATTTGAGAGAAGAGGTACAAAAGAGAAAAAAAAGTAAAAATAATGTTAAAAAAATAAAAAAAAGGAAGAAACATCTCCAAATGATAGAAATGGCGCCTGGTTGGAAAAGGTGGGCTTAGTATTTTGATGCCAGCAAGATGTCATTTTTAAAAAAATATTTTTCTAACAAGATTATATGATTAATAGAATACTGAGAAGATACGTGGAGGAGGGAACACAAGAAGTGTTTAGAGCCAGTTTTTAAGTTTTTCTCTCACTATTTTTAAATGATGTAACAACCTTCCATATATGGTAAAGAAAATCATAAAAAATATACATAAAAATTTATATATAAATTTTAATTAGTCTTAAAAAAGTGAGCCCATGCGAATTTTACATGAGGCCTATTTATAAAGCTTAATCAAAACTCTTATATAAATTTTTGTATATATTTTTATTATAAGAATATCACTATATTTTTTTTATTTTATGGAGGCGGGAAACAACGTCAAACAGCCGTTCCAAAGGTGGGACACAGAGTTACAGTAGAGAAACATGGATCCCGTCGGCAGATTCATCCCGTGTCGCGCAGTTCACATCAGTTTAAGTTGTTTAACAGGGTCCAATCTTTTGGGGGTGCAATTTCTGCAATCTACATTTTCGCGGTCGACTTACCATTTTGCCCCTCCTTGTCACTTATCTCCGTCATCGCCGAGCTAGCCCCTCTTTGGCCCTCTCTCCCCTCGCCCCAAAATCTGTGGAAGCCGCCCCCTGAAGATTCACCCCTCGATTCACCATATCTAGGGTTTTTTTGTCCCCTGTTCCTTCTCCCATGGGCGATTCCCACACGCAGGGCTCCCCAAATTAGGGTTCTGTTCCGTCAATGGCAAACGGGGCGCTGGATCCGGGCGACTTCGTGCTCCGGTCGGGCCCCCGCTCCGGCCTGAAGCGCGAGTTTGCTTTCGCCCTCAAATCGCAGTCCCAGTTCCCGGACTCTGTCGGCCGGACCCGGTCCGGGAAGAAGCGTAAGGAGACTCCTCTGTCGCCGAGGCGACACCCCCCGGCCGCGGGCGGGAGGGTTGCCGGAGTTGAGTGCCCGATTCTTGTTGATGACTGTGAAGCCGATGCCGGTCCGGTGGATGCTACTCCCAAGGCTTCTGTGGCGGTGAGACTTGTAGCTACTGGTGCGGAGGCTGATCCGGGCTCTGATGTGTTGGTGTCGGAGAAAGGGCGGGTGGCCATGCAGGAGGGTGCTGTGAATTCTCTATTAGAAGTGGGCAGTGGTGGTGCTATGGAGGTGGATTGCCAAACGGGGCATTCTCTCTCTGCAGGGATAGAACGTACACATGCGGCAGAGTTTGACGTTGCTGTGGCGACGGATCCACTGGTGGAGGAGGCCAGCGGTGTAAAGTCGGATCAGGTAGTGATGGAGAACGTTTCTTCCCGGGAGGAAAAAGTGGCTTCGGGGCTGGAGATTTCTAGTTTGGGTAATGCCCCTGTTGCCGCAAAACTGGATATGAAGGCTAAGGGGGTGGTGGAAAGTTCATCTGACAATAAGTGCGAGAAAACCACGATGGCTGTGAATAACAGTGCTGTTTATGCAGAATTGGAATGCGTAAATCAGTCTATTGATGTTGCATTGAAGAAAAAACGTATCAATGGTACTACAGCAGAAAAAACACTGTCGACCAGCCCTGTTCCATTGAGGAGGTTTACGCGATCCATGCTAAGACGACAGCTCAAGGTAATGGAGACTGCAACCCTGGTGCAGACTAATGTGGCGGAGAACGGGGTATTGGTGGGAGATGGTGCCAATGTGGAACGTGGGTCGGAAATAGATAATGTGGGACAAGAGGAGGAGAAAACAGTGGCTGTGGAGGGTCTAATTTCTTTGCCTGAAATCTGTGTTGGAGGCAAGAGGCAGGGCAGAGAAATGGTGGACATTTTGTATGCAATGGAGGTAGATAGGAGGGCGGAGAGTCTGGGAAAACTCTCAGGTGAGTCGGTTGAGATGATTGAAGAGCTTGAAGAAGCAAAAACAGATCAATCAGTGGTTACCGAGGAAAATGGTGCAGTGCAGGAAGCAGTTCAAAGTGTGGTGCTCGAGGCTGCCCTGCCAGAGAGTATAATGCCAGAATTTGTATCCAGTGGCTCTGATAGAATTGAAATGGTATCTCAGTCTTTGGATATTGCGGATGAGATGTCTGTACAAGCTTCTCAAGGGGTAGGTGAGAACACTGATACAATCGTAGTGGCCCAAGTTCTTCCAGAGATCCCAGTGGCGATAGAAAACAATATTGCTTCTTTGAAGATACAAAGTGTGGACGAATATCCTGTTGCCACAGTGAAAACAGAATGTACCAATGACATCTCCATGGAGGTTCCATCACCTGTTTCTTCTGTCCGTTTGAGGAGGTTTACTCGGTCTACATTGAAAGAAAAGCTGAAGATGATTGAGGAATCAAGTCCAGAGTGTGCTGACGTGCTTACAAACAAGGAAGTGGTGGAAAATGGCGACTCAAAGGTTAAGAAGGAGACTGTTGATGTGATGGCAGAGGTAGATGTTAGTCAATTGAGTAAGGCTAGCCAATTAAGTTGGTCTGCGCTGATGAAAAAGCTTGAACTTAAGATGTCAAAGAAGATAGCTATAGACAAGTGCCCGTCAAATGCAAGAGAATTGCTGTCAACTGGTTTGCTTGAGGGACTTCCGGTTAGATATCTTTTTAACAGTGAGAGGGTAGGTTTAACATTTCCACCATTTCTTTGTATGAATGCTTTGGTCTCTGATATACTTACTCAATTGTTGAGGTTGGCTATTTGTTGTTGATTTAGAAACAAGGCCTTTGTGGGACAATACAAGATCAGGGAATCTTGTGCACATGCAATTTTTGCAAAGGAACTAAGGTGAATACCATTTTTCCATTTTTAATGGATATAATATTTCTATTTTATAATTTGTGCAAATTGTGTTGCAATATTATTGAACCAGAATGATTATTAAGCTATTTTCTTCTCGGCAAATGTTCTAGGTGATAACTCCATGTCAGTTTGAAAGACATGCTGGGAGCTTAAAAAAAAGATCAGTGGACAATATTTTTTTGGACAATGGGAGAACAATCCGGGATGTAATAAAGGCATGTAGTGGTACACCTATTGACATGTTAGAGGCAACAATTCGAAATGCGATTTCTTGTTCATCTGTTGAACAAACTATGCTGCTTAATTGCAAAGGTGAGGATATGGTTCTGCATATTTGATTAGTTTCAATGACATCAACACTGACATCAACAACTACACTACTGATGCTGTTACTGCTACTACTACTATAGATTATTTTTTCTTTCTTTTTGGGAGTTGGAAGGAAGTTGGATCATGCATTTAGAGAGTAGTGTCTTAGTTTATTTAAAACATAAACTTCTAATTCCATTGCAGGTTACTTGTGCGTGTTTTTTCTGTATGCATTGAGTTTACAATGTTGTTTATAATTTATTTGTCTTGTAATTTACCTCTGGCTGCTATATGAAGTTAATTTTTTGCATCTTAAACTGACATCTGTGTAAAATCCAGTTTATAGATTATATTACTTGTTGATTGAGATCACTATATTTTCTTGGTCAGAATCCTTAATTTCATCAGAGAGTGGACCATCTGTGTCTGTTACATCTGCAAGGCTTGAATCAAAGCAATATGAAGCAATCCCTGCTCGTGTGATTTGCAATAGCACTAGGTGCATCCCTAACCTTTTTCTCTATTTTAGAACAACTCAAAACATTAATATGAAAGCATTTAGGAGTAACAAAAAGAGAAGTTTTATTTAGACATTTTGTAGAATGTTTGGAGGAGAATGATGATATGTGCACTGGTATTTTTTTTCAATCAAGTGTTAGTCAATTGCAAGGTACCTTTCTAGTGACAATTAACATGCTTCTATTGTGGCACTTCTATTTCCAGGGCAGAGAGTTGATAATTTAGAAAATTTATCAAGTTCAACATATTTACATGAGTTCCATCACTTTTACTGAATGGATGCCTGTTTGCCATTTAGTGAAGGGAAATCTTTTCACTTCCTTTTAATTGATATCTGTCTTGGAAATAGCATAATCATTAATCCCGTGATATAAGGTGCTACTCCCTCTAAAAGTTTGAAATTTAAAGAGAGTTTGTTTGAAACTTAAGGAGACCCCGCAATGTCTTTCAAAAAAAAAAGAGAGCTCACAATTCTGATGGACCACAACCATTTGGTTTGTTGTCTGGATGATGGGTCATGTCTCTGGGTGCTGGGGGGGATTTCCATATTTGGCAGTCATTGGGAACTGGAGTGTGAAAAGGGCCCACAAACTAGAGTTTTCACAACGATCCATGGGATAGAGGCAGTTGAGAAGGTTCTTTGTATTTGCATTGCCTCAATCATAATAGGGGAAGAGCTTTGAAATGTGAATCACGGGCTCATGTGATGTGAAATTGGACAGTTCTTGTGTTATATAATCTTGCAGAAAACTGGACAGTTGTATTGGATCAAGGGAGTATATAATAGTGCGTATGACAAACCTTTGGGAGGGGGGGTGGGTGTTTGGGTTGGGTTTAAAAGAAAATTAAACATTATTATGTGTGATTGTTTACACTTCTATTATTTTCTCAGTCTGTGTAAACGTTTTTCCCTTTGGGTTGACTTTATTTTCTTACATATGGCTTTAATCATATATTCAGATTGAATATATAAAAAATCTCTAGTGGCTTCTGTTACTTGATCAACCTCCATTGCTTTAGAAAATCGTATTTTCATATTCGAAACTGATTGGAAGAGTAGTCATTGAATCAAGAGAAGCCAAGTGATCTGATTCTAATGCATCAGTTTTTATTTTGTGGATTGAAATATTTTGATGGTTTTTAATAATTAATGTTATGAGCGGATAATTTCCTTAATGCCCATTTTGAATCAGTGACATAACTTTTGCTCTTCCTCCTATTCTTATAATAAGTCCGTTTGACATTCAGCAGAGGACATGACTTTTGCTTCACCTTCCCATTCTGATAATAAGTAACTTTTACATTTAAGTATCACATTGATTGAGCTTTTTCATTATCTATTTACAACAACACCAATCTTTAGTTCTGCTTCTGGTATCCTACCCATACTGATACCATCATTAATGGCGTGTTCTCTACACTAATGTAAAGCAATGAATTAGATAAGGCATAAGAAGGCTAAATGTGTTAGATCCGAGGAGAAGAGGTGCAGATGACTACCACTCTGCCAAGTTTGGCCAATTATTGTCTATTAAAATAACCATTGAACATGCGTGGACTGGACTTAAAAAATGGCAGTCAGTATTGGCCTGAGACAGCTTATGTAGAATTCAGATCATTTTCACCTATGCATGAAGTGTCTTCTTTATAAGAGAATGGATGTTTCCTTCGAATGTGCGAAAGAGTGCTGTTTCTGTGACAAAAAGATACTTCGGCATCTGTAATGTTATATTTGTTGGCACCTTTTTTACAGAATTGGGACTGTGTTATTCCAAAAACATTTTGGTGATGGGTTTAGGAAATGAAGCGCATACCTTGCGATGCCTATGAACGTGTTTATGATTCAGTTTTCTGTGGACACGTGCTGAGGCACACAGATCTTTCATGTAGAACTTTGTGTATGTAAGACATTAGCGTGTTAAGATTGAAGCTGCTCCTCCCCTAACAGCTTAACCTTTTAGGGAATGTGCTTAAGTAAAATGGTTTTGGAGAAAAGTTTCTGAGTTAACTTATGCAGTGTTCCTTCTTGTGTGGACTTCTCATATTTTCACTTGCAATGCTTAGTGGTGTGCAAGTGCAAGAAAGTGTGAGTGCGTTAATATAAAATGTTAGTGTTTTTATATATAAAATATTCTTCCCTAACAGCTTAGAATTTTAGATGTGGTTGGCACACAATATAATTGTGTTCCTTGCTTAACTTAACACTCACTCTCTTGGGGTATGTGATGATCTTTACTCTCTGTCTTGGCATATGTGCTGATCTTTACATACTTCCTTAGTCATTCTAGTTGATAAGTTCTTTCTTCACCTCATAAATCTATTTGCATGTCTCAGCTTATCACCTAGGCTGGCATCATTGATGAAAACTTTGAACGGCACTTTAAAGCAAATTTCTCAGAAGAAAATTAGTCATGGAAGGGTTACAAAAAAGTTGGTATTTTTTGTTGAAAGTATTTTATTATAAAATTCATATAAGGATTTAATTTGATCAAATAAATATTTTGAAATATTCTAATGTGTTTTTTCTTTTAGGGACTTGGGGCTGCATAAGCTAGTTTTCTCAGAAGATGCACTTCCTGATGGAACTGAAGTTGCATATTACAGTCGTGGACAGGTGGTTAAGAAGATTAAATTGTTAAAAAAGGATGTTCTTTAGTGTTTTACATTCAATTCCCAGTCTAAACTAGGTCTTCATAATTGGCAGCGATTACTTGAGGGCTATAAGCAAGGAAATGGTATATTCTGCCGTTGCTGCAATACTGAGGTATGACTGTTGACCTTGTCGGTTATTGTTATGCCAGATTACTCTTTCATCAGAGTAAAAGCTGTTATATTACATTTTATAGGTCAGTCCATCACAATTTGAGGCGCATGCTGGATGGGCCTCCCGGCGGAAACCGTGAGTATCTTGAAATTAAAATTATTGTTACTCATTGTTAAGCAGTGTACTAAACTCGTGGCATTTTTCTGATATCTATTCATCAGTTATTTGAACATCTATACTTCCAATGGAGTATCACTTCATGAACTATCATTGTCCCTCTCAAAGGGTCGCAAGCACTCCTCTACTGACAATGATGATCTTTGCTCCATCTGTTTCGATGGTGGAGACCTTTTGCTTTGTGATATATGCCCAAGGGCCTTTCATAAGGGTAAGTACATACACAATCTTCTTATTTTTCTTTTTTTAAAGACTCTTGGGAGAAATTATTTAACTTCTATGTGTGGCTATTTTACACCGATGGTTCTATATTAATTATTGACAGACATAATATCATAACTGCAAAATGTCTATGAGAATGTCCAATTTCGAGTGAGCATTTATTCAGTGTGCATTTAGCAATGAACAATATCATTGTCTTATAGAGACTAGTCTTGTATCAGTCTATGTATAAACTGCGAAATGCTAATTAGATATTAACTTGAACAAGAATATTATTAGTATCTATTATTATATGCTAATTTGTTAATTTTTGTCTTAAGAAAAGGGCAGAACACTGTTTTGTTTTATTAAATCAAATAATTAGTGTGGATTCAGCCAATTACCTAAAGCTGTGCAAGAAATGTAAATGCAATCTACAGCTTTGAATGGTTGCATTGTCCAAATAATAGGAATCCCTAATTGGAGATGGAAGTTCTACTTCTGTTTGAGAAACTTTTAAGCAGAGCTCCTGTGTTTTTACTTATGTATGCTGGTGCAATTGTTCAATAGATTTCATTATTGTGTTAGGGTGATAAAATAGTGTATACTTAGTACTAGTTCCTTTGGGATGATATTTTGGTCAAAAGCTGGTGTATCAAGCTGAAGGTTACATATGGCAGTTTAATTTGGTAACCTTTTATATGTGTTGTCATTGAGCTCTTTGTGTGAGAATTTCTTGTAAGGGGTTTAAGTGAATTTTCATGTCTTTGTTTTGCGTAGTATTAGGACTAGACTTAAGGCTGTTTAGTGAACCTAAAAGATGGAGTACACTTGTGTGGATATGCTCTTCAACTGAATATTGGATTCAAACTTGGACATTGCCCAGCCTAAATCTGATAATCAAAGTACAAGTATGAGTGCGAATCCCCATGGGATTTTTCTCCAAAAAATGTTGCCAGTAGTGGTTTAACGAGGATGTAGACTCAAGGCGTAAACATTTACTTTGCATTCCCATTAGTGCATTTCTGTATTGAAAAACGAGTCAGTTTCACTTATGCGTTAATAGAATGAACAAATACAAATTGGGATGCCTGAATTTGAGTCTGGCTCCAAGACAGAATTTTGTGGACTCAAGCTTGAACTCCACATTAGAGTTCTGGAATGGAATCTGAGTTTGAAGTATATGTAGAATTTGGCTTTAGACACATATATTTGCGAAGTGTGAGTGCATCAGTATTTGACCGCCTCTAATCAGGTGTTCAGTAAGGATTCTAGGAGAACACATGATTCTTGCCTTCCTTTCCTTTGTGGACAAAGAGGGGCATGTTTTTTGATAATTGCTTGTATGTAGCCTAGACGTTTTAAAGTTTTGTTTGCTCATAACGCAGTTATGGTTTCAATTACTGATTTATTATAAAGCTTTGCATCTGTAGTGTTTTGTTTTAGATGTAGTGTTTTGTTTTAGATGCTCTGCTTTACAACATTTTGTACTAATTTGACATTTTATAATTTAATGCGGTTACCATTTTTTTCCTTGTATCATCTGTTAAGACTTTTTCCATCAGCACTAAATGCAGACATCAAATATTTTGTCTGCCTTGAAACATACAGATATGGACAAATCCTTGCTCTATTCCTTTACATCCCAGCTGTGTTGGTCAAATCATATTCTTAAGCACACTATAAATTGATACTGATAAGAGTTGTCTTGAGGGTTAGAACATGGAGCTGCAAATCTTAAATTACTTAATCTCCATGTCAAAAGCATGTATGTGAGTATGTCCTACCTTAACAAGTTAATCAAATGAAACTAAGCTTTATGTCCGACATTTAAGCAGTTAAAACTGCAGGTGGCGCTAACACTTCTACCTATACTATATTTATAGGTGTCCTGTTGTACATGGTTACAAGTATTAATGCAATATTGCTGGACCCTTAGATCATAGGTATTATGTGTGATTTCAATTGGGAAGTCCCGGTTGTGGACTTCTTTTTTGGAATTCGTGTCCCAATTTAATAGATGGGTTGAGAGAGGAGAAATCACGGGAGTTCTCTTTACCTATATACCCCCTAATAAATGGCAAGTTAGTACTTTTGCATGTACTTGGCATCATGGAAGGTGTCACGGGCACGAAGCTTTGCCTAACATTTGCACATGTGATGGCCTGGTTACGCTGTGCAACCAGCGGCCACTCTCATCCCTTCCTACTCGTATGAGCAAAGGAAACATAAGCAAACAGCAACAAGTTACAAGTTGTGTTTGGTGCAAGGGGCTCCACCCAAGTTATATATTAGTCCGTCGAAATACAAGGCAAGGAGAAGGCATGGCTGATCCACCACCCATGGCCGCCTTTGCTCTCTCCCTTAAATAGATTCAGCCTAATTGTCCGGTCCTAGTGCTAGTAGAAGTTACATAAACCACCCATACAAGAGTTCTCACCATGAGCAACTCTCCCACAAGCAGTTCGCCCCAGCCCAAATAAGGAGACCAAGGACACAATAAACACTTGCCTTTGACACCAAACAAATAGGTGAATTAGACTCCTTTTCCTAGTATGTTGTGGTTTTTTGTTTTCCTCCCAAATTACAAAAAGCCTTCTTATTGCAATTTCTTAAATTGGATTTATTTCCTCTCCTTTATTCAATTCTGGTTATGATTTTTTCCCTGGTACACAATAGGCAGAATAATGTTTTTATTTGAATAGGTGGAAGAAGTTTAAGAGGTTGCTAGAATATGTTAATCTATTCAATATAACAAAGGCATTCTATCAGCTAGTGCGTTTGGCCAACATCCTAGTTAGATTACAGTTAACTAGCAAGAATGTGCACACATTACTCGTGTACATGCAGATTAGATAAGATAGAATTAAATTAATTAGAAATAAAATATGTATTAAACAAAGGTCTTCCTTGCATGCTATAGTTACAATACATTGTTTTGAAGATCATAATGATCATTAGTTATACGAACAAGCTCCATATGGACCCATATATACACGTAGTAGGTAAATGTGAATCTAAATCTGATAGGCTAAATATTATGTCATAAGTTGGCAAAGGATTTTTGTGTTGTGAAGCACGTTCTTCATTTTCAACACCAGTTTAGGAGTAAGTCACATTTGATAGAGCTCTTTGTGGGCTTTCCAAGGGCGTTAAAAACACGTAAATTTAAATATGTATAAGATATACAAAAAATATAAAAAATTATTATTGAGAAGTGTGCTATATACTACAAAAAAGTTCAAAAAAACATAAGTCATATGGAATCTCATTTGATAGAGCTTGTCAAGAGCTTTCTATTGATACCAAGAATGAGCAAACCCAGGTTTGTGAGTGCAAGATATAATATTATAAAGTTAAAGTCAGTATACCCTAAAAAGTAGGGATTGGGATTCTAATATCTTTGGCTTTTTGGAGATTAGGATGGGCCAAATAGGGGTAAAATGGGGATTAATGGTATAAACCATGTGTCAAATAGTCAGAATTTGAAAGTTCTTTAGTACACCAAGTTACTTGTTCCTAACATTAACTTTTGGGATTACGACGTGCAATTAGATAGGGATACTTCCCATCATCAAGTTCATTTTCCCGATCTCTCTGAGATCTCTTTTTATTTTTTGGTCCAGTGAATTGATACCATGGCGGAGATTGTAAACCTTATATTAAATTTTACCCACGGATTTGGATGCCCTAGTGTTTAGTGAGATTTGAATGCCTTGTGTCTTGCAACATATCTTTAATGGATCTTTTAGATTTAGATACGCTCATAGCCATTGACGCCTTGTCTCCCTCCAATAAGGGACACTGTTTTGGAATGGAGAAAGAGCCAATTGGGCCCAACTTGTTGAATAGTCCTGTGTGATTTAGATTTTAGTTTTGGCTTTTGCTGATTCTTTGGTTTTTTTGCCTGTTTATTTTGACACAGTAGAGAAGATTTACCAAGCTCTCTAGCCTGTTGACCTACTTAACTGTATAAAACAGACGCTTGTTGTGTATCTGCCTTGAGTGTTCTACCACTGATACCTGGCCTTTGCACTCCAGTTTATAAGAGGCCATGGGCTTTTGGGTTGGTAGTGATAGTAGCCACCACGATTATGGTTAGCAGAAAAAATAAAGATGTTGACAACTAAATATAGTATACAATGCTTTTTTGGCACAAATATATGATGCCTGGATGGTGTGGCTAAATTTTCACTCCTAGCCATGGACGAGCTACATCCGCCACCTAGCACACTATACAAGATCAAAATTGACTCTCAAATCAGGAGATGGTGTATTCTGATAGTAATGGAAGAGGCGGTAATGTGGGAAGTGACATGAGTTCTTTTGTCCTCGTGGAAAGGAAGAGAAGATGGACAACAGTTAAATCACGTTTAATTCAGAGTCAATAGAACTTGTTGTGAAGGAATAAGGGTCAGGGGATGTAAACACAAGTGTCAGTAAGTAATCTGAACGAGGACAAAGTGGAAGCCAGCAGAGGAGAAAGGCAAAACGAATCAAAATTCAAAGGCCCCTCATCTGAAACTTGCTTATTTTAGTTTTCTATCCGCTCCCAAGGAGGGAGGAGGAAGCTAAAAATCAAGCAAATTAACCACAAGCAAAGTTGTCAGCCATGATTCATTTCTCTATATGTTAGTTGCTTAATTTTGATACGTTTTGCTAAGTAAAATAACATACTGGTGAATATCTCATCCACAATGCCTTCAATTGCGTCAAAGTGGAAAACGTGTCGGTGAATTGCTACTGGTAGCTTATGGTTTTAATTTCTCATCAGATATTAATGTATCTTTTCCGAGATTGAGATAGAAATAAAATCAATTTTCCTAGTCCTTTTTTTTTCCAACCTGTGTGCATTATAAATCGGTATGTAGTTTTAAGGAAGAACACTAGTATTGGTTTATTCTTGACGCTCAAGTCACCTGTTACAAATGACGCTACCACTGCTATTGCCATGCTAATGTTATTGCCTCTCTTAGAGCACATGCATTTGCATGTGTACTTTGACTAGTTAACCAGAAAGCTCCAAAGGCTTGTTTTTCTGCTTCTGTCTTCCACTTGGCTGTTTGCCCCTTCCTTGCTTAAGCTTTGGGTTTCCCTTGGATTTGTTGGGCCCTGCAGGATTGTATAACTTCATATATCCATTTAGGATAAACAGATATTCAACGTTTCTATTGAAGGCAAAATCCTTTTTGAAGAAATTCTGCATTATGGATATTTTGCTGGTGCCCTCCCATGGATGTAGGCTTACAAGCGGAACCATGTAATTGTGTGCTATTTGTTTGAGTTTAGTTAATTACTTTTGTTGTTATTTCTCAGTGTTGTGCACGATTCATACTTTCCCCATTACATGTAGTTATTGTAAAGAAGTGACCCATATGGATTTAATTTGATCATCTAAATTTTGGTCTTACATCTTTTGACTTTGGTCTTTCCCTATCCTTTTGTTCTTATGGATTATTTTTGTGTTATGATGCTTGCTGTTTACCGTATTGATTACTGCATGTTTTGTTAGCTTCTGTTTGATTTTGAACAGGAAGAAAAATTAGTGGGAAAGCATTTTATTTAGTGAAAGACTCCACCATAATGCATATCTTACGAAGTTTTTTGTTCTATTTTCTCTCCAGCTATTTTAATATCCCATTTTTTTGATCTTTGCAGATTGTGTCGGATTGGCATCTGTGCCCCGTGGTAAATGGTTTTGTGAGTACTGCCAAAGCATGATCCAAAGAGAAAAACATGTAGAGCATAATGCAAATGCAATGGCAGCTGGGAGAGTTTTAGGTGTTGACCCAATTGAAGAGATAACTAAGAGATGTATTCGTATTGTTGAAATTAAAGCACCAGAGACTGATGTGAGCTGCTGCGTTTTATGCAGGTGGTTGTCATTTACTGAAAAATAACTTTTGCGGGCTTGTATAACTTTAAACTTCTTGCTCTCCTTAAATACCGTTTGCCTTTATCCGACAATAGTAGTTGTTTACTGACCTTTGGATGATCCTGTAATTCAGACAGCATCATTTTAGCAAAAAATTTGGGCCTCGCACAGTTATTCTTTGCGACCAAGTATGCTTTCTAGTTTCCCTTATTCCACTTTCATAGGTTGATTATCTGTTACTCCAAGTATGCTGCAAGATGTTGATGCGCAAGCTTTGCTGATTTGGTCTTCTCCATTTCAGTGCGAAAAGGAGTACCATGTTGGCTGCTTGAAGGATCATAATATGGGCGACCTAAAGGTGTGTGTATGTTTGATATCAATATGTTCTTTATTGCAAAGAATATTGCAATTTATGGGTTGTTTCATTGTTTTTTGCTTGTTATTTATCACATTTAATATTTTTTTATCAGTTCACATTTAATAATTTTAATCGGATGCTTCTAGGAATTATTTGTAAATAGGTGAAAAATCATTTTGCAAACTACACATAGGTTGTCTGTCAAAAATCTATTCTTTTGGTTGAAGCTTTTAACCTTTTTCTGAAATTATACCAGGGATGCTATTAAGCTATAAAAGGTAAAATATGCAATAAATCCTTAACAAAACTTTACCTGCTTTGAAGAAGGTAAGGAATAAAATCTTCAATAACTTTAATGTTGATGAATTGTTGTAACTGAAAGAAGGAAATTGATGTTAGACTACCCAGTTAGAAGGTCAATAGTTAGTCCTGTGGTTTAGGAAAATCTTTCTGATAATATATATACATATATATATAAGGAAAATGTTAACATGAGCCTGGGCTCATGTGCACCAGCATGAGCTCGGGCATCGCGAGCCATTGGATTGATATCTGATGGCGCGCATCAATAGATTGAGCTGGTGGGTGATTCAAACCTGCCTGCCCAGAGTAAAGTGCGTAGTTGGATCAAAATCCAACTGCCTGCGATGCCCAGGTTCATACTAACATGACTATATATAAAAAATATATATAATTATTCGTTAAAAAGTTGGTATTCTTAAGTTGTTGCAGAGCTGCTAATTCAGGGTTAAGATGGATCAAAGGGTTTGCATGTCTAAGAACACCTCGAAGTATATTAAAATGAGGCCGTCTATATATATGAGTCTCTCCATCATAAGGCTAAGGGGATGGTGAAAGGATCACTACATTAGGTGGGATGGGGCCAACATATGACTCTATTATATATTGATATTTTAGGTGCAGTTGAAAGAAAGGAATATATTGTGATTAGGACTAAATTTAACCTACTAATTGCGGTTTTCTAGTATGCTTCCATTGGGATGATATTAGAAACCCAAGAGATCCTTAAGAATAAAGAAGTTTTAATATTTTGATGCAGTTTAGAGGTTGACAACAAGAATTTTCTTTTGAATGAGTTGCTCTAACCTCCCTTGAGCTATATGAAAAGGCCATGGAGTATCCCCAACTTCTTCTGAAAACTTCACTTACGATCCTTTTGTTTTCTCAAATGACCCTGACTGAATTTGGGAATGTATTTGCTAAAACGCAGAGCAAAATTTATCCAATTTAGGATAAATTGGAATATCTTTAGGGAGGATGGCTTTAAATGGGAAATATAGAGTGAGTTAAGTCTTGATGTGTGTTTGTGTGAGACAGAGATAGAGCTCTAATTCTAGATTTTGATAGCTTTTTCGCAAACTACTGTTTTCCATTGGAATCCATCTTCTGTGGTGAGGTGAATGACTCCCATTCGTAGCAACCTGCTTTGTTCTCAAAACGTACTTAAAACCCGCATCTATCTTCTGTGGTGAGGGGAATGGCTCCTATTTTTGAAAAGGTGGGAGCAGTTTTGTAAAAGTCATTTCATGCTGGGAGACTGTTAACTTAAAAACCCGTTGAACATCTTCTGCTGGTCATTGCTTCAGATTCCCTTTTGAATTGGACTCCAATTGGCAACCTGAATTGAGGCTTTTGGCTTTGATCAAAAGGTAGGGATTTAGTGAGTCAAGCTAGCTTGATTTGGCTTGATGAATGGAGTTTGATCTTTTCTTAGCTTTGATGGGCTTGTGGCTTGAATGATCTGCAACTCATTTTTTAAATCCATTGAGCTGTGCTCCACTGAGAACTGGCTCGAAAGGAAACGGCTGGATTTGAATCAGCTACAATTTGAGTTGGGTTGTATGTAACTGTACAAGAGATTGCTTTCTGTTGACATTTCTAGTTTCCTTAGCTGGGACTGTTGTATTGAATTTACAGTAACTGAATGCATCAAAGTCTTTGTAGGTCTCACATGGACAAAAAATGGACAGTAAGGTTAAACTAACCATAAGGATTGAATAGTTCAAAATTAATACATGTTACTATTTAATTTGCATTATGCTGCATTTGTTGAGCTCAAGTTGAAAGGCTTTTTTATTAGCAGATAGATGACAAGGCAATGTATTGGTTATAGCAAAATTTCTTATGTAGAAACTGCAAACTTAATTATTTTTATTATATATACCAAATTTTGCAATCTTGCTCTCGGCCTTGGTTTTGGTCGGCTTAAAATTCGAGATCTCTGCGAAATCTCAATGAAATCGGGAAAGGAGGAAGGAGGAAAAGGAGGGGAAGGAGGAATATGAGAAAAGAAAAGAAGCACATGTACGAGGTAACCTGGATATCATTGTGGAAGGCAATTGGGTTATTAATGTGGAAGGTAATTGGGTTATTAATGTGGAAGGCAATCACGTCATCCTCCTTTGATGTAGCAGGAAACAGAGAACAACAACTCTCAACAGTAAAATCACTCAGAAGCTCTGATTTAAGAGAACACAGCAGAACAGACAGAATAAAATAGGAGACAAACAGAGATTTTTCTACTAACTTTCTGGATTACAGAATGACAGCTTGAATCTACAAGCCGGTGATTACAAAATGGGAAAATAAAACTACAGGTTGAATCTACAACCTCTGCTCAAATCCATGAGCATTACAGAGAAAAGAGGAATTTCAATAACATCATTCTTCATTCAATTTCGAATCCCCTCCCTTCAGTCCTCGTCTTATTTTCTCTCTGGTTTCCCCCTGGCACAACGGACTCTGACATTCTGTTGTAACAAATTCTGGGCCAAAAGACAAGTCTGCTCCTTCTATTGATCCTTCTAGACAGCCTGTATAAATTGGGGCGGAAATACCCTTGCCCCTTTTTTGCAGGGAGCCAATAGGAAGTTGTGACACAGGCTGTGAAATTAGGGACTGGACTGTGACTAGATTGGGAGGCTGAGAGGATTGAGATACCTCTCTGCATCATCCTTGGACTTGATCTAATTTCCACTGGCTGCCATTGGTAAAGCTGGAACCTTTAGGGCATTGATTATCCAACTGAAGAATACTCGTGGCATTGGTCCCTTTTAACTCTTGTAAACTGGCCCCCTGTTATCTTCTTAAGGCTTGAAGTCCTGAACCTAAAAGAAGGATACCAGACCAATTAAAAATGATCCGGTTTAGAGTTGTCTTTCCTATATAAGAGGGTTCTGCATATTTCCAGATGACGTGGATGGCTGTGGGAGGCCTGCTGGAGGCCACAGCATCTACTTCCGACAGTCCTGATGGCAAACCCAAACAGGTGGGGTAGCGAGATGGGTTCCTTGAGAAAATTTCTCTGTTGGCCACCGAGATCTGACATCTCGGCAAGATCTTTTGAGATCTCGCCGAGTTTGCAAACCATGGTTTATACTTGGGAACATTTTGCTGGAGCTGTGTGCATTTGCAATTTTACATATATTATTAGTCAATTCTTGTGGTGGCTTCCATCTGCTTTCCTGTAAAATTATGGATGTAGTATTCGTCTTATAATTATAGAAGGCACTTGGATGCAATAAAAAGTAATTGCTCTGATCCCGCCTCCCCTATTTATTTCACTTTCATCCCCGGCTTTCTAATCCAGAAGCCCGTCAAAATAGACCATATAAGAGTTATGTGACGTGAGGACAAGAAAGGGCTGGAGAGGAGGATCCATAGCATGTTTAGTTTAGTCTTTCAGTGTCTCTCATTGTTTGCTTCTGTTTCCATTTTTTAATTTGTTCTAAATTAGTTTGCAGTGAATTGTTTATGGCAAAATAGCCACTTGAGTCGGGGCAGTTTTGTAATCTTGATGCGTGCTTGCTTTTCATTAGTGCGATTTTCCTGTTTAAGATAAGAAGTCTGATGAGGGTTGGAATGTTTCAGGAATTGCCAAAAGGAAATTGGTTTTGTTGTGGGGACTGCAACCAAATTCACATGTCCTTGCAGAAAATTATACTTGATGGATCAGAAAAGCTTTCGAAATCACTTTATAGTTTTATAAAGACGAAGGGAGATGCTGGTATTGATACTGATTGCGATGTAAGATGGAGACTTCTTAGTGGAAAAGATGCTTCTTCTGAGAACAGAGTAGTTCTTTCTAAAGCTGTTGGCATTTTCCATGTAAGTATTTAAGTTTCTGATGTTACCTGTTCATTTAAGATTGTACATTTTTTAATTACGTCTTGATAAAAATGCTTTTCTTAGTGTAGTGTTTCATTTTTTGCCTAAATATTACTATTTTTTAAGAGGTATTTTTGTTTTGAATTTTTGTCCTCAGGAACGCTTTGACCCTATTATTGATGCGCTGACTGGTCGAGATCTTATTCCATCGATGGTTTACGGGTGAGGAATAGAATTAATTTTATATGCTTATTTTCCTTGCAGTATAGTTGTGGTATGTTATCATTTTGTCGGTTTCACAGGAGGTCCATGAGAGATCAAGATTTTGGAGGGATGTATTGTGCAGTACTAACTGTCAAGTAAGAAATGTGCTATTTGATATTGGGTGTTATGCATCTCAATTGTTGAATAAGAGGATGAGTTCTGATGTTATTTTTGCAGCTCAACGGTTGTATCAGCTGGTATTCTTCGAATTTTTGGACAGGGTGTTGCAGAACTTCCACTAGTTGCAACAAGTACTGAAAATCAGGGACAGGTACTGGTTCTGAAACATAACTGCTACTAGTTGTAGCAAGTACTGGAAACCATGTTTTTAATGTCTCCGCTGATGTGGTAACTTCATGAGTGTATGTTGGGTAACAAATTGGATCCTTATAGGAATTAAAATTTCACATGGAAATAGAGGCGAAGAGGTACAAATTTTGATGCAGGAAGCCCAATCAAAAATTACAAAATAACAAGGGAGCTCAAAATATGCTGATATAAAAACGTTTTGCGACAAGAAAGCTTAAAAGGAAAATAAAAATTATATGGACGCCAGTGTTTTTTTTATTGATATCATTTATAATTTTTTTTAGTTTTGTTTATATATTTAATATGTATTTATGAGAGCTTCGTATATCTAAAGTGTTTCATTGGCAAACATGCTTCCCTGGTGTGGTAGCGCTTTTTGACGCTGAATAAACATTGCCCAATGAAGGGTGTGTTTATTGGAACACGTTAAATGCCCCAATATGTTGATAGTATTAGCCAAAACACATGGTATTATTGGAAATGTGAGAATGTGCACTATTGCTTCTATATGGATATTCGTGAATATTCCATGACATGGATGTGGCCAGACTCTAGCAAAATATACCAACTCTCCTTGTGTGTACCTGTATAGCATGTGAATGTGGATGCACCTGCATGTATGGTTGTTTTTGTACATCATAAATGTGTTCCTTTCTAGACTGATTTGACTGCGACTTGCTACAGGGTTATTTTCAGACATTGTTTTCCTGTATAGAGAGACTTCTTGGATCATTAAATGTGAAGAATCTTTTGCTGCCAGCTGCTGATGAAGCTGAGTCAATATGGACAAAAAAATTTGGCTTCAAGAAAATAAGCCAAGATGAGGTACGTGTACTATATGCAGATTGTAGAGGCTTGCTTATGACATTGAAATTGTGATTGATTGACATAAATTATTTTCCTTTTGCAGCTTCGCGAATATGCAAAGGGTTCTCATGTGATGTCCTTTCAAGGGACATCAATGCTCCACAAGCTGGTTCTCAAATGTGAAGTTATGGATAGCTAACATATATATACGGTGCCTCCTTTTGTAGGATTGGAAGAGCCATTTTTGTAGTGCCTTCTTCTCTTTTGTTTTATTTTCTTTTTTGTGTACAGGGAGAAGAAGTCTGCAATTTTTGAAGTGTACAGGTGATGAGTTTCTTTCTCGTAATGTATTTTTTGACTGACGCCTAGACAGCAGGCTACAACAGAAAGAAAAGAAATAATTATTAGATCCGATTGAACAGGATGATTGCTATTAACGGGGTGAAAACTAATCTTAAGCTGTGGGAACAACAGTAGCTGATTTGACTAGATCAATTTAAACACGTTTTTTCTTTTTTGTAAAATTCTATTTTTTCTGTTGTAGAGAAAAAAGACATCAGAACAGAATATTCTTATGGTATTTGCCGCAATCAAACAGTTGCTTTCCGCAATCCTCACGCAAATGCATAACGGAATACACGTGCAAGCTCTTGCTAACATAATAAATACTGTCTACCCTTATTCCTCGAATGGTATCCCCCTTTCATTTGAACTTCTCTCTGATTTCTTTTCCTATGAATTCCAAGAATAGTGCTAGACAATATTTGTTATTTAAGGAATGTATTGATTAAGCATTTTTGCCTCCCTCGATTTACTATCTAATTTGACTCATGGAGAGTGCATTAGCATGCGTGCGTGAAGAAATGTGAAGAGCCAACGACGCTAGAGAGTATAATGTTGGGAAGAACCAACTATTTCATTCTCACCGAGAAGTTCCAATGACTGATGTATGTTCAATAGTCAGTCGTTATAATGTTAGCATGACGGATTGTTCCATTTACATTCCCTTGGTTTCTTACCTTGTTCGTCTCTTCTCCTGCTGCCTGATTTTCTCTACCTCTTTTCCCTTTGTTTTCTCACAAGGAAAAAATTGGGTTAGTTTTTTGGAAAGCAGAACTAATAGGATCTGTTTTTTTAAGCACATTGCACTCGTGTTACATCTCTAAATATTAAACCTACATTTTAAAGGAATTAACCGAATTTAATGCAAAGAAAGTAAAATAATTGAAGTGCATACACTAGTTTACTTGAATTTTTGGTATCATTGCTTCATACTTTCTTGAGTACATGATAGAACACGAATGCCGTCCATAGCCATTATTGTTTTAAACACAAGCAATATATAATATGGTGCCTGAAGCCATATGATGGTGTGATGCCCCGACCCGAAAATCAACCCGGGCTGGGGGTTCGAAGACGATAAAAAATCGAACCCATAACTGGGAGCATCGAACTCTGAGTGCGAGAGTCTTCTTGTTCTTCTACGTGCTTCGGAACTTTAGTGTTCCGTTACGCGTAGTCTAGAATAAACTTAATTATATAACTAATTCGGATCGGGCTAACGTTACTTTGCCGTTGGTTATCGAATAACATCCTCGATGTTACTTCGATACGATCGGATCTGTACGTAGTTCTGCCTACTGGCTACTACATGCATCAAACAATACAAAAATACATATGTATACCCGAATATTTAATCGGGGTTATACGAAAACCCATAAAACACTGGCAACACATATCTCACTTTATCATAAAGACGAGCACCACATGACCACCACAACATGACTCACTCTATCCCAGAGCAAAACCATTACATTCACACGTCTCGCTCCATCACTGAGCCGAGACCACATGCCTCACACGTCTCGCTATATCACTTAGTCGAGATTGCACGCATTACACGTCTCGCTCTATCATAGAGTGAGATGGAACACAATCATAGGTCTCGCTCTATCATTGAGCCGAGACCGAACACACACACAACACATCTCTCTCTAACCCAGAGCGAGACGGCACACATTATGGCATATAAGCATAGCATATCATAATATAAACATACGCACAACTCGTCTCTCTCTAACCCAGAGCGAGACGGCGCACATTATGACATATAAGCATAGCATATCAGAATATAAACATATGCACAACCCGTCTCTCTCTAACCCAGAGCGAGACGACACACAACATGACATATAAGCATAACATATCATAATGTAAAAGATCATAGCATATCATTGTAACGACCTGAATTTTAGGGGTTATGAAGTTTTTGTCCTACCTAAATTATAAGTTGCAGTTGATGTAGTTTGAACGGGTAGAACGGTTTTTGAGTTAGAGGCCGAGCTTGAAAGGGTTGGCTGTGGCAAATTGCGAGGACGCAATTCTTTTAAGGAGGGAAGAATGTACTATCCCTAATTTTTCCGAGTTTCAAAATTTAAATACGTGGAAATTATGGTGTTTGACCTATTGATATTCTTATTAGAATAACTTTCTCCCTAGATAGAATTTGGGGCTGAAACTAATTCTATTGAAAAGTAGACAGAAAGAGCTTCGAAACGCCACCAAAATGCGCGAATCGGAGTCCAGATGAGGGAGAAACGACCATTTGAAGTTGAACATATTGTGTAGGACCCATTTACCCGAATTGAACGCGCGAACTGTCTGTTTAAGTTGTGATGTGGGCCTGATAAATTACTGTTCTGAAATTGGGTTTTTGAGGTCTAATTCCTCATGGGATTAGGAGCCCTAATCCCATACCTATAAAAGGCCTTCTCAGGGCACAATTTGGGGGTCTTTTTGCCCGATGAGAGTAGAGAATTGAGGCTTTTTAGAGGGGTTCTGGCGGTGAAAAAGGCGAAGAAGGTGGTTCCGGTGAAGCTCCGGTGAGGCTCTGGTGGCGAAAGATCAACGGCAAACTGGCAATTAAGGTAAGTTGGTTATCGTAGTCTCGAGTCAATTAAATCTATGGACAGAAATCTCTGTAATAAGTTTGAAATTTCTTATTCATTTAATGCAGAGATCACTCTTCCCGTAATTACGCGAAACAGTGAATCTGCAGAATAAAAATTTGCACTTTACGGCAACTGGCCGGCCATTGGCTGGTTGGTCTCCTTCCGGCAAGAAACCCTGGTCGCTGGGTGAGAGCGACTGGAAGATAACCGCCGGCGGCAGATTCCACCACCGTCGTGCGGGCCTGTACTTCAAAAAAAAAAAGAGGCTGGCAGCACTGGCCCCGGTCGCGCCGTTGTGGCCGCTCAGGCCTGGGTCGCACCAGCCGTGGCTACGCTAGCCCCGGTCACGCTGGACGTGGCTGCACTAGCCTCGTCCGTGCTGGCCCTAGCCGCAATGGCCCTGGTCGCAGAGGCGGCTCCGCCGCTCGGATTCACAGAGAAAGAAAAAAATGGCTCTTTTGGCCTCAAGCCGGCCACCGGACGGTAGCGGAATTGATGTAGTCGGTTCCGCCACACCCCGGCGGTCCGGAAGCCTGAGGTCCGGGGCCCCTCCACCGCTGTGCAGGCAGCGCTGCCAGAGGCCAGGCGGCCTCTGGCCGGCCTTGAGGAAGACGACCTGCAGTGCGGGTCGTCGTCTTGCTGGACCGGGTCAGGTTACCTAACCCGATTCGGCCCAACTAAAAAATAAATAAATAATTGAACTGGGTCCGGTTCAGTGAGCTATAACTTTCATAAAAATGCAAAATAATTTATGAAGAACCATGGTTGTATGCCGAGTGTCTGTACCAAGTTTCAGACTAGGAGAAAATCTGAGAGCCTCTGAAATGGCTAATTTACTCTTGTGAGTGTAGCATAGAATAATCATTAATGATTGAATTTAGGGCCTCCGGTTCAAGGGCCTATAAGTGGATTTATAAATTAAGAAAAATCTCAGGGAGATTCCTGTGAGTATCCTAAATTTGGACCAAGCCATAAGCTAAGTAAAAATCCCAGTAAGTAGATACTTGACTGTTTTACCCATAGAGTTAAGGTAAGACATCTAATTGAACCAGAGTCGGTTCAAGGGGTTTACGACCCCGTTAAACGGAAAGAAAATTACCACGGGTTCACAATGTCAAGGTGTACCCTTGGGATTAGTGTTGAACCTGTCAAGGTTCAGGGAAGCCCTGAACAAAAGACAAAGATACCCTTGTGCAGGTTGGTCGTATTCGTGTGGATGGAATTAATAGGCCAATGTGATACTGAAACCTTTTGAGAGGTTAAAGAATTACCCGAGTGCAGAGAGGATTGTATCCAATGTTGGATAATTACTCTAATGCCCTTGGGTGTATTACGATTAGTTTAATAAAGATTTAATAAGTTAACCCATGGAGGGTTAGGGCACGAGAGCTCGAGTAATTATAATATCATTGTTGATTTTGATTATTGATATTATGATATGCTTAGACCTGTGTAGTTCTTATGGTTTATGTTGTTCTTTGTTTTGATTTATGATATTGATGTTGTGATAGTAATTTATCACTATCTTTAAATTATTGAAAGAATAATTGTTTGGGGTTTGATAGCTTTGGATTGGGCAAGAATACCTAATCAAGATAAAAACTAAAATACCTTAGAGGGGTCTGGGACTAGTTCATACAGTGAACAAAGCCTTTGACCTGATGATTTGCCTTGGTTGATGAACCGATGGCATGTCTCGAGTTGTAAACCTTAGTCTAAAAGGGACTAATAGTGTTTGGGATAGTCATTTGGAATCCTGGCTTATAGATGAGCAAGATAGGGTTTAGAATGATTTCCTGAGTTTTAGCTCTATTGAGGAGCCGCTGATTTGACCGTGTAGTTACACCTCCCCATTGGAGGGAGTTCTTTGTGAGCCGGGCTCACCGCAGATCTATTGAGGATCTTTTAGTGTACACGCAATTAGGGTCGCTGACATCCTGCTTGGTTGGCGTCTCTGACCACTTCTATTCAGGTGCAGTTGTGGGCCATGCCCTTCCACTCCGGTCAGGTCCTTATGGGCTAGGTTGGGAGATGACACTTCCTGGTGGATTCCAGGGGCATGGTGGATTCCAGGGTGTTTCTTATCATTTGTCACTTAGGTTGACATCTGATGTGTCTGTCTGTCTGTCTTTGGGATTATACGGGAATATTAATTATTGAACAATGGTTCGAGAGATAATTAATAACATTGATTGATATTGCTTATTTAATTAGAACAAGTGGAACGATTAAAGGACTTGCATAAAATGTAGGTTATTTGAAAATACTTAAGCATTGCATGTGTGATGTTATGCTTCTTAGTATAGTGTAGTATTAGGCAGAACTACGTTTGGATTCGATCTTATTGGAAACATTGGAGATGTTGTCTGATGAGTACGTAGGCAACTAACATCGGGTGATGTTGGCCCAATCCAAAAAATATTAATGAAGTCTTTTGTCCTTTGGAAGCTCTTCTCCTGTAGGCGGAGATGCTTCATTGTGGTTGTGGTTGTTGTTTGGTTTGCTTTGTTGCAGATTCTCTAGGCGACGACAAGTGAGACCAAGGCAGGTGAGCACAAGAGGTTTCCGCGTTTTTGTAACTCTGATACGTAAGTGTACCTTAAGCGTGAGAGTCAACTTGTTATTTATTTTCAGACGAGTGACAGACTTGTACTTAAATGGATGAGTTGGTATTTATGAATTTTCAGACGTTAAATAATATCATATGATTTGGTATTCGTATTTGTGAACCCCAGTTATCATGACCTGGATATTTAATCGAAGGGTTTGTTTTGTATTTAA
The DNA here is from genome assembly GCA_035235625.1 of Saururus chinensis. Classification (NCBI taxonomy): domain Eukaryota; kingdom Viridiplantae; phylum Streptophyta; class Magnoliopsida; order Piperales; family Saururaceae; genus Saururus; species Saururus chinensis. The sequence goes on from CP141141.1 coordinate 7,885,617, forward strand.
AGAAAAAAATTTTTTTACCTACCGTTCGAGCTATTAAAAAATGCTTTTAAAAATCCGGGTCGTGACAATCATGGCATAGCGTATCCCTTATCTAGCACATGCATTCTATAATTAAAATAGGAGGTCATAAATGCTTACTCCCCTAATGTCTCGCGAGGTAGCAATATTCGGGGTACTCGTTTCTGGGTGTCCTCCCCATCAGATTCGGAGATAGCGAACATAGCCTCCTCTAACCTCTGCACGTTCCTTGCCTTGTGCCAAAAGACGACTGACCAACTATCCCCTTTCTGCGCCCGTAAGCGACAGACAGAACATCCCTTTTCCCCGGGACGTTCCCCACACTGTGTGGCCCTTTGGTGAAGTATGGATCCTTCCCTACTTCCAGTGACAACCCACGCTGCAGCCCGTGATGGAGGACGGAGTCCCCTTTTTTCTCCAGGCCACTCTCTCTCTCTCTCTCTTCGGGCAGGAGGGTGGCGGATAGAGCCCCCTCTTGCCCCAGGCTGTTCCCCCTTCTAAGGATGCTAACTTAAGGAATTGACCATGCCATTGTATAGATCACCCTCGAATTAGGTAGGAACGCCTCAAGAACCACTTGAATCAGACTTAAAATGAGTGAGAAACGAAGAACAGAAGTTTCTAAACGTGGGAGAGTGTAATGTCCAGGAAAATTTAGGTATTTTTTTAGATTTTTCCTGATTTTTTCCCTATTTTTTGGAATTTTTGGGAATTTGGAAAATTTGGGGTATGCAGAACAGTTTTTGGGATGTGCAGAAAGGTCTGCAGAGCCCATTGCAGGCCCAATTAAGTGGTGAACGGACCACTTAATTTGGGAGGGTTTAAACCACTTAGGAGTCCCTATCCTACTTGGTTTAATCCTTACCCAATTAAGCCCTAATCCCCTCTTTATAAATTTAGATGTTCCCTTAGTTCTAACTCTAATTTTTGCGCTAGAAAAATTGGAGAAGAAAGGTGGTTGATGGTGGAGCTCCTGTGATTGTGGATCGACGACAAATAAGTGTTTGAGGTAGGTTTGATGTCTTAGTTTCGAGTTAAGATTAGTGATTATTTCATTAGATAATTGAGTTGTAGATTACATGATTAGAAAAATCTGCATGATGTTTTGTAAATAAGGTAAATAGTAATCTTCGTAATGTTTTTTTTTTTCTCAATTTTGAAACCGTTGCAGAGATCATTGTTCCCGTAATTACGAGGAACAGTAAATCTGCAGAAGGGAAGAAAATAAATTTCTGTGGCTGAGTGACCAGTCGCCGGCTGGCCTCCGGCCGACTGACCCTTCTTCCACGAGTGGTCGGATATTTGCTTCTGACCCAAACTTTGGTTGCCGGAAGAGAATCATATGCACAGAAGAAAAAAAAAAAGAACTTGCTGTCGCCCTGCTCTGTTTTGGGCCAGAGCAGCTTGGGAGTGGCCAGTACCCGGCGAGAAGAAGTTAGGTGAGGGTACTGGCTATACCCATTCTCTGGCCGCATTCTGCCACTGGCCATAATGGCTTGATGCAGCGGAAAAGGACGGCGGGGTTACAACGGATGGTTGTTGATCAGAAAATCGAGATGTGGCTGAGCAGCAGAATTTGTTTAACAACCTCAAAAATAATTTTTGACCGGCAACTAGCGATCAGAGATTTAGGATCACCCTGGTCGGCCTTCCTTCACTGGATAGCTCTTTGTCTTTTGTGGTTTGGTGGAGTTCTGCGTAACTGTTGGACATCAGAGGGGAGGGCGACAGCGTGGATGTCTGGCGCGTGCCGAGGCGCTTGTCCGTCGTCCCATGAAGCCCCACCATTTTAAGGCCGGCGCCGCCGGTGAGGCGAGCTCCGTTGGAGCTCTCGTTTGGAAATGAGAAAAAGGGGAACACACTGGAGGTTGAAGACAATCTCAGGCCGGTTGGCTTGAGGTCATCAACCCGGACCGGCCTGAACCGGGCCACTGGGCTGGGCCCAATGGGCCGGGTTCCAGGGCCCAAACCTTAAAAACAAAGAGAGAGAAATTTACATTAGAGTAAATTATGTCAAACGTGTTCTGGGCAGAGGTGCCAGTTGGGCTTATTGAATCGTAGAAAAAAAATATACATATATATATATATATATATATATATATATATATATATATATATATATATATATATAACGTATCCTACCTAGTACATATATGTGCAATATGGTACATATGAACTGTTTTTGAAATTTAAGTGGAATTCAACCGTTCTGTCGGCCCGAGCCCTATGCAGACAATGAAGCTGGGCTTCTTAGTGATTTTTGAGCTTGAAACACAAATAGTTATGGCTAAATTATTTATGAGTTGTTAGACTTTATTAAATTGTTCTATGTGTATAGTTGCATCTTGAGAATTAATGCATAGAAATTAATACAGAATAATGGTTAAGGGTAGAAGGCTTTGGATTGGGGGTTGACACCTAATCAAGATAAAGACTAAATTACCCTTAGAGGTTCGAAAACCCGTTTATGAATTGAATGGGGGTTCTGACTTGGCATTTGACTTGGTTGATGAACCAAGGATGGTTTTTTTTGGGGGGGGGGACCTTAACCTAGCTTGATGAGGTTATTGAGGTTAGGGTTGACCTTTGAGTTAGCTCTATTGATGAGCCATTTGATTTGACCGTGTAGTTGCACCTCCCTATTGGAGGGAGTTGTATGTGAGCCGGGCTCACACTGGTCTATTGAGGATCACATAGTGTACACATATTTAGGGTCGCTGACATCCTGCTTGGTTGGAGTCTCTGACCACTTCTGTTCAGGTGCAGTTGTGGGCCATGCCCTTCCACTCCGGTCAGGTCCTTATGGGCTAAGTTGGGAGATGACACTTCCTGGTGGATTCCAGGGTTTCATTGTGGATCATCCTAAAGGGGTGGTCTATGGTGGGTATCATTTGTCACTTAGGATGACATCTGATGTATGTTTTTGTCTATGAAGTTAGGTGGATTATTGGTTTTTCCCAAGAGGGAAAAACTAAAGGGAAATTATAATGAGGACTGTTTTGATAATTGGTTCAAGTGGAAACCTAACAGTTTTGCATAAAATGTAATAACATTTTGAATTCATATTATTCAGCTTCCTACTGGGTATTAGTATACTCAGTGACTTGGTTTTGCAGGATCTTCTTGTGAGGACTAGCAAGATCGGGACTGGACTTTTAGATTGAGGATGACTTAGCTCTAGTAGGATTTAGTTTCATTATTTTAGTACATTTTGAATGGTTGTAATAATGGCATGTGAGCCAACTTTGATTAGTTGCTTATTTCCAGACAGATGTAAGGGTTGCACTTAGATGGATGGTTCATTTATTTGTGGATTTTTGGTTACTCTTATATGATATTATATGATTTGCTATCCGTATTTACGAACCCCAATGATTATGACCTGGATACTTAGTCGGCTGAATTGATTTGATTTTTTTTTTTAAAAAAAAATTATCGTGATTTATCGATGGTTCTGTATGAAAAAGGTTTTTTAAAAATTCAGGTCGTGACAGAGAGAAATGGGAAAACATGGGAGAGAATCCCTTCCCCTCTTCTGGATGCCGTAGGTGCTATTTATAGAAAAACTGGAGAGATGTGAGGCTGACACATGTCAAGCTTATTTGCTTGCGTCATCAATCCTATCCACTTCGTCAGCAATCCTATCTGCTTGTGTCATCAATCCTATCTGCTTGTGTCATCAATCCTATCCGCTTACGTTATCAATCCTATCTGCTTACATCATCAATCCTATCCTCTTCATCAGCAATCCTATCCACTGCATCGTCGATCCTATCCAGAAAGATATTATTTTATTTTAAATAATATCCTGACCTCAAAACGCGATAGCTTCCAACCTTGACATTGGAATGACACGTTTTTGATACCGATGGACTCGTGTCGATGAGCCCTTCGAAATAAGACCATACATGGGTAGGTTATCCCGTACTTTTGTGTAGGTCCCGCCCATATGACATGCTTCTCGGGGCCATAGCTTTTGCTCCTGACCTCCGTTTTACGCATTCTTCAATTTGGTACACTCGTTACTACGAGCTCTACCCGGATACGGGGATTTCACCTAATGAAACCCCCTAACACTAATATCAAATTACTAAATTACCGTTAACCGCCCCGGGTTAAGCATAACCGGAAAACGGGTTGTTACAGATGGTGGCCTTACTACCATACCAATGTGAAAATGTAATAGATTGATGCACAATTATGAGGGTTTACCCTAGTCTCATCAAGACTAATAGGGTTTGAGATGTTCTCTAAGTTATATCTCATTAGATAAGTTATTTATTGGGCCAATTTACAATGTAAAGATGGCCTAATTTGTTAGATAAATACTTAACTTGATAAAATTAATGTAGTCTATGTTTTGAATGTTTGGGGGTAAAGGCCTTAAGCTTGTATGGGTTATATATTATTTATATTTTTGAAGATATATCTCTTAAAGTTGGGAGGGTGGAGATTGTGATACTTACATACTTTCTTTACTACCATGACAGTTGAGTAATGGCCAGCGAGGTCTTTACCGCGGGTCTCATGCAAGCCTTCACATGACCATATAGTAAGTACAAAAAACGAAGTTCCATGAGCATAATATAAGGTTTGTGTTTCTCGCCAATTTGTGTCCATGAGCACAATTAGGATCAACTTCTCGAGATTCATGGTAGGCTATTGAGAGCCTTGAGAATTATGGTCAAGCTGTTACTAAGCAGTCTACTCTAATATTAGAGTTTAGTATCTCGGGATTTCTTCAATAGTCGAGTTATCTTTAAGCGAACATATATTTATATTATGTTAAACCTAAAGTTGAGTCAGAATGATGAAATGTGGTTAATGTCATGTTTCATTTTAGTTAACATATGATGTGTTTGTTTATCCAAAAAATTGGCCAGTAGTATTAATTATCAAACAAGAGTTATAAGATAATTAATAATATTGATTGCTATTAATTATTAATTATTATAAATAAAATAATTAAAAAACTTGCATAAAATGTAAGTTGATTGAAAATACTTAAGCATTGCATATTTGATGTTGTGCTTCTTTATATATTGTAGTTTTTAGGCAGAAATATGTATGGATCCGATTTTGTTAAAAATATTAGAGATGTTGTCTAATGAGTACGTAGGCAACTAACATCAGGTGATGTTGGCCCGATCTAAAAAATATTAATAAATTTATTTGTTCTTTTGAAAACTCTTCTCTTGAGGGTAGAGAGGTTATGTTGTTATTTTTGTTTGGTTAGGTTTGATTTGTTGCAGGTTTTTCATGCGGGGACTAGTGATACTTGGACCGGTAATGTAGTTCATTGTTTCTGTAATTCTGGTAAGTGTGTGTGTGTTTAACATGAGAGTTAACTTAATTACTTATTTTTAGACTAATGAAAGACATGTACGATGGATAGGCTATTCTTTATGTAATTCGTATTTGTGCACCTTATTTATCATGACCTAGATATTTAATCAAATGATTTGTGTTGTATTAAAAAAGAAAGAATGCTTTTTAAAAAGGCTTTAAAAATCTGAGTTGTGACATAAAATCTTTTAGTCTTCTATCTTGAGCCATAAGAGTACGTGTGTTCTCATTTTGCAAGTCCATTAATTTCAAATATGACTCGACTACAATTGCATCTAATAAGATTTTAAGACTAACTATATACTTAAGGTTTCTGACATAATTTTGACAAAAAATTAGTGAATTAATCTAACATATGACGCATATGTTCTTATAGCCTCTTCCAATGCTTCATCTTCTCAATTTTAAAGAAAAAATCTCAAAGAAGGAATGGCTAAAATATTTAATATTAATGCAAAAGAAATGGATGAAGACAAAGTCAAGGAATTTCTTGATTCATTTCTCAATGAGATTGAGAATGAGCCACATGAAGGACAATGAAAGAGACTACCACAACCAAAAGAAGATGTTTCATTATCTCCACAGAAAGTTGGTAGCGATTTTCACCAACCAAAGGAAGATCCTTCATAGAAAGTTGATGTGGGCCACCACTAAGAATGCTGCCAAAGCTACCTCAATAATGCTTCTGTCGCCTGCATGCTACTACTACCAATTATGTGGCCTTTCCATGTCACCTCAATTATACTGCTACCCGCTTCAAAAATGTTGCTACCCAAACAATGACATTGCATGCCTTATCTCTTGGTTTCAATTCATGAGTTAACAAAGAAAAGAAGACATGGTTTAAAAATAATTTTGACAACTTCAAAAAAACCGCAATTAGAGAACAATGGTATAGTCGTATGAATAATGCTCGGAAAAATATATTTTTATTTGAATGGTATGAAAATGAGTATATGGATCTTCTTAAAAGTATGCTTGATGACCTACTAAAAGAGGATCATATTATTGTAATTTCAAAAATGACTAAAACTTGGAAACTAATGATAACAGGGAGATTGAATCTGTCCTACCACCTATTGAACAAATTATGTTAGGATCAGATAAAATCATAGCTAGTCTTATAAAAATACAAGAAAATTCAAAATAGAAAATTTTGTTGTATTAACTAGAAAAAATAGTTGTAAAAATACAACATTAAGAATAGGGAAAATTATTTAAATAATAATTTTTTTAAAAATATTTACCACATTGAACCACTTTGGGAAAAATTCCCAAAGTGGTGTTGCTTTTTGCTACATAGGCGCCAGCCAAGTCGCTGGCGCTTGCGTGAGTTTTTTTTTAGTTGATTTCATCCTTTAGAAGGATGAAATCAGTTTTAAGTTGATTTTGTCCTTCTAAAGGATGAAATCGGTTAAAGGTTTATATTACTTAACCCGATTTCGTCATTTAGAATAACGAAATCATAGTAACTTGATTTCGTCCTTCTAAAGGACGAAATTACATGATTTTTTTTTAAAAAAAGTTCACGAAGCTGTGCATAGAGTTGTTTTTGCTCTACAGGATAAATGTAGTGATATCATCGCTGGTGTTGTCTGGTCGACGAGAGCGATAATGCTGTAGCAAAAGTGCATCTTGATGATGCCGATGCCCCCTTCGGGGGCACCGGAGCTGTGATCAAAATCCAAGCAGAAGATCTCGTGGAAGGGGTCGCAGTTGTAGATGTGGAAATCGCAGTCGGTGCCGATGGAGAAGTCGTGGTCCTAATTAAAAGAGAGGTGGAAGAAGGTGCGGTGGAAAGAGGAGTCAGGCTCATAGTGAAATAATAAATAAGGGGTCACCTTCATTTCTATATTGATAGCATTCACAGTAATAGGTACGTGAAACAATAAATAAATCCTGGAAAATACAAAATTTCAAGGATATAGAACATCTAAATTTAGCTTGGCTAGTAAGAAGGTAAAATTATATTGTCATTTTAGAAGTAAATTACATAAATGCCCTCGAAGTAGATCAATGAAAATATTATTGACAATGAAATTTATGTCTTGTCAAAAATGATAAATGCCCAAAAACATCCCTTTAGATAGCATGATAACCATTTTATAACAGGAAAATTCTTGCATAGCGCATGCACCAAGGACAAGCTCACAAGTCAGAATTTCAATAACCCGATTGACAACTTCAAGAGACAATGAAGGTAAATATTTATTGATATCAATGTAGCACATAATGACATAAGTAGCACATATACCAAGGACAAGCTCACAAGTCAGAATTTCTCAATAACCCGATTGACAACTTCAGGAGACAATGAAAGTATACATTTATTGATATCAATGTAGCACATAATGATATAAGTAGCATTGAAAAACGAGGTAAGGGTCGTGATTTCGTCGTTCAAAACGATGAAATCACGACAACGAACCTTTTTACTCAGTTGTCCCTCTTATATAAGTAGGTAAGAGAAGAAATATTAATAATCAATATCTCAACCCATATTCAATATTCTTTGGTTTTGAAATAAAAATACCACATAATTCGGACTTAAAATTTATTATAGGAAAATAGGATCGAAAATCCCTAAGTTAGGGTCTAAGGTTTTATATTGTGTAAACCGAGCAACTAACACATTTAGCCAGAAATGATCAACCATGAGGTGATTCATCCAATCTGTGATTTCCAAAGTATGACTTGTGAGAAGCAAAAACACAGTAAAAGGTCCAATTTTTTACTACATTTTAACCCGTGAAGTGAAGTTCCAGCCGTAAAGTTAGTTTTGACTATGAAGCCAGTTCCAGCTATAAAGGTGAGGTTTGACCCAAAAATATACTCACGCGGCCCCGGTAAAGAAATAATTTATGGCAAAGATCAGCAGCTACTTGAGAAAATATATTAAAAAAATACTACCTGGAAAGCACAAAAATGTTTGACAGAATATATTAAAAAAATAATAAAGGACGAAATCGCCTTAAGTTGATTTTGTCATTCTAAAGGATGAAATCAGGTTAAGTAATATAAGCCCTTAGCCGATTTTGTCCTTTAGAAAGACGAAATCAACTTAAAACTGATTTTGTCCTTCTAAAGGATGAAATCAACTAAAAATAAAAATAAAAAGCCACGCAAGCGCCAGCGGCTTCGCTGACACCTGCATGGCAAAAAGTAACACCACTTTGGGAAAAAGTGGTCCAATTTGGTAAATAAGTTTTTTAAATTATTATTTCCCTTAAGAATAATAGGTCAACAAAATGAGAAAATATATAAAAAAAAGTCTAATAAAAAAACAATAATATGATAATCAATATTCAATGAACGAGTAGTAAAAACTAAATGTGAAAAATAAATAGATATTCCAATAATAACTGAACAATTAATGAAAAGGATAAAAAAAAATTGATTAAAAAAAATGGAAAATCTACAATAAATATTTGAGAGGAAGAGCCATGTATGGAATGAAAATAAGAAACTGCTGAAATAAATAAATTAAAAATTATTACAAAAGACCAACTCTTGTAAACATATTAATTGACGAAGATGATAAACCTATTGAATAAAATGGTAAGTCTCTATTAGTGTGGACTATGGATGGTTTATTAGAATGTCAAATCCTAAAAAACATGTCAAGAAGTGATTATATACACCAATCCGTGTAAAATAATTAATAATAGTCAAGAAGCAATTGCTAATATGATCACACCCTCTTTTCCTAGTCTATTAAGAGGATGGTGGAAAAACTTTCAGACCCATGAACAAAAATATCAAATAATCCATGCTTATAAAACTGCTTCAGATGGAAATTAGACAAATGAAGTTGACACAGTTTACTCCTTAATCATTGATATTGTGAGACATTTAATGGGAAGACCTAATGCAATTTATGAAAAAATAAGAGAACAATTAATTAGTCTAAGTTGTTCAAGTTTAACAAACTTAGAATGGTATAAGGATACCTTTCTATTTAAAGTATATCAATTGTAAGACTGTTCAACTATGTTTTGGAAAGTAAACTTTTTCTTTGGTTTACCCTCTCTTTGTGGTCAAAATGTTCGTACAACTTCAAGTGAAGAAAGTAATGCAACAATTCGTTATGATCTACTTCAATATGGAGATATAATACCAATAGTAAACAAAGTAGGATTATCTTTATGTAATGATCTTAAAATAAGAAGTCAATTGAAACAACATAAGATGTTAGGAAGAAAAGAACTTGGAAACTTTTGATATCAATTTGGCTTGTTAGATAATTTTTTTTTTGAAATCTAATGACAAGAAAATACTTTTTAATAAAAAACTGAACAAAGCAAATAAAGCCATTTAAACAAAGAAAAGAACAAAAGTTTAAAACCCAAAGAAAAGTTAAAAGAATACCAATATGTTTCAAATGTAAAGAAAGAGGTCACTATGAAAATAAATGTCCAAAAGAAATTAAGAAAATCAACTAATTATTCTAGAATACGACTCAAAATTAAAAGAAAAACTTGCATAATATATAAATGAAATTGTAACATTCTTGATTTGTATGCAATTTCCTCCAACCTTTCTATTATTTTTCTATTCAATTTTAGATGGGGAAATTTGACTCTCAACATATTTCTTTTTTGTCTTTTTTATTCGGTATTTGGACAGGGGGCCATGGTGCACCTCATGTATTGTTGGCGGAAAAAAGGAAAAAATGTAGGGAAAATAAGAAGAAAAGAAGAGAGAAGTGAAAAAATAGATAAAATGGGCGCTGGTGTGCCCAGTCAGCCCATTTTGGGTGAAACCCCCCACCAGCTATGTTTCCTCCCTACCTAGTTTGCCAACCCCTCACTGCAGCCGCTGGCTATCAGGCTCCCTCCAAAGTAGGTCTGACCGGTCTTGCCCGGCGACGATAGGGTGTTGCTGGCCCCATGCTTAGCTTCATTGTCGACCTAGCCTCTCTTTCCCCCTCCCCTCCATTCTGCAGTGCCATGGAGTGTTTTGGGCTGCCCTTGCCGAAAGTTGCTGACTTACATCGATTTTGGCTCCGTTTGGCTACCAAAAAAGTGGTGGTGTTGGCGAGAGCCGCCCTCCCTTCCCCCCCCCAAAAAAAATCCTTCTTAACCCTCTAGCGATCCTTCTCTCCTCCCTTCAGCCTTGTACGACCTTCTTCATCCTAGTTTTGAACACGAATCATGCTATCTTGTGGCCATTTTACCTCCACGCTACCGGATCTAGCCATGAACCCCATGGCACTAGCCAAGGTGCTGCCACACAATTCTTCCTCACCACCCAACTTGTACCCATGCCCCTTAAACTCACACTTGCAAGTGTCGGCCTTTAGAATCACCTTCGTGGATCTTCGTCCAAGGTGATTTCGGCTTCCGACGATCGCCACAAACCTTCACAGTCGACTATTGAACCTAGGTTTTGTCAGAGCCTCCAAACCCACTATTGGCCCTTTCCCCTAGGGTTGCCCCTTTGGCCACGTGTACAAGGGGCCACACATGTGTTTTGGGGTATATGCACTGCTTTTGTGGCCCCTAACCATCAGCTTGTGACCACCCAAATTTTTGGTACGTTTCTTAACACTAATAATAGAATTTTAATATATTTATAAAGTACTATTTTGATTTTTGTACCTAAGAGTTGTTGTAGAACTCTAAAAGATGAACATAAAGGTCTTCAAATCATTTAAATTGGACGTCAGGGCCCTAGGTAATGACCGTGAGAAGTATATACTATGGCAGGGCTCACGGTAAAACTATTGTAAAACCTATCCTTGAGTGATCTTGTTTCAAAGGGCTTGTCAATATGAGTCCATTGGTACAAATAACATGTAATTCCAATTTATTGTTAGAAAGTTATGATATTTTGAAATTTTGAGAAAAGAAATATATATAATAATAAAATATTAGCGGCTGAAGCAAGCACTGTGTCAGCCGTGCAACACACGGGTCTGCATTGCGAAACCGTGCGATGCTATTTCGTCCGCGCGCCACACACATGTCCCGGTCGCGCGGTGCGCTAACCACGCCCAAGTGCACGATGCGTGTCACACATGCGTCGCGCACCAATTCAGCCACATCACCTCATTTTTCCTATATAAATCCGACTTCCGATTTAGTTTTCATTTCCTAGCACATGTAAAACTTATGTTTCTTCATTCTGGGTCATTTTAAGTCCAAATCAGGCCATTCAAAAGGCATTTTCAGCTAAGTCGATTGTGCCGGACGTTGTGACAGGGCCAGTTTTTCCGTTTCAGCTCTCTACAATAATGAATTTTCCACCCCAAATCTAAGGTAGGGGGTCTTAAACTCTAACTTATGCTTTGCTCGTATCATTAAAATTTTATGCACCATTTTTAGTCTATTATGCTTATTAGCTTGAGTTTTTTTTTTAAAAATGTCATACTCGTGTTATGTTTTATATACCCTGATTTGTGTCATGGAACTTGCATTTTCTGGATAATTCTAGGGTTAAACCTAGAATTGTAATATTTTATCTGGATACCTACCAAGAAAAGTAATTTGTATGGCGCACCCATGGGTGTGGAGCATCATGGGAAAGCTCCTAACTTACTAAGCTTCCCGTTGCCCAATGAGCGTTGGGAGGAACGTTGTTCGGTATCACGGCTCTGGATTTATCGTTAGCGGACGAACCGATGCTTTCTAAATTTGTTTCTAAATTACTTTTCTGAAACAAACTTTATTCCGCATGTTGAGTAGAAACATACTCACCCACCCCCAGATTATGCAGGAACTACAACTAGAATGGAGATAAGAGACAAAAAGTTATCCAAACAAGTTATGTGGTGGCTGCTTTAGATATAATCTTTGTAACTATTTTGTGATAAGTATGTAAAGGCATGATATGCCTCAATTTTGTATAACTATATGCTCTGCACACAGTGATCACAGGCATGTACTTAAATATTACAATGTTCCATGAATTTGATATAATATTTTGGCTATGTAATTACACCAATGTTTTGTTTGAAAATAGAATATATCCAATTTCATGTGTTATATGCATCGATGGCCATCATGTTCTGTCATGTGGATATGATTTACACGTGTCGGACGAAGCTTTGTTATATGGTATACCATTATAAAATGGCGTTTGTCACATAGCTAGAACTGCCACCAATTGGATTGGACAACCATAGGCCTCCTCCAACTCTCCCCCATCCGCAAGCATATGCCTACACTCTCCACCAACTTTATGGGCCATCGACGATGAGACATCACTGCCGTTGGGTATTGTTCATGGTCGATTTGATGTATTGTGGCCGGCCGAGTACTTTTCAGCCTCCAGCCGATGTTCGTTTAGTCCTCCTTAATTGCTAGTTGCACCTGCCACTTCTATTTGGCACGACCTTGCTCTCATCCACCCTATTGCACCGTCATTGACCAAACATTCTATAATTAGAGGGCACTTCAACCCCTTGTCTTGTCATGATTACTTTTAGCGTTTCTTAAATCCTTTAGATAATAGCTCTCTCAACTAGGTGACTCTACAAACTATGCAGCCGATGCCAACACAATCATGTGCTTGCCATTGAATTCGCATGGATTACGAGATAGGGAACTTTGAACTTATAATTTTATGATAAGATATTTTAAATATTTAGTAGCATGATAAGATTATATGATTAATGCTTTGGATGTTATGTGATAATCTGACTACATGATATGAGAGGGAAAGATGACAAATTATGATATGTTTAATTATGCATATGACATGCATGTGAGCTATAAGTATGTTTGGTATATGTGGATTGTGTGTATCCTAGTGATGGCTAGTGAGTACATTGGTAAGATATGTGTTGAATTACAGGTGTGTGATACACAAGTATGATGAAGTATGTGTATGGGATACTGATGTGTGATGGACATATGGATGTATGATGGGTATACACATGTGTGAAGGATGTGTGTGTGTGTGTGGCACAAATGTATGTGCGATAACAGTAAGTGGTGATAGAGGGTTTCACATGGATTTCGATGTGGATATGTATCAAGATGACAGATGTCGGAGGGTGTATAATTGATGGTCAAGGGTTGGTTTGGATTGGATTGGGTGGAGTGTTGGATAAATGATTAGAAGGCTTGGGGGCTCAGGGAGTAAGAGAACATAGGGTTTGGAGTTTATGTGGGGGATTGTATGTAAGGACGCTCATTTTTGAACCGGTTTATTTTAATGTTATTTATTGGTTATTGTGTTGTTTAAGCGTTTTCTCATTAAATTCGGTGGTTTTCAAAAATAAATGGGGTTTCTAAAGGTTTTGAGCAAAACTAACTCTACATTTATGATTTTTAAGTAGTTTTTGGTCAATTCTGAATTTTTGGGATTTTTTTAATTTTTTACTAATTTTCCAAAAATTAAGGTTTGGCAGGACCCCTTATGGGCCCCACCAATAAAATTGAGATTTTTAGACCAAAATGACCTAGGCATCAACACAAGATTATATAAAAAAATTTAGAATTTTTTTGGATTTAATTAGTGCTTAAATCTTCAAAATATCTATTTTTAGCTAGAATTTCTATTTATACCTCACTAGTTTATTAGGTAACCTTGAGCCTTCCTATAAATAGAAAGGACTGAGCCATTTCCCATTTGGGAATAGACTGGGAGAGGGCGATTAAGGCCTAATTCCCCAATTAGGCCTGAATTAGAAGGGGATTAAGGTATGTTCTTCTTTAATCAAGCCTAAACCCTAGGTTTCCTCTTAATCTTGACTTCCGTCATGGTTTTAATCCATTTTGAAAGCATACAACTACAACTTTACCTCTCCTCTCCAAGCTTTAATCTTCAAAATCTCGTTTTTAGGCTTCTAAAACCCAAGATCTAATGTTTACTTTTGATTTTTTAAAGCAATATCGAGATTAGTTGTATGTTAACTTAAAATCGTGTTTTTAGAAGGTGTTGCATGAGATTGAAGGTTCATTCTGACCCAAATCAAAAAGGAAAGGTAATAGGTTCTTCAATCTCAACTTTGGATAGTGAAAATCTCTGTTTTTATGATGTTATTTGAAGTGGGTTTTGCTTGATTTAAGCTCTAATGGTTGGTTTAATAAATGCTAATCTTTTACTTCAATTTTTTAGGGTTTTGTTTTAGAATGGTTTAGATTAGTGTTCTGGAAGGTTTGATGAGTTTTTTATAGTGTTTGAGACCATGGATGAAGATTTGAAGGTATTTTTATGGTGTCTCGGTTTGATTTTCGAAATAAAGAATAAGGTCAAAACTGCTTTGTTAGCGATCAAACGGCCTATCAGGCTGATCAATCGGCAACACTATATTTTTGGCAGATTTTCAGTTTAGCCGATCGAACGGCCTTGTAGGGCGATCAAACGGCCTTGTAGGGTGATCGAACATCTACACAACAGTTTTGCAATTTTTAAAATTTATGATCATTTTAAGGTTTGCGTCCATTTGATGATTCTAATGGTTAGGGAGGTGTGTTGTGATGAAATTAGGCTACTGGAGCTGTAGAATTGATGATGAAAGATTATGGAATGTGTTTAAGTGTGGTAATATGGCATCATATTATGTTGATAATTATGCATGTTGATATTGAAGTACCTTGAACTTTTGAATATTAGAAATCTTATGATTAGAAAATGTTTCCAGCAGGGATATTATATAAAAATGGTGCGATGTGTTCTCTTATAATGTGGATGGTTTATGGGTAATGGATGTGATCATGTTGTAGCTTAATGTGTGGAAAAATCATGTTTGTGGGAGTGAATGTTTGATTTCACATGGAAGGATTTAAGCTGTATGGTGGATTTTATTTTGATTTCCATTGGAAATTATTGTTTTGAATGTGTTTAATTATGCTTTGATTATGATGCATGAGGGGACTGATTGGGAGCACTTTCCATGTTTTGGAACCCACGTAGGTCTTGCTCTTAAATGTATTATACTATCATGCATCACGGATCGGTATTCATTAACAAAGTTTTACCAATGTTTAATCGGAATTAATTGATTATATGCAATGGTTGAGATTGCATGTTGGATTAATCGCTCGGTGAATTAATCGGAACTTGGTTGGTTTGAAAGGATATGTTTTCGATTTAAGTTCCTATGTGGAACATGTATACTCCCCGAGTTGAGTCTAGTTAAATGTAATTATGTGAGGATGAGTTGTGTACTTGTCTTGCGGAGTGAGATTATTATGATTGTCTTCTAGACCCTGAGAATCCAGAGTGGTATGCTTTGTACACCGGCTACCACGTGTTATAGGGTTCCCTGTGTAGGAATTCAAGCTCTCCCCACTACTGGAGATGTCCTTGGGCGAACACCCCTGCTCTAGATTCTCTGTGTGAGAATGAGACATCTTGGCCTGAATCGTCTAGGGCGAGCAGCTTTCAAGGCTAACAACCCTGACCCTCTTACATTTCCTATATGGAAAAATTGACCATGTCTCACCTTTGTGGCCTTGACCGTGTCCTGCCTGTGCGGCAATACTTGTGTTTACTCCTTAATGGAGGCATTCACCATTTGTATTGATGCATGCTTATTATGAAAGCTATGCATGATTGTGTATCATGTGTTTGACACATTTGTCGTGCAGGGTGAATGAGGTTGATGTGATATGAATGCATAATCATAAATGGGGTTATTGAAACACTATTATGCATGTTTATGTGATATGAATGCATAATCAGAAAGTGTGTGAATGTGACACTATTATGTAGATTTATATGATATGAATGCATGATAAAAAATGGTGTGATTGAGACACTATTATGTAGGTTTATGTGATATAAATGCATGATCAAAAAGTGTGTGATTGAGACACTATTATGCAGGTTTATGTGATATTAATGCATGATCAGAAAGTCGTATAGCATGTTAATTTTAAATCTGAATTGCAACATTGCCATGTCGTCGTGTTTTCTGATTATTATAGTTGTATTCAAACCATTATTGAGTTTTTATACTCACCCACTGTCTTTGTTTTGTTTTGGGGCTGCATGGCGTGACATGTAGTCAGATAGTAAACTGAAAAGTCTACAAAGACTTATTTTTCCAAAGTTGGGGAATTGTGGAGATTGCGATACGCTTTATCGCTACGATAGTTTGGGTATTGACTAGAGAGGTCTTTTCCGCAGGTCTCCTGCAAGTCTTCTTAGGATCATACAGTGCATACAAAAAGCAGAGTTGCATGAACATCATGGAAGGCTTGTGCTTCTCACCAATCTGTTTCCATGAGCATAGATGAGATTTATTTCTCCAGATTCGTGGCAGACTATTAAGAGCCCTGGTAGTTTGGGTCAAGCTGCTATTAAGTAGTCTACTCTAAGGCTGGAGTCTGGCATTCATAGTTGTTGTAGAGATTAACCTCTGCATCAGTTTTAATTATTTTGGTGGTTTAGTCTTTGATATTGAAACTTTATAGTTTCAAGGCTTTTAACACTGTGAGAACGAGTTGAGGGCTTAGTTATAAGAGAGCTAGATAACGATAGATTAATTTTCAGTGGCTTATGAATAATAATTAAAAACCAAAGCTTAGTCCCTCATTGGGTTTTATAAACTTGTTTGATCATTTTGAGTATAAGTGGGTATACTTATGCATCTTTGTGATGCAGGTATCTCAGAGGAGGAGTAGCAGAGTAGCTAAATTCGTGGAGCGGGAACTCACTACTTCAGAGTAGGATTTGCTTTATTTTCATTAGATTATAATAGGGCACGAGAGTTGTCATTACATAATTTATTGTTATTCTCTATTGGTTATTAGATTTTGCACATGGACGAGACCTGACTTTTTTTAATGAATTCTATTGACTATTACGGCTAATGGTTTGATATTCTCAGTATGTTGAAAAAAACAATAGTCATGGACTGGGGTTTATTATAGTCGATGGTTTGCATGATTTGACAAAATTTACTCAAATTTTCCGCAGCATCTACTTCAAAAATGTTATTTAGAAAACCCCTTTGCGTGATAATTAGAGATAGGTAGTCTCAATTTCTAAACTTAAGTTTTTTATTATAATTCATTAGAGTTTAATTAAAGATTATTTTAAAATTATTCAAATAATTTTTTTTTAAAAAGATTTACCTTCTTTTGAAGAAGCTTTTTGTGTTTTGCGTACCATACCCTATGGATAATTCTTATTTTCTCAGAACTAGGAGTTATCATAATAAAGATTTTAAATATTGCCACACTTAGCTCTGACATGCACAAAAATTAGAATATAATGGGAAAATTCTTTGCCATCTGTCTCCCATTGTTCCATAAATAAGGATGTAAATCGTTTGGTATCGTGACATTTTGTGGATTACTTATTTATGAAATTTGTTATTTTTTGATTAATTATTTAGAAATATAAAGAATATTAATTTGTTCATGGAGCATACTTAGATAACTTAATTCAACCTACTGAGTATACTCACCCACCTTCAGATTTTGTAGGTTTAACTATAGAACTGGAAGAAGTGGGAGAAGAGATTTTTGTAGTATAAAATATTAATTTTATTTTTGCTAAAGTTATGTAATATTTGTGATGAATGGCGTACAATAGCATGTTATGTCACCTTTTGAAATTTTGCATTATATGTCAAAGTCATTCTTGTGTACTCAGTGATCCTTGGCACCTCGAAATAAATCAATGTGTTTTGAATTATTTTTTTTATTATGAATTTTAACTAGATGCTACACTATATATGTACTTATAAAGTTCACTAATTAGAAGTCTCTTATTGAGTATGAAAATACTCATTTTTTCTCTTATTAGCTTTGTATGTTTAGGAAGCTTTTACAGGTTTTTGATTGAGATCTTTTAGAGCTTGTCTCTTGTCTTAGTTAGTGGACCTATCTATCTTGGCCCAAAGAAATTATTCTTCCATTGAAAAAGAAATTTTAGTCATAGTCTCTACAATAGCCAAATTCCAGAGTGATTTATTGAACCAAAAATTATTCTCATATGTTCTTACAATCAAACAAATGGATGTTCAAACGCTTGCTGGCAAATTAACACTCAAATATTTATAGAAAAGAATTTCTTCATCCTTAAAGGACAAGGAAAAACAACTTCATAATATAAAAAATTTCTTGAGGAAACCAATAACGTCAAAATTCAGCATATTACAAATACTTGTCTTATCCAATATCATAATTTTCAAAGTCGTGATTTTGAAATACTATAATTCTAATCCTTGGTTCTATAGAAAGTTTGCTATTCCATTTGACGGACCAAAATTCCAAAATATTATTGCTACTAAGATTGTATGAAGGCTTGGACAAATGTTCTTCTTATACAAAATAACAAATGGAAACATTCTTGGTTTTTAAGATTTGCCAACTTCATGTCTCTACCAATTTGGTTTATTGATTGGTGGAAACTTTTTGGTTGTTATTGCCTTCCTCTCCCAAACAAACTCAAAATAAAAGGTAAAAAATATTTTCGTGGCAAATAGGCTGCAATTTATGTTTCCTATTTGCACAGAATTCGAGATACCTTGGATTCTTAAGTGGGAATTCTCCGTCGATACTAGTGATTTTCCATACTCTAGATAGAATAATTTTGGTCAAATAGTGAGACAAGGTTATTATAATAATATCCAAGATAATTCACATGCCTCTTCTATTGTTTCATCTTCTCAATCTGAAAGAATAAAAGCTCAAAGAAGAAATCATTAAAATATTTAATATTAAAGGATCATAAATAGATGAAGACAAAGTCAAGAAATTTCTTGATTTATTTCTCAATCAAATAAAGAAAGAGCCATATGGAGGACAATGAAAATTACTACTACTAACCAAAAGAAGATGTTTCTCATTATCTCTACCAAAAGTTGATAGCGACTTTCACCACCCATAAGAAGATTCTCCACATAGAGTTGATGTTGACCACCACTAAGAATGTTGCCAAAGCCACCCTAATAATGCATATACTGCTTCCCTAGTGCTACTACTAATTATGCTATATTTTCACGTCACCTCAATTATGTTGCTACCTGCTTCAATAATGTTGTTGCCCAAACAATGATGTTGCCTGCCTTATCTCTTGGCTCTTATAAAAGGAGGAGCCCTCAAGTCAAATTGGTATAAGAAGCTTCATAATTGAGGTGGGCAGCATCATTATTGAAGTGGGAAACAACATTAATAAAGTGGATAGCGGGCAGCAACAAGGCATGGAAAGGTGGCATAATTGGTAGTAACGCAATGGATGCGACAGAAGTATTATTGAAATGACGGGCAACATTCTTGGTTGTGGTCAATATCTTCTTTTAGTCGCTATCAACTTTTAGTAAAGATAATAGAACATCTTTTTCTAGTTAATAATCTATTATATAATTCTATATTAATAATTATATTTAAAAATAATTTCTTTTTAATAGTGAAACTCACATATATAAAAAGAAAAAATAAACTTATGATACTCTTTTGAAGTACCCAATCACTTTAATTAAATAAAATAAAATAATTAATTATTATAAAATATTTTTTTATTAAATAAAATTATTAATTTAAGATAAATAAAATTAATTATAAATATATATTTAAATTAATAATTATTTTTTAATATATATATATTATTTAGATAGAATTTTAAAATTATATTTAAGTTCGAACACCCCTGATTGAATGAATATCTCAATCAATTTAGGCAGACGTCTCAAGTCGATCCCCTCCCGGTACGGTAACGCGCATGCATGTAGTGTGCCAAGAAGCACACCACTTTGGAAAGAGACCAGACGGAAGAAGCACGATTTGTATATGTTTGCTTGGGTTCCACGGTATGGCAAGTGGAGGGTGGGTCCACCTTATCAAAAAAAGAGCAAAGAGGAAAATCGCCTGCCTTCAATATACTTAGCTTGGGCTCCAAGCTTAAGCTACTGGATGGTGGGTCCATCATATGCCCTTATTCTTCCCTTCTTCATAACTTTAAGTTACTTTAACAATTTTAAAATACAAAAAGCCCAACCGATTCGAATGGATGGCGGGGGAGTTTTGCTAGCTTCCTTCTTAAGTCGTTTGGCCGCATGCATGCTCCACCAGTATCGCTGCTTTGGTCCGTAACAGAAGGTTAGTAGTTTAGCCCGTCCGGTGAAGGCGTCAGCGGAGAATTTTCCCTCTTTTAAACATGTAGTTCACATATAACAACAAGCATGTGAAACAATGTCATAAGTGATAATTTAATTCGAAATAATAATATAATAATAATATTAACTTAAAATACTCTAATATATATTAACCTTTAGGGGTTTCGCTTTTAAGAAGTGGCCTTCGCAACACCTTTGTAAACACATGCTTTCTTTTATGTTTTATAAATTAAACAAGTAGGGTATTACTTTGCTATTAATTAATATAAATGAGATCGCTGCTAACCCCTAAGTGAGATCTCCACTAGCCCCTTGGCATGAAAATTTAGGGGTGCAACGCTCGTCCAAAGCCTCCAAGTTGCACGCAGCTCAAGAGGGCGGCTACACTAATTCCAAGGCAAGAGAGGAGAGGACAATGCCCCCTTCTTTGACATTTTGGCTACCTCCCTAATAGAAGATCAGTGAGCACTCCACATTTTAGCATTAGATGTTATCAGTTTTGTATATTTATTTCATAATTCAATGTCAATTAATGTATCGTCGGTTTTAAAATCCCACACTTTTTAAATATAAGGTTACAACTAAACAAAGATTTAGATGACACATTTCCAATTACAAGTTGACATATTTCCAATTACAACCTTCCCCTCATGAATTGAAAATGCATAGGTCCCCTCATTTCACTCACTCTCCCACTTCTCATCTCCTCCCTCCTCCCCCATTGACCATCCTACCCTTCTCCTACCATTGTGTGCCAAAGTCTGACGGACCACATATAAAGTCAACTATTATTGTCAACCTCCCTTCTCCTGTGGCATTCTTAAATTTAGAAGGTATTTTATATGTTAAAAATATTGACATCTAAATTTAAACATTGTTATGGAGATATCATCAATGTCATCACTGACATGCCAATGAGCACGCTAATAAAGTAAAAAATTTAGTATTAGCATGCAGTGACGTGTTGGTGAAGGTAGTGGTGGTTCTTCTGTCTCATTGGTAGAACAGTTTTGTCGATGTGGTTAAAAACCATTCGAAATAAATAGTTATGCACCAAATTTAATACTTTTCTCCCTTATAAATACCCCTTAGATGCCCCATGATTGAATCTCTTTGAAAACTGATTTCTAATCAAGATGAGAGACATGGGCACATCATGGATCAGAAAAAAAAAAGGATAAAAGAGCTTAATGCACTACTTGCCAAAAAAAAGGTAAGATTATTAACCTTGAAATCATGTGCTTGTTGGATTGCTTAATCTTAGTCATAAATCATGTTTTGGTGAATTGATATGAATGTTATAGTTTATTTTAGTGATTTAATCATAATTTGAGATTAATAATGGGAAGCATGATTTATATGGTTTAATGAGTGGCAATTGTAGCTTAAACTGAAGATTTATTGTTTAGATGATGTGATTTAATGATTTTACAAAGGAGAATTATTTGAGCACCAAAATGATAATTGTCTTGCTTCTGATATGATCACCAACGTGACCGTCTATATGTCGATGTTAATTGGTGTCAATGGTTGAAAGAAGATGAACAATACCAGCATGACATGAAGGGGCACTATAACAACATGGGCTGGCCCAGGGGTCTAGAAATCTTGGAATAATTTTATTTCTTCCTTGAACAAGGAAGCATCTTTTGTGTGCAAGAGTTGTAATGTTCTTCTACGCACTATGGAGCTTCAAAGCTTAGTCACGTGTAGGTCAAAACAAAACTATATTTTACCCGACCCATACCCTACCCGTTTGACAACCCTACTTAGTCGCCTCCTATCACGACCCAGATTTTTAAAAGTATTTTTAAATAGCATGAGCGGTAAGTAGCGAGAATTTTTTTTTCTTTAAATACAAAATAAACCCTTTGATTAAATATCCAGGTTATGATAATTGGGGTTTACAAATACGAATATCAAAACATATGATATTATTTAACGTCTGAAAATTCATAAATACCATCTCATCCATCTAAGTACAAGTCTGTCACCCGTCTGAAAATAAATAACAAGTTGACTCTCACGCTTAAGGTACGCTTACGTATCGGAGTTACAAAAACGCGAAAACCTCTTGTGCTCGCCTGCCTTGGTCTCACTTGTCGTCGCCTGGAGAATTTACAACAAAGCAAACCAAACAACAACTACAACCACAATGAAGCATCTCCGCCTACAGGAGAAGAGCTTCCAAAGGACAAAAGGCTTCATTAATATTTTTCGGATCAGGCCAACATCACCCGATGTTAGTTGCCTACGTACTCATCAGACAACATCTCCAATGTTTCCAACAAGATCGGATCCAGACATAGTTCTGCCTAATACTATACTATACTAAGAAGCATAACATCACACATGCAATGCTTAAGTATTTTTAAATAACCTACATTTTATGCAAGTCCTTTAATCGTTCCACTTGTTCTAATTAAATAAGCAATATCAATCAATGTTATTAATTATCTCTCAAACCATTGTTCAATAATTAATATTCCCGTCTAATCCCAATGACAGACAGACTCATCATATGTCAACCTAAGTGACAAATGATAACAAAACACCCTGGAATCCACCAGGCCCCTGGAATCTACCAAGAAGTGTCATCTCTCAACCTAGCCCATAAGGACCTGACCGGAGTGGAAGGGCATAACCCACAACTGCACCTAAACAGAAGTGGTCAGAGACGCCAACTAAGCAGGATGTCAGCGACCCTAATTGCGTGTACACTAAAAGATCCTCAATAGATCTGTGGTGAGCCCGGCTCACAAAGAACTCCCTCCAATGGGGAGGTGCAACTACACGGTCAAAACAATGGCTCCTTAATAGAGCTAAAACTCAGGAAACCATTATGAGCCCTATCTTGCTCATCTATAAGCCAGGATTCCGAAGGAGTATCCCAAACCCTATTAGTCCCTTCTAGACTAAGGTTTAGAACTCGAGACATACCATCAGTTCATCAACCAAGGCAAATTGTTAGGTCAAAGGCTTTGTTCATTGTATGAACTAGTCCTAGACCCCTCTGTCGTATTTTAGTCTTTATCTTGATTAGGTGTTCTCTCCCAAAACAAAGCTATCAAACCCCAACCAATTATTCTTTCAATAATTTTCAACTAGTGGTAAGTTACTATCACAACATCAATATCAAAAATCGAAACAAAGAACAACATAAACCACCAGAACTACACAGGTCCAAGCAGAGTATAATATCAATAATAAAATTCATTAATGATATAAGAATTATTCGAGCTCTCGTGCACTAACCCTCCTTGGGTTATCTTAATAAATCTTTATGAAACTGGTCGTAATGCACATAAGGGCATTCGAGTAATTATCCAACATTGGATACAGTCCTCTCTGCACTCGGGTAAGTCTTTAACCCCTCCAAAGGTTTCAATATCACATTGGCCCATTAACAACATTCATGCGAATGCGGCCAATTTGGATATGGGTATTTTTGGCATTTGGTTTTAAGGCCTTAATGATATCCGACGGGTCCAAAATTGAACTCAAGCATACTACTTGACTTCAAGGCCTATGTGTAATTTTTCTGGCATGTGACGGGGTTGTGAACCCCTTGTACCGACCCAGGTTGACTTAACGGTTTATAATTAACCCTAGGGGCAAGAAGGTCAATTATCTATATACTGGGATTTTTCCCCACCTTGTAAATTAGTCAAAATTTAGGTTACTCATTACAATATCATTGAGAATTTTTCCAATTTTTAAGATCACTCATAGGCCACTGAACAGGTGCCCCAAAGTTTGGTCATTAACGATTACTCTACGCTTAAACTTACAAGGGTAAATTAGTCATTTTAAAGACATTGGGATTTTTCTCAAGTTTGAAACTTGGTCAGTCCACTAGGAATATGCTCATGGTAATCTATAATTTTTTCCAATTTTTTCTCACTACTCTAAGTCATTGAACTAGACCAGGTTCAGGTTAAGTGTAATTTTTTTAAAAAGTCGGAACGAACCGGGTTGGGTCACCCAACACGGTCCGGAGCGCACAGATGACCCACGATGCGGGTCATCTTCCTCGCGACTGGCCGGAGGCCGGTCAGCCTCTGGTGGCACCGCCCTTTCCCCGGGTGTCCCGGCGGGAGAGGCCGAAGCCGATCTCATTGCCGTCTTCCAAAATTTTCCGACGGACTCGACCTTGCCTCTGTCCGGTGGATGACCGGGGAACAAAGTGGCTATTTGTTTTTTTTCCCCCATACTGTACGACAGTGCCACGACAGCAGGCCGACACTGCTGGACGGTGGCCTGGCTTAACCGGATCGACATTGTCTGGCAATTCCAAGAAGCGAGGTCCCTACTCCGATCGGGCTGCACCGCGCCGCCACTATTTTTTTTATCAGAGGCCAAATAGCCGCGGCTATGGCTGCAGTAGCCTTGGTCACTGCGGCCAAGACCGCCATGGCTAGGTCCAAGGCGGCCCTTCCCCTGAAGGTTTCGGCAACCAGCCGGCTGGCGGATATATTTAAATAAATCACTGTTCTTATTGTTCTTATTAATTACGAAATAGGGATTGCAGAGATCTGCACTGTTCTTATTAATTACGAAACAGGGATCGCAGAGATCTAAGGTATAAGATATGAGATTGCAAAAGTAATATACATTAAAATTTATGTAACGACCTACTAATTTTAACTTAAAGTCCTACCCTAATAGCCAATTTATCATCGATCCATCGCTGCTAGAGCTTTGCCAGAAAATTCCATCGGCGGCTCCTCCTCCTTCCCTCAACGGTCCAAACCCCCCCCCCCCCCCCCCCCCCCCCTAATACTCCCTCAAAAGCCTTTTTAAGCATGAGGATTAGGATTCCTAACCCCCATAGAATTTTGGGTAATCCTCTCCCATTAGGCCACCTAATTAGAACCTTAAAAATTAATTTCGGAATTATAAACAACCAGCCCCGCAAAACAACTTAAACAGGCCAAATATGCATCTAAATCGGGTAAACGGGCCCTATATGATATGTTCAACTTTAAACAGTTGTACCTCCCTCATCCGAACTCCAATTCGCACGTTCTTGGTGGTGTTTCGAAGCTCTATCTGTCTACTTTCTAATAAAATTAGTTTCAGCTATAAATTATTTCTAGGGAGGAAGTTATTTTACTAAGAATATCAATAGGTCAAACACCCTATTTTCCACGTATTTAATTTTTGAAACTCAGGAAAAATTAGAGATATTACACCTCCAATTGGTTAGGGTTTATTTTTGGGATGCAAAGAGTTCATTTTACATGAGAAGAAAACTCACTACTTGAACTTTTTCAAGTTGGCCAACAATTTTTAGATGGGCTGCTGCCAAAATTTACTAAGAAGTCACATAAATCCTTACAAAAATCCCAAGATAAATGCAATTGTTTCCTAATTCTTGGGTGTTATTGTATGGTCCTTGATTTTTCAATGATTTTTTGGTATTTTTTTGCTATTTTTCTGGTCATTTTTGGCGGAAAAATGTGACGCTATGGCGTATTTGTATTTTTATATTTTCCCTCGTATTTTTACTCGTGGGGCTTAGTTGTGGGCCGCAGGCCGCATTGCGCTCTTATGGCGCGAATTTTGGAGGTTTGACGCGTAACCAGTGAGTTAACGTGTGTTAAGGACGTAAGTGGAAAAGAAAAGAAAAGAAAAATTAAAAGAGGGATCGGGATCGGGCGACCCCGATCTAGAACCTCCTGGAGGAGGAATAGTGCGATCGCCCCCCCTGACTGTTTCCTTGTGCCCGGCCGCCTCCAGTGGGCCACAGGGCCGCTGCCACTGGCTCCGCCCAGATGGTGTGATGCCAAGGGGCCACCGTCCCGGCCGCCTACGGCTGCACTGCCTCCTCCCCGGTTTGCCCTCTCTCCCCTCTGTTTGATTTGTACCGCCGCCACCGTGGGCCAGCAAGGGCTGGCCGACCGCCCACGGTTCTGCCCTGGGCCGGTAACGGCGGGAGGACACTCCTCCCAGCCCCACTTGGCCTCCTTTGCTGTCCCGCTCCATTTTCCCCTTTGGTCTCTGTTTTTTCGCCCCCCTTCAGTCGACCTTGCCGGACGGCTTCGGCCGCCGTTGGACGGCCCGGCAGTTCTCAATCTGACTCTCCTTGGTCCGGCGATGATGATGGGCCACTCCTCCCGGCCCTAGGGGGCCTCTGCACCGCCGCCCCAATGGTTGTTCCCCCTGCTCTGTTTCTGCCGACGATCTGTGTTGTTGAAATGGAGGCCGCCGGCGACGAGCCACGACCGTCTTGACCTCTCTCCAGCCTCACCTTGGTCCGGCGAAGGCTATGGACCACTCCATCCAGCCCGGTTCCATCTCCTCGCTATCCTCTACTCCGCCCAGTCCGATTTGCACCGTACTGTGGGTGGATTTTCCAGTGAGTTGGCACCACCATTTTTGGCGAGTGAGGGTGACTTGACCACCGTGGGCTCCGCCCCGGCCTGGTGATGGCCCAGGGACAGCCCCACCCAGACCGGTTCAGCCTCTGTCTCTCCCTTGCTCAGTCCGGGCGTCCCCCATTTTTGGTCTATGTCTGTTTTGGACCGTGTGACTGACGCTATCAGTCGGATGCCGGATTTGATTTAGCAAATCTTTGTCTGGCTCCGTCCCGGCCCAGTGACACTAGTGGGTCACCCTAGCTTGGCCTCACCTAACCCGGTGTTCTTGCCTTTGACCTGTGCCCTTCCTTGTGGCCTGTTGCCTCAATTAGTTCCGCTCACCGACATATTTGCCCGTTGACAACTCTTGCCCATTTTACGCCGTTGGTACCGAACGGCCTCTGGCAAGAATTTGTATGAGTTACCTTGAATGAAGGTGGACAAGTTTACCTGCACAGGCCTTGGCTAGTGACGGCCTCGTGACCTTTGCTCGACCCTGAACCCTCCCCTTGCCCTATACCGTGCGAGATGCACAACCGCCCGCACCATGGGTATTGGTTGTGGTTGGCGATCGGCGATGTTGCCGCTTTGATTGGCCACTGCTAGGGCCTTAGCCCTCTCCCCGCCCCTTTGGGTCGCGTGTACATGTGGCCACACGTGTGCTTTTGGGTTTAGGCGCCGTATTCATGCCGCCTGACCATAGGTTGGCTTTGCCACCGAGTGGAGTTGACACATAGCCTTCCTCCACCACTCCTTTGTCCTCGTGCGTTGCCCCACGCTCTCCACCCTTATGTGGGCCCATGTTGTTGACCAAAATCGTCGCCGTTGGGTGCTGTCCATGGCCTATTTCAACATCTTGTGGCCGGCTGAGCACGTCTTAGCCACCGGCGGATCTTCAGTAAGTACACCCTCGACTTCTAGTCGCTCTGCCACATATGTTGGCATGATATTTCTCCCGGCTGCCCTAGTGTGCCACTGTGGATCGCGGGTTTTGCCACATTGATTTCTGACACCTTGTTTGGCTGTGATTGTTTCCGGCACTTCTTAAAACCTCGGGACATCAGCTCTCTCAGCCAGGCAACGGTTTTGACTGCCAACTCCGCTGCCGACACCGTCATGTGCTCGTCATCGAACGTCATGATTACGAGGTAGGGGAGCTTTGAACTCATAATTTCATGATAGCATGCTTTGAATGAGTAGCAGCATGCTAGGATTGTATGATTCCATGCTTTGGATGTTAAGTAACGATCTGATTGCATGATATACATGTAAGCATGATTATATGGTATGTTGAAATGCACATGACATGCTTATTGGTTGTAAGTATGTTGGATGTAAGAGTATGTGCTAGTGATGACTAGCGTGTTTGTTGGTAAGTTTCGTATGTTGATTGAGTATGTGCTAGTGATGGCTAGCGTGTATGTTGACATATGTATGCATGTGCTAGTGATGGCTAGCGTGCATGTTTGAAGTATGTTTGGATTATGCATATGCTAGTGATGGCTAGTGTGCATGTTTGGAGTATGTATGGATTATGCATGTGCTAGTGATGGCTAGCGTGCATGTTTGGAGTATGTATGGATTATGCATGTGCTAGTGATGGCTAGCGTGTATGTTTGACGTAGGTATGCATGTGCTAGTGATGGCTAGCGTGTATGTTTGACGTAGGTATGCATGTGCTAGTGATGGCTAGAGTGTATGTTTGACGTATGTATGCATGTGCTAGTGATGGCTAGCGTGTATATTTGACGTATGTATACGTGTGTTAGTGATGGCTAGCGTGTATGTTTGATGTATAAATATATATGTATGCACTAGTGATGACTAGTAAGTATGTTTGTAAGCTGCGTATGTATGACCGTATGTGTATGTTATACGTATGTGTGATAGACATACGTATGTATGATGTCTATTTGACTATGCTATGGATATGTGTAAGTGTATGTGGGCAGAGGTATGGGCAATGGACAGCAAGAGGTGACTGAGGTTTTGTCTGGATTTGGGTATGGATGTGTAAGCGTATGATGGATGACAGAGGATATGGGTATGACGGGTGAGGATTGTTAGACAATAAGAGTGTGCATAATTGTACAAGCATAACGTACAGAATATGAAGTGAAAAATAAGCATAATAAGTGAGATATAAGTCAGAGGGTGACAACTGGGTTGGCTCTAAGGAGCTTCATATTGATGATGGCAGTGTAAGATGATTTGGCCATAAGGTAGATGGCAGAGATTGTAAGACCGTAAGGATTTTGATGTATGATGAGTTTTGTCTATGATGTGGACGGATTAAGTGAAGTCTATTGCCCTAACGAACTTGGGTTTCAGATCGGGCTCAGCTTCGGTTTGATCAGTCGAGGACTATGAGTTGTGTGGCATAATTGTACCGCATAATTTACTTAATTCAAACTTGAATTATAAGCACAACTAATGATAGCATTGTGAGTTTGAGACCTGAGGGTTTGACGGATTAAGTTCCATGTTTGAGCTGGCCGCTAATGAGTCAACCGAGCATTTCTCATGTCTTACCATGGTGTTTATCTTGCGGGATGTTGTCTGTGTGCTGTATAGAGCACTGGACGTCTGATGCTCTATTGAGAGTGACATATGTTTTCGATTTGGTCTGCGTGCTGTATGAAGCCCATACTTTTGATGCTCTGTTGAGAGCGATGTATGTTTCGATTTGGTTTGTGTGCTGTATAAGCCAAGACATTTAATGCTCTATTGAAAGCGTTATATGATTCCGCCCAAGAGTGGCACTATATGTTTTTGCCCAAGTGGCACTGTATGTTTTATGCCCAAGAGTGGCAATGGCACTATAAGACCCATTATGGTGGGCAACTGTATGACCCCTTATGTGTGGGTGTTTATGTTTGCGCGCTCAGGTAAGTAGTATCATGGATCTACTCTTACCTGTTTGATCCAGTGCCCCATGAGCATTGATGTGCCTTACCTTCGAAAAAGTCTATGGCATCTAGTCACTCCCCGGAGGTTAAGGTGTTGCCCTAGTGGCATTCATTTCCATTTCGACGTTGGAGCTTATTAGTTGTAATGAGCTTCAGTGGTCGATTGAGCTTCAGTGGTTGATAGTATGAGCACGACTGTAAGAGTATGAGTATGAGCACGACTGTAAGAGTATGAGTATGAGCATGACTGTAAGAGTATGAGTATGAGCACGACTGTAAGCGTATGAGTATGAGCACGACTGTAAGCGTATGAGTATGAGCACAACTGTAAGCGTATGAGTATGAGCACGACTGTAAGCGTATGAGTACGATTGTAAGAGTATGTTTCTGAGTAAGACAATAAGTGTGATTTTGTGTAAGCTATACGAGTAAGGTCGTACGAGTATGATTGTATGAGTAAGGTCGTACAAGTATGCATATGTTATATGAGTATGCGTACGGTGGTACGAGTAAGTTTGTAAGACCCTAAATAAGGGTGTTTGTGTAAGTTTGATTTGATAGTATGATTTTGGCACGATGGTGCCTTTGGTACGATTTTGGCACGATGGTGCCTTTGGTATGATTTTGGCATGATAGTGCATTTGGTATGATTTTGGCATGATGGTGCATTTGGTATGACTTCGGAACGATGGTGCATTTGGTATGTTTGTATGCGTATGAGTATGATATTGATATGCCTATCTGCTTCATGTTTGAGTTGCATGAATGCATGTATTTATGAACTTGTGAGTTCACCGTTTGGGATTTCCCCTACTAGGTATTTTCCTACTGAGTATGAAAATACTCATTACCCTACTTTTTAGCCCCGTTGTACGGGAGGTTTTGCAGGTTGTGCGGAGAGCTTCTGGAGATGGATGCTCATTTCAACGGTGGATTGATTCTCGTTGACTCAGATATATGCTTCACTCACTGCGAGTTTATTCGTGCCACGATCCGATGTATTGGGTGAGACGAGATGTTAAGATGTTATTATTCTGGACTTTCATTTGGATTAGTCGGTGGACTGTTATGGGACTTGTACTCAGGGATGCCTGGGAGAGATTTGTATTTAAAGTCTATGATCATAGTAATTTATTCGTACGTGTGTTTTTGAGTAGCGCCTGATGATATTTGCTTTGGCCGTACGATGTTTGACCGTATGATGAAAATATTTAGATGAAAAATGGATGTTTAGTGTTTTAAATTACAAACTGTTTTATCAAGTTTTGGTTTCGTCATTTTTCCTCCAATTTACAGACATTATATTGCAAAAAATTTCTATGAATTTTAAGAAAAATGTATGAAAAATGTCGGGCGTTACAGTTATTGTAACGACCGCGAATTTACGGTATGATTTCTTGTCTCTAATAAAACTATTTTATAAGTTTTTAATTATTTTAAATTATTTAGAGATAGATTTTTGGGAGAGTTTATATTTAGGTATGATAGAGCTCGGTGAGACGAGCGTAACAAACCTAAAAACGTACAAAACGGAGGTTGGGAGTGAAAGTTATAGCCTCGGGAAGCATGCCATATGGGCGGGACCCACTTTAAAAGTGCGAGATAACTTACCCATGTGTGGTCTTATTTCGAAGGGCTCATCGACACAAGTCCATTGGTAACAAGAACATGCGATTCTAATATCAAGGTTGGAAGTTATTGCGTTTTGATGTCAAAATATTATTTGATTAAAATAATATCATTCTGGATAGGATCGACGATGCAGTGAATAAGATTGCTGACGAAGCAGATATGATTGATGACATAAGTGGATTGGGTTGATGATGAAGTGTATAGGGATGTTGGATAGGATTGCTGATAAAGTAGATATGATTGTTGACGTAAGCGGATAGAATTGACACGTGTCAACCTCACATCTATCCAATTTTTTCTATAAATAGCATCCACATCATCCGTTTGGTGGAAAGAGAGACTTTCCCACGTTTTCTCATTTCTCTCCTACATTTAGAAACTTCTGTTCTTCATTTCTCACTCGTTTTAAGTCCGATTTGAGTCGTTTAAGAAGCATTTTTATCTAAATCGAGCGTGCCGAATGTTGTGGCAGGGTTATTTTCTTAGTTGGAGACCTCTAGGGCCCTAGAAGTGGATATTTTATTTTGTGGTGTCCGGTTTATTGGTTTCAAACTCGCACGAAAAGTAAGGTAGCATCTTTTATCCTTTCTTATGACATGATTATAATATTTAGTTGTGTTTTTAACTTATTATTTATATGACTCTTGCATGCTATGCGTTAGAGATTACTTTCAAGTTATGATTTATGATTTCTACACATATATCCAATTTGGTGAATGGTTAATCGTTGAGATAGAATATGATTTATTTATCGTATATTTATAATGCTATTATGTATATTCAATTAGTCGAATGATTTGCCGTTGGAAGCGGATATGTTTTATACTATATGAATTATGATTGCCTCATATAGAATAGTTTGATCGAATGTTTATCCATGAATTTTGATATAAGTTATACAAGGTGGAGCATGTGAGATAGAGACAAACTAGCTTCGCCACTGTTTTTATTGCGAATGAATACAATATATTTGAAAGATGGTTTTAGAGGACTCGTCCTTCTTGAAAGGAGGGTACTCAAGATTATTTTTGAAAAGACGTATAAGCATGGTGATTGAGTCACTAAGGCGAGACAAAGAAGGGGTAACTGTCTCATTGGAATGGGCAACCAACCTTGCCTTTGTAGTCGTTGATAGTGACGCTCCCATGTCTTGTAGAGGCGGAGCTAGGATTTTCAAAAGGAGAAACATTGGGATAGAATATTTTAAAAGAAAACAACGACTTTTTAGAGTCTGGGAACTCTAGGATATTTCAATTGAGTCTGGGACTCAAGACTATGAGTCTGGGACTCATGAGTGTTTTGGTCATCTGGAGCTATTGTTGGGCGCCTCGATAGAGCTTTGTTGACTAGATGAGGACACAATTAATCTAGTTCGGAATTGGATGCATGGTACCTATTTTAGCCTGGTGAGCCCCTAATAAAGGGCAAGATCCCTGATTTGCCCCTAACGAAGGGCAACTATCAAAGCTACGCACGCTAGGGTAGAGAGTATCATGGGAAGACTCTCTACTCTCTAGATCCCGACGCCCCATGAGCACAGGTGGCTCTTCTATCCACAAGCACAGAATATTTTGAGATGATCTATGGAGAAGTAAGAGGTCGCTGCTTTGTACCCGCAACAAATTCTTATTATATATATATATATATATATATATATATATATATATATATATATATATATATATATATATATATATATATATATATGTCTGGGACATTGGTAGCGAGCCATGAGAGCTTGCAAACCCTAGTAGCATCTTTGATACGTAGGAAGAAGCTCTAGGGGTGGTTTTGGGTGAGAGGCACACCCTGTTTTCATTGAAAAATATTATATATGATATGAGCTGTGAAACTGCCATATGTTTATTCATGCTTGATTGTATAAAATCCCCTACTTAGTATTTTAAAATACTCACCACCACCTGGACTTTACAGGACTCGATGAAGCTTAGTGTGTGGGTAGAAGGGCCTACTTCGAGTTTTATTAATGTGATTTCAAAGATTTCAACCACACCGAAATGAGTAAGAACTCTCCTTATTATTTTTCTCTTGTGTGTTTGTACACAGACCGTGGTTCCTGGGGAAATTATTATTATATTATTGCATAAGGCGAGCGGCTCCAGTCGCGGGCCCGGGTAAACTCCAATATCTTTATGAAAAGAAAATTTTATATGCTTCCAAAATCCCGGGGCGCGACAGTTATGCTCTCCCTTTTTATCAAAGGCATGTAAGTCTAGTTTTTCATGGCACCTTGAGCGAGTCCAGATGGAACTTCAAATAATGATCGTGGAATATGGGGTGGTGGAATTATTCTATATGAAAAGGATGTTGGCATTGTGCAACTTGAAGTAAGATTTTTTAATGGTATAGACAAGAGATTTCACTTGATTTATGCCCTATTAAAAATGTTGGTCTTAGAAATTTGAGTTTGATTGTGATTTTGCTTGTACTTAATTTACTGATTAACATTATTCGAAAACCTTGTGATTTTGTGTAGATGATTCACATTTTGTGACTTGATTGAGAACTATTACTTGACTGTTCCAAGGGATTTGAAACCAGGTGCATTGGATGGAAAACCTATGATTGGAAAATCTTAATTCTTTTCAATTGAGTTTTGGATTTTGGATGACTCAACATGTACTTCAAGTTTCCAACTTAATGATTTGCTTTGATATTAGTTATCAATGCATGGTCATTCAATTCTTGGAGTTGCCTGACAACATTTGTTGATAATTTGCAAGCTTTGCATTGACCTTTTTTTTGTGTTTTCTTATTGAGAATTGTAGGTTTGTTTTGTAATGAGTTCTTTTTCGTCTATAAATTTCAAGCCTTTGATTTGCAAGATGTGAGAATTGAAGAGTGGCTAGCCGGCGGAAGCGTGGCGGTCATGAGCCTGTGGGGGTGGCGCACCAATTAAAAATCAAATCTTTAATAACAATCTACATAATCAAGCATGTAATAAACCAATTACTAAGTAATAAACTATCCACCAAAGAGCATTCAAGAAGCCAAAACGAAATTGAGGAACAAGGACATACTAACCTTGGGCTGACCAGCCCCTAGCATGCCTTCGATTCCTTCAACCCGCCCTCCAAAAGCACAAGAAAATAAGTAGAGAAGGAGATTACTTTTGTATGTGTTGATCCCTCAATCGTCTTGATCTTGGGTGCAAATCTCAGCAATGAAAGCCTTTAATCACATTCTTGAAGCCCCAAATCAATGAGATGTCCTCCACCCTGCACCATGCACCGAAGGAGATGATAGGTGGAAAGAGGAGGGGGTGTAATATCCCTAATTTTCCCGAGTTTCAAAATTTAAATACGTGGAAATTATGGTATTTGACCTATTGATATTTTTATTAGAATAACTTTCTCCCTAGATATAATTTGGAGCTGAAACTAATTCTATTGGAAAGTACACGGAAAAAGCTTTGAAACGCCACCAAGAACGCACGAATCGGAGTCCGGATGAGGGAGAAACGACCGTATGAAGTTGAACATATCGTGCAGGACCCGTTTACCCGAATTGAATGTGCGAACTGTCTGTTTAAGTTGCGATGTGGGCCCAGTAAATTACTGTTCCGAAATTGGGTTTTTGAGGTCTAATTCCTCATGGGATTAGGAGCCCTAATCCCATACCTATAAAAGGCCTTCTTAGGGCACAATTTGGGAGTCTTTTTCGCCCGATCAAAATAGAGAATTGGGGCTTTTTGGAGGGGAAAAGGATGAGTCGTCGTTAGAATTTTCCGGCGAAACTCCGGCAAAGCATTGGCGATGTGGATCAACGACAAATCGGCCTGCGAGGTAGGATTTTGAATCAATATCAAAGATAATTTATTATTAAAATATAAATCGTTTTATAAAGTTGTGAACAGTGATATCTGCAATTACTGTTTACACTATCTGCCGGCCAGTCACCGGCCGGCCACCGGCTGATTGCTGGTGGCTGGACCTATTGCGAGGGAGGGCCATGCCGGTCCTGGCCGAGGCGGCTTTGGATCCGGCAACCATGGCGGCGGCGGATTTGCTACCGCCGGTTCAGCGCAGCAACAAAAAAAAGAAAAAGAGAAGAGAGCAGTCTTACTGCGACGCGGCGCAGCCGCCGGCCGGGGAATAGACCAGGGCCACCGGAATCGCCGGAAGATAGCGATCCGGTCAGGCCCGGCCCATCGGTCAGCCGTAGCGGCCAGCCATCGCGACGGCACCGCCAGATTTCAAAAAAAAAAAAGAGACAGAAAGAAAAGGGCGGCCTTTGGCCGCTGGCTAGCCACCGGGCGGCGGCAGAAAATATGCGGTCAGTTCCGCCGTTCGCCGGCGGTCTGGGAACACCTGGGCCGCCCCTCCTCTGCCGTGGTCCTGGCGGCGGCGCCAGAGGCCGAACGGCCTCTGGCTGGTCGCGGAGAAAACGACCCGCGATCCGGGTCGTCAGCCGCTGGACCGGGTCGGGTTTCCCAACCCGATTCGGTCCGGTCTGATTTGATAAAAAAAAAACAACAAATGAAGGGTTGTGAACCGGGTCCGGTTCAGTAGGGTTTATGTGTGGGAAAAATCCTAGAAAATTACTATTGGACCTGGAGAGGGTTGGGACTATTCTGACCGAGTTTCAGATTGGGGAAAAATCCTAGAGATTGTGAAATAACCTTTTTACCCTTGATAGTTAAATCATTGTGCGAGAACCATTTGCCCGACTTCGGGGCCCTGGTTCAGGGGCCTAGGAGTTTATTTAAAAATTGGGAAAATTCTCAATGAGATTTTATTAGGTAAAATATTTATAAGCCAAATATCTTGGTGAAGAAAAATACCAATGAGTGGTTAATTGACCATTTTACCCTTGGGGTTTATAGTAAACCGTTAAGACAACCTGGGTCGGTTCAAGGGGTTCACGACCCCGTCACATGCCAAGAAAATTACACAGAGTCCATGAAGGCCAGTAGTACCCTTGAGTTGAATTTTAGACCCATTGGATATCATTAAGGCCTTAAACCAAATGACAGAACTACCCCTATGCAAACTGGCCCGTATTCGCATGGATGCTATTAACAAGCCAATGTAATACTGAAACATTTTGAGAGGTTAAAGACTTACCCGAGTGCAGAGAGGACTGTATCCAATGTTGGATAATTACTCTAATGCCCTTAGGTGCATTTCGACCAGTTTAATAAAGATTTATTAAGATAACCCAAGGAGGGTTAGGGCACGAGAGCTCGAATGATTCTTATATCATTAATGAATTCTATTATTGATATTATGATATGCTTAGACCTGTGCAGTTCATATGGTTTATGTTGTTCTTTGTTTCGATTTATGATATTGATGTTGTGATAGTAATTTATCACTATCTTTAAATTATTGAAAGAATAATTGTTTGGGGTTTGATAGCTTTGGATTGGGCAAGAACACCTAATCAAGATAAAGACTAAAATACCTCAGAGGGGTCTGGGACTAGTTCATACAATGAACAAAGCCTTTGACCTGACGATTTGCCTTGGTTGATGAACTGATGGCATGTCTCGAGTTGTAAACCTTAGTCTAGAAGGGACTAATAGGGTTTGGGATAGTCATTCGGAATCCTGGCTTATAGATGAGCAAGATAGGGTTCAGAATGGTTTCCTAAGTTTTAGCTCTATTGAGGAGCCGCTGATTTGACCGTGTAGTTGCACCTCCCCATTGGAGGGAGTTCTTTGTGAGCCGGGTTCACCGCAGATCTATTGAGGATCTTTTAGTGTACACGCAATTAGGGTCGCTGACATCCTGCTTGGTTGGCGTCTCTGACCACTTCTGTTCAGGTGCAGTTGTGGGCCATGCCCTTCCACTCCGGTCAGGTCCTTATGGGCTAGGTTGGGAGATGGCACTTCCTGGTGGATTCCAGGGTGTTTCTTATCATTTGTCACTTAGGTTGACATCTGATGTGTTTGTCTGTCTTTGGGATTAAACGGGAATATTAATTATCGAACAATGGTTCGAGAAATAATTAATAACATTGATTGATATTGCTTGTTTAATTAGAACAAGTGGAACGATTAAAGGACTTGTATAAAGTGTAGGTTGCTTGAAAATACTTAAGTATTGCATGGGTGATGCTATGCTTCTTAGTATAGTGTAGTTTTTAGGCAGAACTACGTTTGGATCCGATCTTGTTGGAAACATTGGAGATGTTGTCTGATGAGTACGTAGGCAACTAACATCGGGTGATGTTGGCCCGATCCGAAAAATATTAATAAAAACTTTTGTCCTTTAGAAGCTCTTCTCCTGAAGGCGGAGATGCTTCATTGTGGTTGTGGTTGTTGTTTGGTTTGCTTTATTGCAGATTCTCCAGGCGACGACAAGTGACACCAAGGCAGGCGAGTTCAAGAGGTTTTCGCATTTTTGAAACTCCGATACGTAAGTGTGCCTTAAACGTGAGAGTCAACTTGTTATTTATTTTCAGATGGGTGACAGACTTGTACTTAGATGGATGAGCTAGTCTTTATGAATTTTTAGATGTTAAATAATATCATATGATTTGATATTCGTATTTGTGAACCCCAGTTATCATGACCTGGATATTTAATCGAAGGATTTGTTTTGGTATTTAAAGAAAAAAAAAATTACCTACTGTTCGTGCTATTTAAAAATGCTTTTAAAAATCCGGGTCGTGACAGGGGTTGGCCAGCCTTAGACCAAGGGGAGGCCGCACCATATTGGGAGAGAGGGGGTGGAATTGGGAGAGAGGAGAATGAGAGGGGGGCGGCCCAAACTTAGGGCTTCTCCTCTCATCTCCTCCCTTAAATACCCTTCCTAATCCCCTCTTAAACGGGCTCTCTAATTGGGCTTCATGTAATGGGCTTTTTTGCTGAAACTTTCGGCTTAAATTAAGAGGGTCATACACAATGGGAGCGGACTATGTCTCCCATAACCCGCAGAGGCCTGGACCCCTTGCACACAGCTAAGCCCGCGATAGGGTCTAACCCTCGCTAACCTGGGTCCCACCATCGACATATAATTCATGCGTCTGGGCCCCACAATGTGTTAATGAACATCCTAGTCACATGCTTAGTGTGTGTGATGAATACGGGTCCTAATCAAATTAGTGTCATGATGGCTCATGTGGGGTCAGTGTGACCGCCCCCACTATCTTTGGACCTCGTAGCCCGTACCAACTCACCTGGACTGTGAATACATCAGACCAAAATGGGCCCAAGCCTATACCTTGGTCCAACAAGAATGTGTCATAGGTGCTAACATCTAGATTGGAATTATAGTGTGTGCGGTTTTTTATTCTCAGTGACACATGTAGATAGTGTTGGGCGGCAACGAAAGTCTCATGGTGGAACCTGTGCGGTGACAATGCCAAGTGATTTTTTCCACTTTTTAAACAATGTCCCTCATAAATAATAAACAATTCATGCAATATTATGAGTAATTAATTAATTCCTTAAAGCAATCAATATGATATATATATATATATATATATATATATATATATATATATATATATATATATATATATATAGAATAACACGCATTAACATTTGGGGGTGAAACCCCCAAGATGCGGCCTCACAGCTCCAATAGAAAAACACACCCTATTTTTTAATTATAGAAGTGGAGAAATACCTTGTGTTAGAAGAAATTATGAATGATATCAACACAAGCCTTATCGCATGGAGACGAGGAGTAAGCAGCTCGTGTGCTAAGCCTCCTTACAACGTGCACTCTGTTGCTGCTCTCCCCCTTGACAAGCCACATGCAACCCAAGGTTTAACAACTTGCTTCTCGAGGCAAATGTGAGATTAAGGGTTGCAACCGTCTTTGTTTCACAAGAGATAGCGTGAGGTGGAGGAGGAGGAGGAGGAGAAAGGTTGGTGTGGCCTCACCCAAGAAAGGGGGCCACGACCTGCAAAGGAGAGAGGGGAGAGATGGGGAGGCAGCCGGTAGAGGGAAAGTGGATTAATAGGGTAGTTAGGGCTCTAAAGCCCTTCTTATACATAACCTCTCATTCTCTTAGTTGGTTTAGGGGTCATAAACCTAATAACAATTATTCCCATATGTGCTTTCCTTATGGTGTCTCATTCATGGTTACGGGCTTAATCCTCTTGAGAGTATGGAGGCCTAGCACACCATATATCGCTATGACCATGGGGGCATACCCCTAAAATAGTTCATGCAGGTCTTGCTTATGTCGTGCATCCAATGGGGCCCTCAAGGCGATATGCATGAGTACATATCTATAGATATATAACTAGAATATAAACATAAATATATCTGTGTATGTATGACTCAGGCTCTCAACACGTGTGCCACAACAGGTAAAAGACTGTATTTTATTACCATTTTGCAATTCCCTTTCATAGTGCAAAATTTCTATCTTTGGATATTTGGTAGTTTATAAATTGTAGATTTTGTGGGACGTAGATATAATGACATTATCTAGCATTGTAAATAGAGATATGAGGATTGTGGCATAGTCAGAAAAGTAGTTGAATAAATAATATGTGCTTCTTTTGTCGTGGTTTTAAATAGATTGATTTTGCTTAATATGCAAGTTTATATTTTCTTCCTTAGAATCAAAATAGTGAGTTTTAATTTAGGAAAGGTTAATGCGAGCTTGGACTCATATTCGCAAGCCATCCGATCTTAATTCAATTATGCACATAATAGAAGGGGTATGGCAATTGAAACTCACCATCAAATTTAAGATGCCCTAGCTCATGACCTGTCGGCATGCATACTAACGGGTCTCTCCTAATTTACATCTATTTTATCTACTTTTTTCATTCTAAATTAATAATTTTATTTGGTAAAAATTGGCATGCATATTAACGGTATCTCCTAATTTATTCCAAATTAAATAGTTCTATTTGGTAAATTAATAACTCTATTTTATTCAATTTAAATCCGATAAGTACTTAAAAAAGAGTATTTTAAATTTATTTTCTCTTCCTTTTATAAGTAAGTTCTATCATTAAATAAAAATTATTATTTTTAAAATAACTATTATAAGGAATATTTTTACGATTTTATGGATTCCTCTTTCTTTTTGTTTAGTGTGTGACAATTAAACAGAACGATCCATCGAACAATTGGGTCGCGGGCCACGGGCCTGGAAATTCCATTCATTACACCTGCATGGAAACACGTATCGCCGTCCATGCCTCTTAGATTCGCGTGTAGCGTAGGTAGAATACGAGGAGACTTTACGACGACTTTAGTCCTTGCCGTGTCTCCGCCCCACATTTTTTTTCTTCCTCGGCAAGGAATGAGGAGCATTCGGCTGACGTCACTTTAATACCTCAAAATTTTAATTTATAATGGACCCCTCGTTAATTATATATTTATAAATACACCCAACTTTTAGCCATCCATGCATTATGGCTTCGACTTTTCAAGAACGTGAAATTGCGGACTCATTGAATTTCCACAAAACAAATGATTTTTAGACTATATTATTTTAATCATTAAATATTTATATCAAATAAAAAAAGTAGAAGCATTATATGGCAAAAAAACTCTCCTTCATTTTTAAATTAGTTATAACTTATTTTTTAATTTTCTTTTAAATTATAGTTAATTAGTGGAGTATTAAATAGAGTTTCCCTGTACCCACTCCATTCTATAATATAAATTATTTTTTAAAGGGCTATAATTACTTGTTTGGCAAAAAAATTGTGGAAGATATATAAGACTTAACATTATATTGTTTGGATGAACCACAAAATGTAGGATTTTTTTCTCCTATATATGGGTAATATTGCCTATTAATGGGCACAAATTAATTTTTTTTTCTTACAACACAAATCTCTGACAGATCTAAATTCTTCAATGATATTTGTTTCATAGTCTTATAACAAATCCAATACCATGATTTTTTTAGATTTGGTGGCTTAATAAATACACCCATCAATTGATAAATTCGTAAATAAAAATTTGCTATTTTCTTCAACAAAACACACTCTAAATTTAATAAATATAAAACATGCTATAACTTAATTTAAATTAAAATTTTTAAAACACTTTATAAGATAAAAAATATTATTTTAAAAAAATAAAAAGAAGAAGAGAATAAGGTGATTTAGAAATCAAATCAAATATAGAGAAAATACATAAAGTGAGAATGTAGTATATAGTCCCATATTAAGTAGCTAAAATAAAAATTTAAAATTAGTTACAATATCGTAAAAATTAATGTAGGGAAAAAAGTATAGAGACTTTTATTGACAAACACTTTTCATAAAAAGTTTTATTATTATTATTATAATTAATAATTAGGGGTGTCAATAAGTCAAATTATACATTAGTTTGAGTTTAAAATTTTAATTTTAAATTTGAGTCAATTTTAAGTGGAGTTTAATTTAAGCCAAAGCGGAGCTAAATTTACCTTACTAAGTAGTTTTTTTTGAACGATGTTAAAAACTTTAAATAATATATTAAAAATTAATCTAATTAAAAAAATAAAATTATTATCTTTTTATTTAATATTAGTGGTTATATTTAAAAAAATAATTTTATTAAATAATAAAATATTTATATATAAAAAGTATAAGTTGATGATACTCTTTTGTTTAGTACTTAGTAGGACTTCGTTAGGGCTATTATATTAAATTGAGACGAATGAAGTATTATAATTTAAAATAATTAGGAAGGTATTGCAATTCCTGAATTATCAGGGACCCAATGTGTAAAATGTTTACCGTTTCATGACGTATATAGGTCGGAGGAACTTGATTACTTGGAATCAAGCAGTGGCGGGGGGAGTGTGAGAGTGCAAGAGAACACTGAAGAGAGTGACCATTTTGCGAATGGAGGCGGGGGGAGATGGAGAGATTCGGATCGCCGGCTGGGCGGAGGATGACCGGCGCAAGCACCGGAAGCTGCACGCGCCGTTGGAGCCGGAGCCGGAGTCGGAGTCGATTGCTCGAGAGTAATCTCTCTCTGTCTGTCTCTCTAGTTTCTTCTACATGTCCTGCGTTTCTGCTTCTTGTTTCGATTCTGGGTTTCTTTTGTTTTCATCTGGATTCTGGGTTTCTTTTGTTTCCATCTGGATTCTGGCTTTATGGGATGTGCCCATTTTGCTTGCAGGTGAGGCTTCCCAGTTCTTCCCATGTAATTTCTAATATAAACCATAATCAATTATATTTTTCTTCATTGTAATAAAGCATTGATTTTGTATCTGTTGGCTACCTTTTCGTTTGATCCTTTGTTCCTCTGTTTTCTGTTATCTACCTGAGTTCTATGCTTGCTTTGGTGATGTTTTATCCTGAAAGGATGGATTTTTTGTTTTTTTGACGATATCTCTGTTGTGCACTATGCAATCGATGTTTTCGACAAATTCTTTTCTCTTTGCCCTTTTTGCGCTATAATGGGTTCTCCAGTCGTCGGCCTTCGGTATTAGTTACCCGTTACTTATTCCATTTTTGTTTGATCATTTTTTAGCCAATGCCGTTTCATCGCCATGTTCTGTCCTTTTGTGTGTTGGTGCGTCCCTTCTCCCCAAGGCTCGTTGTAACTGTTTATTAGTGTGTTTCATTTCTCTGTTCCAATTTTTCGTTTTTCCATTGCTTGGCTGGTCTTGTTGTTCTGTACAAGTTTGCTTCAGCTGAACTAGTTCGTTTCAACTTTGTCCATCCCCCCTTTTTTGTCCTTCTTTTTTTTGTCCTGATTCTGCATGTGGGTGACTGGGTTTTTTCATTTCAGCTACCAGATGGAGGCGCTGGAGATGGCCAAGAAGGAGAACACAATAGTCTTTCTAGAGACGGGTTCAGGGAAAACACTTATTGCAATCATGCTGTTGCGCAGCTTCGCCTATGAGCTCCGTAAGCCGTCCAAGTGTGTTGCGGTGTTCTTGGTCCCGACCGTGGTTCTGGTGACTCAGGTGTGTTGGACAAAATTTGTTTGTATTTCGTTTTCCACCAACATACGAAGGGGTACATGGATGGTCCTATGTAATTTTGCTTTCCCAAATATATGAAATTGCATTTTTGTTGTCCTAGCAAGAGGAGGCGATTAGGCTGCACACGGATTTGAAGGTTCGGAAGCTATACGGGGACATGGGTGTGGATTTCTGGGATTCTAAGGCGTGGAAGAAAGAGCTGGATGAATATGAGGTCTAGTTTTGATTTTCTTTGGATTTCCTTCTTGGCTTGTTCTTCTCTTTTTGTTTCACGCTTTTTTAATTAAAAGTTCGACTTTGTTTTACATCTGTTTGACATTGATATTGGTCAGATACATGTTGCTTCAACATTCTACATGCTTGTGCCCTTCATTTTTTATATGTGAGGCAGAATTCTTGTGTACCTTATGGTGTGGACTTGATGCCTGTTCCTTTTGGTGAATTAACTAGGTCCAATGATTTTAACATATATCAAAAGCCTCCCAAGATGACTATTTTGTTATGGCGCTCTTCCGTCAGCAAACATAGGATGCATTCTACTAAAATTAGGAGTTTACTTGGTTTAGAAAACTTTATTTTTAGTTGGTCTTGAGCTTCCTAGTTTGCTTGAATTTTATTAGTCATACTTAGTTTGATTTAGTTTCCAAGTTTGAGAGGTAGTTGTGGAAGGAAAGCTTAAATCTATGTGAAGGGGCTACTTCCCATTTGTATGTGCATGAGACAATTTTGAATAATGGAATATATTGTAATAGGTTTTCTTGAAGCCCTCCTCTTTGTTCAGTTCTTCTCCACTTTCTCTCCAATCCTCTCCCTTTTCTATCCAACGTTATCCTTATGGACTTTTGTTAGCCCCGTAGCAAAATTTGTCCCCGTGGCAACTATTATATTGGATTAGAACCGGTTCTGAATTTCTGTGCGCTGACCCTCCCTTGCTGCTGTGGAAGTATGAAGATTCTT
Organism: Saururus chinensis; assembly: GCA_035235625.1. Taxonomy (NCBI): domain Eukaryota; kingdom Viridiplantae; phylum Streptophyta; class Magnoliopsida; order Piperales; family Saururaceae; genus Saururus; species Saururus chinensis. Next base: position 7,929,731 of record CP141141.1, read on the forward strand.
TCGCAAAACTTCAAGAAGAAATTCAAATATGTTTGCTGAGCACAGGTGAGCAATGAAGATCATAGCTGAATCCATTGCACAGTTGAGAGGGGACATGACTGAGCCTTGTCCCAAGTCTAAAGCGCAGGAATCAGTTGTTGGAGATCAAGCGGTGGATTTGTTTCTGAAACAAGCACAACTGCAGGCGGATATTGAGCTGCCAGAGCCAGAAGCCAGTTCAGCATTGAACCCGCTTAATCGTACAACTACTAAAACCCCCGTTGAAGAATAACCAGCAGGATTCGATTGCTGTAGTGACCAACCACTGTTGGCCTTGCCAGCCAAATCTGCTTCTCTGTCTTCTCCATAGAATATCCTGCCTCTGGCTGAAAACAACACCAGTTCTCCTCTTGTCTCAGAAGACTGCAATTTCATTGTTCGCCTTGTGTCAATTCTTTCACTGGCGTCCAGTCTTACAAAAAGTTCCCTGACTTTGCAGATGGAGGCTCTTCCACATTCTGATGGTAGAATTTTCTCCCTGGCCATGTGGTGTCGCCGCACAACAGACTCCCTCTGTGGTGGCTGGGTGAGTGGTTGTTCATTTCTGTCACACAGCCCTTTCCAATCGGCTATGGCGGAAAAGTTCAATCACCGAAGCCTTGTTGCTTATACACCCGCCCGGAAACACCAACTGCACATGCTGCTGTGGTGATGGTGGAGTGATTCTTTTCCCATCAAGATGGTTCCCCAATGATCCTGGCAAACAAGTTCGGTGATAGGTTGTGGAGATTGTTGTAGATGTCGTAGCACTCTTCCTGGTGGTGGAGGCTAAGTTTCAGATTGTGCAGGGGCTATTGCTAGGGATTTTTGTCACACAACTGAGTCCCAATTCTAGACCTTCTACCGCTTTGTTTCTTCAAGTCAACCCGATGCCTGACAAAATCTCCCTCGTATGGATCTGAAGTAGATCCACCTGGTTCGTGTCCCCCATGTTCCACAATCAGCTCAGGCCCACCTCCAAGTTTTCAGGTCTGTTAAATGGGCTCTATGCAATTCCTGCCAATCTTGTTGGGCCGAATGCAAGATATTTTCAGGATTTTGTTATGGGCTTTCCATTGTGGTATATCTTCTTCCAAGCAGACGCACTCCTGCAACCTTACCTCCTAATGCCAGGAGATTCTTTGGGGGTGCACATGACGTATTTTGGTGGAATCAAATTTCTGCACAAATGCTTACCTCTGACACAAGAATCGAAGACTACCTCAAGGGCGGGATGTTATTCTCTCCTCCATCATCAAACATGGGTTGCATGCTACTAAAATTAGGAGTTTTATTTGTTTTAGGTAATTTTTTTAGTTGGACTTACGCTTTCCTTGTTTTGGTTAAACTTTAGTAGTCACACTGAGTTTGGTTTAGTTTCCTAGTTTGAGAAGTAGTTGTAGAAGGGAAGCTTTAATCTATAGAAAGGGGCTTGCTACCCATGGGTATATCCGTGAGACAATTCTGAGTCATGGAATAGACCGTACGTAGGTTTTCTTCAAGCCCTCCTCTTTGTCCAGATCTTCTCCCCTTTCTCTCTAATCCTCTCCCCATTCAATCCAACATTCTTTATATTAATTGCTAGTAATCTGTATGCACTACAACATATTTGTATGTAATACTGCAGTTCAGAATGAATTCATGTGGCATACATCCAATGTCTTGTCGTAAGTAAGAATAAGAGTGGCAATTGATATGTTGCATGTTGTTAAACATTTGACAATTGTTGTTTGTAATATTCTATCGCCACTATCTGCTTCCATCTATTTATCCTTGAATTAACTTTGTTGTTTCATAACATTTGTTTTTGGAAACCGGGATTGCTGCAACATTTAGCTGACAATAAAAACTGAAAGATAAATTTATTTTTTGACAAAACTTGTTGACATTAAAAAATTGAACGCTGAATTCTCAAACAGATATCAGCTTGACAATTATTAAGGTCTTCAAAAGAGCATTTTGATTGTTTCTGAGAATGGTTATAACTTTGTACTCTCTCTCTCTCTCTCTCTCTCTCTGTTCTGTCAATAAGGAACAAATTTGTGAATGAATTTCTTTCTTGCAGTGCTTTTTTTGAAATTATGTCTACCTTTTCCAACAGGTATTTGTGATGACACCAGCAATTCTTAAAAGGAATTTAGAGCATAGTTTTTTCAAGCTTGACATGATAAAGTTATTAGTATTTGATGAATGCCACCATGCAAGAGGTAGACATCCCTATGCGTGCATTATGAGGGTGAGTTGTGATTTTCATTTCCTTTTTAAAATTTTGAAACATATGTATCATAGTATAATGATGTATTCAGTTTTAATGGTTAAGTTATTGTCATAACTAGCCTGTTGTTGAATTCTCCACCCAGCATTGGTATCTTGATGGCAAAAACAGTGGTGGTTCTTTTTATGACACAAAAGCAAAAGTGATATCTGCTTTAGACCATAAAAGTACTTGTATCATCTAATTATATTTGTTGGTATTCTGTTCTTCCTTCTGCGTTTCCATTGGTTTTTCTCCCTTCTTTTGTTGCCTGTGGTGCATTTAATAATGGAGGAGAGCAAACTGCATCAATAAGCATAAAATTGCAAATAAGATGGAGGATAAAGATAAGATGTACGTTTTGTGTATCTTTTGAACCTCTCAATGCATGATCAGTGACTGTCATTGTGTTTATTTTTTGTTCTTGAGATTTGTTGCTCATGGTGTTTCTTCTTGTTATACGTTACATTTGAGTGTTGCTTTAGAATTCTGGACAATATTCATACTGATTTAAACATCAATTGGTCTTTTAGGAGTTCTATCATCGACAACTACAATCAAATTTGGCCGAAAGCAAACTTCCAAGGATCTTGGGTATGACAGCTTCTATTATAAAAACAAAAGGTATGCACATAGTATAAACGTTATGTTGCCAATGATATGTTACCACTGTCCTCTTGTGTAAACTATTTTGATGTTAAATCCTTTGAATTGTTTATTCTTACGGTAAATTACAAGAATGCTTTTGTACAGAACCTTTAGTAAGTATGCTTTTACACAATTGGAAGGATGTTAACTTTAGATGTATATATAAAGATTGTGTAAAATGGCAAAGTACATCACAATCAAAATGAAAAAATGGATCTGTAAAAGTGTAATTAGTTTCGGATTTTCTTTCCAATGCAAAATGACTAGATGTATGCTGATGAAACTGCACAAATTAAATGCACAAGAAATTTTTGTTTCCACCTGACCTAAAAGTTAGTCCCACAATTTTGTGCTTAGACATTAGATTCCAAGTGGTGATGCCGGTTTAACTGACATCTCTTTTTATAGAGGCCCCTACTTTAGAAATTTTTATACATGTGAAGCTTGAAATGGGGAAAAATTGATCTTGTGGATTCTTTTTGCTTCTTTGTTTCCCCCCTCAAACCTTTCATTTTATGTGATGAGTTTGTTTGTATGTCAACATTTGTGGATGCTGCATTGAAGATTGCATTTTATTTATAGCATCTTTTGTTAATATATCTTCTTATTTAAAACATAAAGAATGGAGATCTGTACTAATGTGAAAAAAATGTTCTTCATCAAAGTTTGCATATGATGTTTGACTGCGTGTTTCTTTTATAAAACATGGTATTTGCCTTCATGTTCTTAGTTATGTCATATTTCTCTTCTGCTACATAGGCTCGAGTTCAAGTGAAATGTATGCCAAGGAAATTTGTGATCTTGAAACTATAATGAACTCCAAGGTGTGCATCCTTCCTTAATATAAACAATTTTGAACATTAGTCTTGTCAGTTTATGTTTATTTACTGGAACTGCTATTATGCATTATTTGATTTTTTTTACTGTTCGAAATATTTTGGAAAATATGTTTCTATTGTGTGTAATGTTCTCTTTGCTTTGCCTTTTTTGCATGATATAGTGAACTGAACATTTTGTGATCTGTTGCTAGGCATCTTGCTGCTAACGTATCCACTTTAAGTTTATGTGCTGCTGTTCTTTCTGTCTGGTCTCAAGCAGCTTACTTCCTTTTGCAACTTCTTGATCTGTTAGAACTTTTAGGCTCTTGAGCAAGTTGGAATGGAAGGCCCAAAACTTTTATCATGTAACAGTTAAAATGCTTCACAACAGAAATTGTGAAGATTAAGAGAGAAGGTGAGGTTTAGGAGAAAATGTAGTAGAAGTATTGAGGGCAAATTCGCTAATAGCAAGTGGTCAATTAACTAGTGGGTGTGATGATGGAAATGCTGTAGCCATTTTTTTCTGTTATAAGTAGGATGAAAATGATGATAGAATTTTGGCTTACGGTAATGGAGATTGCTTTGACCATAAAGATGGGAAAGCCTCAATGGTAATGAGGCAGAAGGTAGTGAAATGTTGATCACCAAAAGCATAGATGTCTGGATATGAAGGATAAAAAAGGGAGATGAAGTTTGCCAGGCACATCACCCACTATTTTAATAGTTGAGGTTGGAGGAGATGACAAAAGAGAAGAGAATTGGTTCCTGTACTTTTATTTAACATCTACAGCTGCTTGCTTGCTCACCTTACCACCTCCTGGGTTTTGGCCCAATTTCATTGAACCACTATTCAACTGTGCCCCGCTTTGCCTCTGTTGCATTGCACAACTTTGCCTGTGCCTCTCTGAACCCTGGCTAGATCACTGTGCTGCCAAGCTAAGCTAACCAGGTGCCCTATGTTCATGCTGGCAATGAGCCACGGACAACTGGATATCCGTCCCACTAGACCTCTGGCTTCAGCAGTTTCTCAGCCACCTCCACCACCTCTGCCACCACCAAAGGCCCCACCTTCACCACTCCTAGCACAACAGACCTTGGCTGCCTATGTCTGTCAGCGTTGCCTTTTGATCACCTTGGTCTCTACTTCGACATTGCCTTCTTGGTTGTCGTTGGCCAACTCCCGGCTGTCTCGGCCCCATGTCATCATTGGCCTTGCTTTGTGGCGGTGCTTAACTCTGTGGTTGCTCTAATCTTGGCTGCAGCTGTACCAAAAACATTTTAAACGTTGATGTAGATTGGCTTTGAGATGTGTTTTGCTGGAGCCGGGTCTGCCAGTTGCTGGGTCTCCTTTCACAGGTCCAAACCGGACCTCTTTACGGACTCTTCTATTCTTGTGGGGCAATACATGGGACATGCCTCTCTGTTGTGGGCCTTATCTGAGCCAAGTTGCAGAGCCTCCCCTCCTACAAGGCATGTTTTTGGCACTTTCTTTGGGCCCATGGGCCAACTCCATGCCAGCCCAACATCCTCTGGCTGCTGCTCTTTCTGAGCCACATCTCTGTTACTCCTATGCAGCATGGGCATCAACTACCAGCTCATCTGCCTAGACCACCAAGGGTACCACACCCAAGGCTTCCATTGCGTTCGTGCCGAACCTCTTCTGCACTCAATTGCACCATTGCCACCTGCACCTGCTTTTGTCAACGTCTGTCTGACATTGTCCATTCTTTCTTTGGTTCTCTTGCCATTGCTGGTGATGTCCTTGTTGGGGACAACTACCAATGGCGTGCTCTGTCTTACATCACTCAGCTGCCACCCCTGTGCATTGTTTTTACCTCACTTCAGCCTCTGTCAGCCACTCGTCTACCTAGGCCACAACTGCTCCAACCCCTTCTAGTTGTCGTTACAGTGTTGTCAGTGACTTGTGCTCCTGTCAAGCTGCTTTTGTTGACGGAACGACGTTTTTGGCTGTCTTTCTACATGGCGATGTGACCTGCTACACATGCTCGAGTCATGCTTTGCCCATTTTTTGTCATTGTCTTGCTACAAGACAACTCTAGTAGAGTTTTATATAAGCTCATTGAGAGACGCTCTACTGTGCCCTGATCGTTGCCCCTCTGCCATGGGGATTCCACTACATGCCTCTCTTGACATCCATAGATACACCCGTTTGCGTGTTTTGGCTTCTCATGGGGGTGCCTATCACAGCCTCTCATATATGGAGCTATGGTGGGCCCAATGGAAGAAGAATAAGGTCCGCTTGAGATTGAGGTTGTGTGCAAGAGAAGCGCGGTGTAATCTCTGACTTGTCCAAGGGTATGGTTTGCCTGTGTGGTATGCATGCTAGCTAACTATGATTTGCTTATGTCATTAAGGAATAAGAGTATTTAGGTCATTATGTATGAATTCATAGTATTTATCTTCAACGCACACATTAATTATATTCGTAGGAGATTATTTCTATTTAATGTAAGGGCTATGTCATAATTTGAGTGATGGAATGAATTATTGAGCCCTAATATCCTACTCTCTCCCTTGTTTTCTTCCTTCCCATGTGCTTGCTTGATGGCCCCATCAAGAGAAGAAAGAAGAAACCAAAATGAAGGTTGAGGATGAGACTTCGTAAATAAATTCACGAGTTGGTTTGAAGATGGCAATTACCGAAGGTTTGAAAATCGTAAGTATTGAAGCTAGATGGTCCCACAATGAAACTTATGTGGAATGTAGTTCACTTAATTTTCTATACGATGGTGTGATCGTGAAAATTCGGGGTTCTTTGCAATCTAAAATAGTATTATGACATGATTTAGGGGCAGATGTTGAACAATCCAAACCAAGGTCCCTGAATAATAAATCAAGGCAAGCTATTGTGCAAGTGGTATGTGAGATGGTTTGAAAATTTTCTTTTGCTGTAGATTTGGCTGTAGGATTCTGACACTTGCTTTTCCTGGAGATGAGAGATTCTTCTAGACAAACACAAACTTGTGATAGAATGTGTCTTGTATTCTCAGATTGAGCATATTATGAATTGGCTCTATGCCCAATGCTCGACGGAGGAGGCATAGATAATGATGATTGCATGAAATCTCAAACTTAGTGTCTAATATGCATAACTGCAGCTATATGAACAGAATATGGGGTTCATAATGTGGCTGTAACGTGTAGCATCTTCAATGTTTGGCTTGGTATAATAGATGAGATTCCCATCTAACTGTATGTAGGGTGTGGGATCCCTCAAGAAGGTCATGATCTATGGGCAGCGTCTTCACATTTAACTTGGTAGGAGCATTGACATATCTAGTAGAGTATGTGATGGGAAGCAGGATGTGGGATCTTGATTAGCAGATCAGCATGAGAAACCTGTTTTGATTGCCTGGTTGATTTGATGAATGAATTGTCAGAAACCAAAAAAATACAAATTGAAGAATCCAAGAGAAGAATTGAGTAGATTTGGAATCCACCAAATCTGCCTTGAATCCACAAGTCGAAACAGGGGCGAGACTTCCGCTGCAAGCCCTACAAATTTGTGATTTTATTACAAATCAACAACTGCCCATCCATTCCATTGGGCCTACTATTTATGCCTATTTACAACTTTAGCTAATCACCACTGATTGAGTTAACAAGAAGTTTATTTAGCTATCAGCCACTACTACATTTATGCGTTAGTCAGCAAGTCAAATAGTCAACAGGTCAAAGACTTCTTCAAAGATCAGCTTCCCCTCTTCTCTTTGTTCTTTGAGTGTTTTGACTTATCCTTGACGTCCATCTAAGCTTCTGCTACAGCTTCAATGTGTTCCACGTCAGTATTTTTATTGAGCACATGAAGCTAAATCAGTTGCGTTCTTATGTTGTCGATTCTATGCCTTGTGTAAGCTACTTCAAGCCCTAGAAAATACCGCAAGTGTCTCAAATCCTTCATTTCAAAAGCTGATTTAAGATGCTTCTTAACTTTCCACTCATATCAGTGTCATTACCAATTATGAGTAATGTTGGCTGTCCCCCAGGAGTGCAAAACATAAAAGGGTTCTAGTGACGAAAATTGAGAGAGGTAATTGGCAAATTAAGTTCTAGGAGCTTTCTTATCCCCTCAATTATTGCACACCTTGAGGAAGTTGTATGTATATTTACTCCTTAAGATCTTCATACAAAAAGTCATTCTTTTTGTTAAGCTTCCATAAATCCCAATATTTGATGGTGAGCACTACAAGCAGAGTATAGATAGAGGTCGTGAGAAATGGAAGCAAAAGTCTTGGTGTAATGAACTCGTACTTGTGTACAACCTTTCCCCTATCAATATTGCCTCTGAGCTCAATGTAGACCTTTTCCTGGATTTAACTTTATATACTCACCTGCAAGGCTGCAACTGAATCATGTTCTTGGAGCTTTTTGGTGGACGTTTTAATATTCATCTTTTTGTATGCAAAGACAAATATGAATCTGGTTTAGTGGAATTGTAACTTTTGTTTGTTATGGTTCTTGCATTAGCTTTATATAATGCCTCCTACAACTAGCAGCAAGCTTATCTATTAGTGTGTTTTCGTTAGCTGAACATGAACAAGTTGAGAGTTTAGGTGATTGCCTTTTTTCACCAAGCATGAGAAGAGATGAATCAATCACTGAAGGATAATCAATTATCACTTTTGAATTTGGTAGTTGACCACTGTACACCTCCAATGGAACTGTTGCTGTAACCATAAATTACCTTTAACTTATTTGAGGACTTTAAGTCCATTAGAGGTTTCCACTGGTGAGAAAAAAGTCGTTTGGATATTCAGCTCCATGGCAGCTGTCATCCCATTGATGCTCCATCTCCATAGTAAAGTTGTGAATAGACTTGTCTTCTTTCCTCACGTTCTTGCAATTTTGAGAAAGCTAGTACTGCCTTTCATATTCTCCTCAAATAGATTATGTCCACTTGCGCGCATGTGTCTTCATTGTTCCATGGTTGAATGCTTTCTCAAACTTCCACATAAAGAATGAACTTCAAATTTACAATTCTAAGAATGAAGCTTTCACTTTTGCGTTGTTCTTCTCCTCACAACAAAGTTTCTCTCCTAGTCTTCACTACCTTCCTAGGGTTTGGATAAAGTACCCATTAGTAATCCCTAAGGCCTTTTGCTTTGTTGGAAAATCTGTCTTGTGTTTGTAGGCTGATCTTGACTTAATCTAACATTGTTTGGCCATTCCTTCATAACTTGCGCTTTTGAGAAACCATAGTTTTCGAACAAGGTATTAGCATGGTTCACAAAATCTTATATCAAAAGTATATCGGTGACCTAAAGATAGGTTCTATCGAAGATCATAATCATAATCAAGTAGCGCCGTTTCCCAGCAATTTGGGGTTTGCAACATGGATCTTATGCCTCCATTGTAGCTTGTTTCGTGTCAACTCTTTCTTAAGAGAGCATTCTCACCACCTATGTTCGTTATTCCACTTCTGTCCATGCTCACGTCACAACCACAGTTGGTTTTCCCAGTTCCGACAATGACTTCATCCTTTAATCCACCAACCCTTCTGCGGCCAGCCATCTTCATTTCTGTCTTCAATGCCAGTGCTGCAGCCGCTCCTATGGGTGCACACACTTGTGCCACAACCCCTCTCGTCTGCTGCCAAAGCGTATGAACATCTGTGGCAATTTTATCTTGATTGGCTTCCTCGTCCGACCACCATTTGCATCTGGATGACTCTAACTTCACGCTGCCCCAAACGATGCACCTCATTCATTGAATGCAGCTATAAAAGAGCCACCAGCACCTTCATGCCTTTTTGTTCTGGCTAACGTCTCCACCACTTCCTACCAGGCTGCGCCAGATTATGCTTTGTTTGGGTTTTGACCACCTGACTACCGGATTTGCAGCACCTTCATCTTCGCTGATGATACCGGCTTCTCCATCGTCAGTCATGTTTCCTCAATACTTGACTGCATCAACCACACTTGCTTGCCAGAGTTGCTTCCCCAGCCTTCTTTTGCCTGCTGTACTGGAAGACCCAATGTTGCTGAGTGGTGACCCTTGTCGCAGGTCTCCTTCAGTTTGAGCAGTTTCCTCCATGGCGGCTGTATGTCATTAATGAACAGGAAGACAACCATCCAGAGAATTCCTCTTAGATGGGTCTTATGCGGGTCTGCCTTGACTTGGCTATATCTTTCTATTTTATTTTTCAGACCTGCTAATGGGTTCTTTCTGATAATTATCTTCTGGCTGGTTGTTGATCTGCCCGACCCGGGTATGCTCCCAAGAAACCAGTTCTGTCAACAGCTTTTTTTGCTCAGTACAGACCCAACCTGGATCCACGGGCAGCAAGTTTTTTTAACTGGACTCTTTTGTGAGTTCAAATGTCCTATATGGGCTCAATGCAGTTCCTGATCATACTAATGGTCCATACTTGCAGTATTATACAGTTTTTTTTCTGAATTTTCTAACGAGTTTATGTTCAAAATGCACTATTGAACTTGAATGAAGAGATGCCTGCCATGGGCCTTTTGATCAACTTGATCTTCGCACATATTCTCACTTATGTCGGAGGCCGAGGTAGAATGGAAGCAAATGTGGAATGTCATGATCGAAATTGGTCTGTTATGGCCAGGCCCCCTTGCACTAACTGGACTTAGTAGTAATTAATGTCTTTAGTGAAAAGGCTTCCTTAGTTATTTCTTCAATTAAAGTTAGTTTCCGTTGAAGTAGGAGTCTTAATTAGAATAGGGTTTGAAATGCTTTGCCTATAAATATGTTAGGGATTTTCCCTATTATTCAAGCAATGAAGAATTCTATTTAGTTATCAAATACTTGAGTTCAATGTAAGTCTCTTGTCCCTAATTCCGCTTTTCCCTTGTTCACCTATGATGTGCCTACCCCAAGGCAATTGACCAATAGATTGTCTACAACAAACATTTTGAATGTAAAACCAACATTCCATCAGTTCAAATGTTGGAAAACCTGCTTTGTAACTTCTGAATCTATAAAACAGAGCCCACCTTGTATTTTGAGAAGTCTACATCATGTAGGCCCATCAATGCTTGTCGAATGGCCACAAAAGAATCTCTGAATCTTTAACATACATCTTGTTATGAATTAAGCCCTCTTTCTCAAATGAGAAAACACCTTTCCACAAGTTGAAAGTGCTCCAGTATGCACTTGTGTATTTCCTTGGCTGTCTAGAACTTGTGGATCACCATCTAGAAGAACTGCAGATGTGGCAGATGAGAGGTATGGTTCGATATACATGCACATCAATGGAGATGTGAACTTTGTTGAGTAGAAATCCTCATCGTGGGGCCAACGTGATTGTCCCGTGCAGCAGAGATTGAAGTGTGTGTTCAGATTCAGATGGCCTTGTATGTGGTTGGATTTTCTTAATATGCAGAAGAGATAGCGGGGCTAGTATTGAAGGTAACCCACCTGTTTCTGTGGCCAGCTAGAGCATGCAGTGCATTTGAAGAAGAGAACCAATGTACATTGGGTATCAGGCTGTGTGGGATCACTAGTACCTGTGTATGTGAGTCTCCAATGCGTGCAATGCCAGCACATGTGTGCGAGCTGTGAATGGAGGGAATGATCTAGTGTCATCTATTGCTTGCAGAGTCTACTTGGCCTTTGAACGCAATGAGCAAAACAACAATGACTGAAAATTCATGGCTGTGCTCTGATAGATATGATGATGTTATACTTGATTTTTAGGGTCAGATGTTTTGAGTGCTTGGAGTATGATATCAATTGACATTTGCCATTGTAATTCTTCCATCTCAAGGTAAGATTGCTCTGATACGAGTTGATATGAACTAGCAGAAACTTGTTAGTGTATTGTGCGGTAATTGGGAGACAGGGAATGGAGTTGAGGTCTAATGGGAGGTAAATGAAAGGGAATAGGGAGAGTTTGGTGAGAAGAAGAGTCAAATTCTAGATAGACGGAGGAGAAGAGATAATCGAAAGATAATTTGTCATTCACTCTGATTTATAACCACTACAACTCTTTAATTGAACTTAGGCACAGCAGTTAAATGTTAATACCAAAAATCACGATTATAAATATAAGATCTTCTTGTTGATACTTGCTGATTATTCTCTAATCTGAAATGAGGATAAATTACTAATATATCTCAGGTTCTTATTACTTTTTTGGCAAACAGGTGCTCAATAAAGAATTTATTTTCTTTTTGTCAATCAAATAACCATTTTCTTCTTCTTTTGTAGGTGTATACCGTTGCTAGTGAATCTGTGTTGGCCAGGTACATACCATTTCCGACACCAAAGCTAAAGTTGTATGAACACTTTGACATGCCAAAGGAACTGTTACTGCGTTTAACTGACCACTTGGAGTCCCTAAAATTAAAGGTGTTTCTATTCTTCCCCTTTTCTTCATTACCTTAAGTCTTGGTTTGTAATTTTGTTGTTGCCTTTTTGCGTAAATTGTTTTTTGTTTTCTGTTATAAAGATGCACCAGTGTTTTTTTTATGAAAAAAGGAAAGAAAAGATAAAAAATGCACCAATGTGTTTAGTGAGTTTAGTTATCACTTCTGAATGGATTTAGCATGTTTCTCAAAAGAGGAGTTGTCTATTACTGCTGTCTTTTGCGAACTGTTTTTGTATACAATGCGTTAAAATATCATGCACTAAAGTCTTTTATTTTAAATGGAAGAAAGTAATTATTCCAATATTCCGTTTTATAAATTACTATTCTCCCTTGTATCCTTTTCTTTCTTTTCTATAGATATAAATGCACAAGTGAATGTTCTAATAATATTTCTGTGTGGATTTATTAAGGATTTCTATTGTTGGTTTCGTAACATTTGGGGTAGTCTTTTGCATTAAGTTTGTCTTTAATCTACATATTAGAAGAATTCATTATTTTGGAGATATATTGTTCTGTGCATCCTAAGTATTTTTTATATATGTTCATTATCTTATATTTTAACTAATTATATCACTTATATCCTTTTCTTTTGTTCCTATAGATACATGCATAAGTGAAAATTGTCTCCCAATATTGCTGTTTTCATCTAAGAACAATTTTCATTATTTTTCTTGGCATTTTTGAATGTCTTCTGTTTTAAAACAAACTTCCAGCATCTTTTGCAACTTCAATGAATTTTTGTGACAACTTTTGAGAGTGGTTGCTTCAGAAACAAGATTTCCGACCTTGGTCTTGGCTTCGATCTTGGCCAAAGATAAAAGAATTTGAAGAGATTAGGAAAATGATAGTGATGATAAAAATATGCTATTTTCATACATAGAATTCATGTGTATTTATATTTAACACATATATACACTCATACTATTATAAAAAATATCAGTGTAACAAATAGTACTTGTCAAAGAAGTACAAACTATTACTTGTAAAAATTGTAAAGAAGACTAAAGTTCATTATAATTTTATTTATGAAATGTATTCGAAAGTTCACAAACATTAATGATATCACCTCTTAGGTTACCACGAGGGAGTTGAGCGTACATTGAATCAACATCAATGGTATCACCTCTTACAATGAGGGATTTGAGAGTACATTGAATCAAGGCGGGTACAATATTGTGCCCATGTCATCCATCGGTAATACATGTGTATGTAATCTGGTATATAATCTAGAGTAACTCGAGGCAATCTCCCTATTTGTGGAACAACCATTGGCATAGTCGTTATTGGTACTGCCATTGGCTGTTACTGGTACACATCTTTGAGGTGTAATTTAGCCATCTTCATATGAGCCACAATCATATGGTATTGGATTAGTTAGACGTGTTAGCAACTCCATAACCACATCCATGCCTGTAATAGGAACACCCCCATGCTCTTGAGTCCTCCATACCTTTGATGTAGCATTCATTGACTACTTTAATGAGATAGGTAATGTTCCTCTATGGTTACATTCTTTGGGTTCCATACAGAGATTCCCATTCTCCTTTGGCAATGAGTGAAGTGCTTGACATTAGAAGGATCCTTCTCTAGATCTTTATTTTGGATGTAAAAGTTGAAGTGATCTTCTTTAGTGACTAGGGCCACATGATGGCCTAGATTATCACCATCCATCATCACCTCCATTATTAGTTTCATCATCGTCATTAATTTTCTCCACCGTCACTATCATTGTCACTGTCATCACTTTACTCCAACTAGGGGTCTCTTAGCTGGAGTAAAAGAGTCACTATAGGCCTCATCGTCATAAGGATGATCGACTTCATGCTTGTGACCTGCCTTGAATGTTGATGATGCAATAGTATTGGTTGTAGACCTCTTCATATCGACACCTTCTGTACTGCATTAGAGATCAGGTCAGGTCAACTATCCTCTTGGTCCATTTAGTTTGATGCCATCCATTCAGCATGTGTATTCCCATCATCTATATTGTCATATATGAACATAGTGAAGTGACCTAGGGGGTTATCCTCAAGGGCGCCACCTCGACGGTAGTTTGACTATAAAAGCTTTAACCACAAATTCATATTTTACTGGCAACAATGGGCAAAATTTCAACTTCATGTGCGACGAACAATTTCTTGATTGTGTAGAACGTGTTAAATATTTTGTCACTTCGAGTGACTTTGAGAAGTTGGGAGTGGTTCCTACGTCAGTGTCACATCATCAACAACTTAACGGCTGTCTTCTGGGTTGAGCTGCAAGAAATTCTATTTAATCAACATTACACTTGGTGCAATAGACAAAATGGCTGCAGCCTTGTCTTGGAGCCTTTTAGACTGGGTTTTCTGTGGTGTTGAGTGGCTCATTAGATTCCCAAGTGGCCTCATCCAATGCCCCCGTCTAGGTATATCTAACTATAGTCCAATCATTTTTAACCTTTCGCAGGCTTTTCTGCTGGGCCCAAAGCCATTGCGCTTCTACAACATATGTGGCATAAGCAACAATCCTTGCAAGATGTGGTTCATAAAGCTTGAGATATTCCTATTTGTGGGTGGCGATGTTTATAATTTTCAAAAAGCTGCAGGTGGTGAAAGAGGCAATCAAATTGTGAAACAGAGTAGATTTGGTAATTTGGGCAAACGAGCTGATCCTTCTAAAGTCCAGCTGATAATGCGGGAAAAAAAGGCAAGAAAAATTCCTTTTCAGGAAGAAACTCTTGAAGAAGCTTCTACTGACAGCGCCAAGGGTCTATTGGCTAAAGGAGAGACAAGTGTACCTGGCTTTTCCATGCTATGGTTGCTTCTCATAGTGTTAAAAATTGCATTCATAAAATTATTGCCTTCTATGGGAGTCCTTTGAACAAGCTGACAGAAATTGGGAAGGAGGTGGAAAACTATTTCAAAAATAGTTTCTCCTAAATTTGTTCGTCATTAAAACGAGTTGATCAATTAAACATGGACCAGGTGGAGTTTCTTACTCCTTCGGTGGAGCAGGATGAAACTATGGCAGTCATCTCGATTTTGCCAAATAAGAAACACCGGGGCCAGTTGAGTTTCTAAAGGAGTTCTTTATCGCTTTTCGGGATCTAATTGGTAAGGATGTCATCGCTGCAGTTAAGGGCTTCTTTGATAATGGAAAGATTCTAAGGGTGGTTTACTGTATCTTTCTTACTCTTTTTCTTAAGAAATCTCATGCTAAATGTATTGATGAGTTTTGGTCAATCTCTGCATGCAACTGTCTCTAAGATAATTCTAAAGATTTTTGGCGACTTGCTTGTCGTGGGTTGTCCGTTCATTAGTGAGCCTCAATTAGTTGGCAATTGTAAGAGATAGAATGATTGGAGAAAATATTTTATTGGCTCATGAACTTGTAGGGAACTTCCATCATAATTGGGGTCCATAAAGATTTTACCTGAAAGTTGACAAAAAGATGGACTTCATGCTTTTTGTGCTAAAGGAACTTGGTTTTAATGTGAAGTGGATGGAATGGATTTGAAATTGTATTTGCTCACCATCTTTTGGTTCCTTATCAATGGCTCTAATTATTGTCATTTCAAGGGGGAAATGCGAAAGGCTCTTCGTTTGGTCATAGTGAAACATTGTTTAGCCTTTCTTTTCTAAACGGTCTTTGCGGTGTATGTTTCTTTCATTTGAGGTGAGAGAGGGTTGGATATTTTAAGATGGGCGGAAAAATCTGTCATCTGTTGCTGCAGTAGTTGTTAACCTATCCCACTGTATCTCTTTCATTTGGGGTGAGAGGCGTTCCTTCTTGTCGGATTTTTGGGTGAGTTGAGTGTTTTGAATTGTTGAGGTTTTCCCCTGTTTTGTTTTTTTTCTCTTTGATGGGTTCCCCTGGGCTCTTGGGTTTGGAAAGGTTGTATTTGCTGTTTGCTACTTTTGTACCTTTCCTGGTCTCTGTTCTATAAGAGGTTTCATTTATCCAAAAAAAATCATGATGAAGGCTCATCATCATGAGCTATTGATCTCAGCTACATATACACTGAATGGCCCATTCTACTGGCCTCTGAAAGAATTTTTTTTCCATCGCCTCATTAATACGGCTTTGGCATCTTTGACTTCATTCATTTACTTTTGAAAGCTTTTTCCTACTTCATGGACCTTGACACCTAGGAATATTCTTCTTACCGCCTATCAAGTGGTCCTTTAATCTTGTCACATTTCTCGCTTACATACCTTTTGAGCCATAGTTGCATGCTAAGCCACATTTTTTAGTGTTTTTTTAATGCTACCAACTTTTATCACTTGACAAAGACATGTTCAACACTCAAAACTACAAAAAAGAGGTCTTAAGCCACAACAATCAAAGGTCATAGCAATATATGAATTGATTATGTAGTTTGTAGAATAAATTAGTTTAGATATAATATACTCGTATTTACATCTCTTGGATCCTGATTACATGATCTGATATAGTATTCAAGCCATGCTGAAGTATACAGATGTGTACATAGAAGTACTTTTGCAATATGTGTAAATAGAACTAGTTGTAAATAAAAATATCAAACGAGTAGAAGTACAGCATGTGTAAATAGAAACAAATCTTATATTAACAGCCAGGACAAACAAAACTTGTGATTAGTGTGTAGTTAACATAACACTTGTGGTAAATAATAGTGTTTCGACCATGTTACTTTTGTTTTGTCTCGTCCTGTGGGACATTGTTGTGGACCGGTGTCCACAACGGCCTAGCAGCCGGGGAATGGGAAAGGAGCGGCGCAAGATGGCCGGGAAAGGAGAGAGGGAGCGGTGTGGCCTCCATGAAGGAGGAAGAGGCACAGGGGAGAAAACAAGAGAGATAACTAATTAATTCATTCCATTATCAAATTAGGGCATAACCCTTACACTTAAATAGACGAACTAGTGGCCTTACTAACAGGTGTCTAAGGCCCATTAACTTAAATAAAAGAAAACCACTAATAACCCTAATTAACCTCTTGACCTAAACACCCTTATTAAACATTGACATAATTAAAACCTATCCCACTAGCATGTGGGCCTAGTGATAGACCCTTAGGACGGTCACAACAGACACATTAGCCCTGTCCAATTGAGTCTATGTCCTTTTCACTTGTTTTATATTGTTTGAAAATAGCTTTTAAAATTTTCAGGTTTGCATGTTTGTGACAATAATATAGTTTTTAATAGAATTATTCATCAATTATGCATATGGTAGGGATTTTTGTATATATTTTGTTTCTGTTGTAACTTTAGCATGTAAGAATTGAGAATGTTGTGCCCTCTTAACAGCCACATACTTGTCTGCACCCATCCTGTTTTCAGTCAGAAATTTCTTTCAATTCAATTGAATGTTAAATTGCCAATCAGTTATTTATCAGGGTTTGGTTTTATTTTAGCAAGAGTATATGACAAAATGCATTTCATACAGAGAATAATATGAATAGTCAAAGAACTAATTGTATACTGAATATCAAAAAAATATAATTCGGAAATGCAAGGATAATAAAATATTTAACTGATTCAAACAAAATATTTAAAGTTGAAAAATTGCAGATAAATTTCGTGGAAATAATTGATGTAAGTTTGATTGGTGTGACTATCAGCATTTCGTTAAAGAATTTGCACCTCTACTTTTACACAAATACAACAAGAAACCTATCTCATGTTTTGTGTGTCCTCATTGTTGATATTGTCAGAAATCAGATACACATCCATGTAAAAGTATAAACGCTGGTGCAAACCAGCTAGAGAGTTGTGCTTTAAACGATAATACAGCTTTTATCAACAACGAATCAGGTTTGTTCTGCAAAAGGTTTTCTACTATTTTTCAGCTCAGAGAATTATTTGTTAAGTTGCTGGACATTGACAAATAAGATTGACGTTGATAAAGGCTAATTGTCAGATTGGCGTTGATAAAGGCTAATTGATTAATGGAGTTGTGTACACTTCTTGCTAAGAATTTGTGGAAATGTCATCTAAGAATACAATAAAGCCAGAACATATAAGCCTATGACAGAGAAGAGCAACTATACGAGTAAAAACAGTGTTTTACTCTGCTGGATAGTCATGGTGTAAATGAGTTGGAGATTGTGGACAAAGAGGAGAAATATCAGGTAGAGAATAAATTTCTGTTGAAATATAGGAGGTAGAAAGTTGTGAAGAAAGCTCGCAAGTAGATAGATTCTTTCAGATGTTGATAACCCTACACTTTCCGACAAAACCTTACACCAGATTTCTATTGAATAGAAAAAAGTGGGTCTCACATGACAATAGGAGCTACTTTTCTATGTTTGATCACAACTTGGTGTGAGGTTTTGTTGGATAGAAAGTGGTAGAAAAATCATTATCCGATTTGTTTAATGGAGAATATGTACTGTCAGGTGGCATGTCGATGAGCTCTGAAAAAACAGCACATTGACAATCTAATTATTGGCCACATCTCTGCAAGATATGCCAAGATCTATCTGAGAACTGAAGAATTGCAAAGTGGTCCTTGAAATATTTTGGAGGTCACTCATCGAGAAGCAAGATGATATTGCAAACCTTGCTCAAAATCCTATTACCTGTTGTAACTAATGTTTCTGGTGATTATTACCTTGCCCTTTAAGTCATGCGCACTTGGTTGACCCTTCAGCATAAATGATGAATCCTATGATGCTTGAACAATTAGATTCTTCAATTACTGCTAACTTCTTGAACATATTATTATGTGTAATTTTTTTTAATGTAGTTTGATACTATTTCATTTTAGCATTTCCGTGCTCTGCCTGAGGATTTATGTGATGCTGATATGATTGAGGGCTCTATGAAGAGGATTGGAAAATTGTTTGCAACTTTTCTGTTTTGCTTGACGGAGTTGGGAATTTGGCTGCTCATAAAGGTTAGATTTCAA
The DNA here is from genome assembly GCA_035235625.1 of Saururus chinensis. NCBI lineage: Eukaryota > Viridiplantae > Streptophyta > Magnoliopsida > Piperales > Saururaceae > Saururus > Saururus chinensis. The sequence goes on from CP141141.1 coordinate 7,948,692, forward strand.
TGTAGTCCTCTCGGTAGTGGTACCTGTTTATGGAAAGGTTTTGAGAAGTATATGCTCACTCATCGTCAAGTAATCTTCACAACAGGCAGCTGAATGTCTGGCATCGAATGATGTGAAAATCTTCTTCTGGAGTGAAACTAATAATGTTGTCCTTGAGAAAGCTGCGAAAAATTTTAGCCATGATGTATTTCAGGAATTTTCAGGATATGTGTTGCCTGGTATTTTGTACATTCTCTCATCTATAATTTGGTGTTGCCTGCAATGAGGCAGTTTAATACATATCAATGTCATTTCTTGATTTGATGTTTTTTATGTCAATTGGTATGTGAAGAGTTTATATCATTGTCTCATACCTGTTATCCAGATTGGTGCATTGGCGTGGATCTTTCAGCTGATGTGGGAGTAGGATTATTGAATGCAAAAGTTAATTGCCTCATTCAATCGCTTGTGGAGTATAGGTATGATGCTTTGTATAAATAAAATCTAGATCAATAATTTTAGTTGAATACTGCTCAATATCCCTACGTAGGGCCTGCAGGTAACGAGATTATCATGTTATGAACCATCATTATGGTGCAGTGATGCTAATTTTCATATTGGGACTCTCAAACAGATAATTCTTATATTCAGTGTATAGATGTGTGGGTTTAGCGTTTGTGTGCAAATCGATAATTATCAAAGAGATGTTGCATGGAGATAATTCTTATATTCTGTAAACCTCAGACTTCACATGATGCCATCACGGTGAGAGTTTGCAGGAGAAAAGTGTTTCTACATCCAGTTTGCAATGTCTAACAGACTGCATTTTCTTTCTGTGATAGTGCAGTCAGGACTTTTAGTCCTCTACTCATGTAGGCCATGCAAATTTTGTAATGCTAATTATGGCTCTTTCCATTGTCATTTTCTTTGCATTTTGGTTCCTCTTTTTTTATCGACAATGCACAACATAGTGAAATTTTTTTATGGTTGTTACCTCTGGTAAAATTTCTTTCCTTAGGAATTTTGGGGGCACTGAAAAACAGTGATCACATGTACCTCTAATTATCTAATTGGAGCAGAATTCATGAGAATGTGGAAGTAGAACATTTATGTAGTCTGACAGTTTTAGTTTCTTTATACCTTTGCTTTATTTTGTGGGCTTTATTAGTTTATTTTGAATGAATTTATTGCGGATAATATCTATCACTATGCTAATTGTTAATGCTTGTATATACAGGGCAGAAAGAAATCTGAGATGCATTGTTTTTGTAGAGAGGGTTATTACAGCCATAGTTCTGCAGTCCCTCGTGAGCAAGATGCCACAGTTGTCCTTTTGGACGAGTATGTATGTTGCAGGCAATAGACCTGGTTTACAATCCCAAACTCGAAAAGAGCAAAGCAGAATTGTTGATGCATTTCGTGACGGCACTGTAAGTTCCATTTTCTTTATTGATCGGTTATTATTATTTTGTACTTGTTTGGATCATTATTGATGGGATTCATATTCTTGACAGGTGAATATTATTTTTGCTACTCAGATTCTTGAGGAGGGGTTGGATGTGCAAAGCTGCAAACTGGTAATCAGATTTGATGATTCTAAAAATGTTTGTAGCTTTATACAATCACGTGGTCGTGCCAGGATGAAAGGTTCTGAATATCTGTTACTTGTAAGGAGGTAACTTCTTTGGATTTATGTTCCTATTCTTTTGTGGTGCATTCTCTTTTTATGTATCATTTGCTCTAGTATCATGTTGTTGATGTATATGTCTTGTCCTGTTATGTGTTTTATGTACTTGTCCCTGACCTTTGACCTATTAAGTCAACCATCCTTTTTGGGGTTCTGTTCTTATGTAGGGGGGATTCCTCAACCCAATCAAGGTTTATGAACTACCTTCTTAGTGGAGATATTATGCGGGGAGAATCCTTGTGCCTGGCTTCATGTCCTTGCCAACCTCTTGAAAGTGACATATATGATGAAGAATTTTTTCAAGTAGAGGGTACAGGTGCTGCTGTTAGTCTGAGTTCCAGTGTGCCTTTAATATACTTCTACTGTTCAAAGCTTCCTTCCGACGGGTTAGTGTAAACATATATGATCTTTCTTTGTTATGATTTTTCTTATAATTCTTTCTCAAGGAACTGAGCTGATTGCTTTTGTTTTAGATATTTCAAGCCTTCACCAAGATATGTAATTAACAAATATTTGGAGACGTGCACACTTCATCTTCCAAGAAGTTCTCCTCTACAACCAATTTCTGTACAAGGCCCACTAAAAAAGCTGAGAAAAATTGCATCTCTTGAAGCATGTAAACAACTTCATGCTATTGGAGCCTTAACAGACTACTTGCTACCGTTGTTCGACGAAGACGAGAATGTTGACTCCCATAAAGATGGTGAAATAAATTTTAAATATGAGCTGCTTTGTTCATTTTCCTTTGCCATGAGATGATTTTTGCAAAATTTATTATGTGCAAGCTTGGTGCTATGGCCAAAGTTCAGCTCTTTAAAGGGGCCAATTAGATTTCTTTGAATGGAAAGGGTCCACCCCAACCTCTCCCCCCCCCCCCAAAAAAAAATTTCTGGTCATTGTAAAATGTGAGCCTTACTGGGCCAGGAATTTATGCCTAGTATTTTTCACATAACACTTGAGAGTTCAATTTGGTGGGATCTCCACTTCAGTTGAAGCTGATATGGACCATTATTTTATGATTCTTTTATGTTTTACAATCCAAGGTGCTTGGCTTGTGCCTTTGCACCCATGCTTTTAGATTTAAGGAAATTGATAGCTATCTTCCCCTTTTATGTGGCCATTATGCTTGGGCCAGTTCTTTTGATATTCGGAATTTCAGTCCTAAATGCTAATGGTTTCCTTGAGGCTCTGTTTCCATTAATGATGTTACCTTCTCGTAAGATATTAATCAATAATCTTACCGACTTTGTCCTGATGTAGATGCTAAAGAAATGTCTTTTTTGACCTTGTATGTGTCTTTTACTCTTCCTGTGCAATGTGATCCTTAATTGGTGACATTTTCCGTCTTCACCAAATGTGGGCCTGGTGCCAGCTCATGATTCATATATCCTATGGTGACCCTTTTGAGCCTTTGGTTGATTCCCATTTTCCCTCCATTTGACGTAGGTTTTCTTTTTCTTGTAATTTGGCAGGAGATGACACATACGAGGGTGAACAACTCAATTACTTTCCTAGTGAACTTGTTGTCCGATGGCCTTCCTTCCGTGAAAAGCTATTCTATCATGGCTATCTCATTCACTTTGAAAGTAACATTAACCATGGCGTTTCATTCAGAAATATTATTCTTCTTGTCAAGTGTGAATTGGACAAGGAAGTCACTAGTGCAGGTTGCCACTTGGATGCTTACAAGAGTAGTGTAACAGTTAATATGAAATACATTGGTATGATTTATCTTGATAATGATCAGGTAGGAATTTTTCTGTTTTGCAGTAGAATTCATAAGAATACTTGATGCTTTTTGAATCTTAATGTTTCTCCTTACATCTCACAGGTTTCCATGGGTAGAATGTTTCAACTAACCATTCTCAGAATTCTACTGGACCATAACTTAAGTAAACTAAATGATACCTTAAAGGAATATCAAGAGGATAACGTGGCAAGGGTTGGCTATTTGCTCCTGCCATCTGTTTCTGACTGTTCTAAATCCATTATTGACTGGCAAAGTGTGAGGTCTGCTATGTTCTATTCCCCGATATATCGCTTCACCAGTCGCATTGATAGCAGCCATGAAGTGCCACGTTGTTCATGCCAGAAAGCAGCTGCTTGGTTGATGCAAACTCACAATTGCGAAATTTGCAGCTGTCTCCTGAAAAATTCTATAGTATATACTCCTCATAATGGGCGCTTGTATCATATTACAGACATCCTACATCATCTAAATGGGAACTCTGATATGAAGCTGAAGGATGGCAATGTTATTACATACAAGGAATATTTTCAGTCACGGTGTGTATCTTCTGCTTAAGTTTTAATCCTTACCTTTTTGTACTGCATGGTTATTAATTATCAGCTTGTGCCCATACCTTTTGTTGTTTAATTTGCAGGCATGAGTGCCTTTTGCGCTATGCAAATGAATCACTACTATGTGGAAGGCATCTCTTTACTGTTCAAAATTGCTTGCGAAGGCTTTCCCTTCCGAAGTTGAAAGGTTCCTCTTTATTCTTGTCTAATGTGAATGGGAGATCTAATGTCTCCCTGTCCTGGCCATTTTATTTAAAAGTGGTGATTATGAATAATTAATATTCCTTTTCCATGTCTATTTTCCTGTTTTTTTCTAGAGGCGCGCCCAACCTATGTTGAACTGCCTCCTGAACTCTGTATGATTGTTATGTCTCCCATCTCAATTGGCACTATATATGCCTACTCTTTCATTCCCTCGTTCATGCATCACCTTGAGTCTATGCTTCTCGCTGTGGGGCTAAAGATGAAAATGGATCCCTGCTCGCAAATTGCAAATGTACCTGCTGTCAAGGTATTGTTTCTTTGAGATGATGCTTTCATAATTAGTGAATGACTTGTCCTAAAAAAGAATGAATTTCTAGGAATAATTGATAGTAGGACAGTGTTATGATGAACAAAGTCATTTGGTATTTGTCTATTTCAACCTTAGCATTAGAATTCATGTTACCTATCTTTGCTTCCTTGATAAGCTGGATTTTCCTTCTTAACATCTTACTCCTATTCCGCTGCTACGAGTACAAATCCTAATAATTGTATTCTACTGTTTTAGTAAAATTAACACTAAATGCAGCACTGAATTACTTTACATGGAGGTCTTTCTTGAGGTGCCATGTGGTTTGACTTCCGAAGTCTTTTGTTGATCTTTTAAGTTTTTTGTCTATTGATCATGTCTCATGTATGCTCTTCACTTTCTTCAGCTGTTTGAACAACTCTTGTTTTGACGATATTCCCTTGATAAAAACTGATGATATGGCTAGTCAAGATCGTTTTTATACCTTCCTGTACATGTTCTGAAGATATATTGTACTAACTTCTAGAATTCCTAATGTTTGCTCACCTTGATAATTGTATTTTGAATGGAAAACATTTCCAACTATGCCTCTCGCTTAGGCCAGGCTTTTATTGCTTATTTCTGGCGAGTTTACCATACCAACGGTTTTAGCGAATTTATGTTTTGTTCATTTGGATGTGGTCATGTAAATGCAAAATCTGCAAAAAATGAAGACAATTTTCTATGTCTTGGTATCAATATCATTCCAATAGCTTTTGTTTGTTGCCAGGTCTTATAGTTCTTGCCTTTGGAAGTTAAGTTTTTAGTAACAAAATGGTCAATTCATTAGCATGGAAAATATCTTTTTACAGGTCTTGGAAGCAATTACCACAAGAAAATGTCAGTTAGAATTTTCTCTAGAGTCTCTGGAAACACTTGGAGATTCCTTTCTCAAATATGCAGTTTGTCAGCAGCTGTTCAGGGAGAATAAACTCCTTCATGAAGGTCTTCTTAGCGCAAAGAAGGAAAGACTAATATCAAACAAGTCACTTTTTAAGCTTGGATGTAACTGTCAATTACCGGTATATTTTCTATAGACTTCATTAGATTGTTACCTGCATGTTTATCTAGAGCAGCTGAGAATGTACTTTGTTGTATTTGCTTAGTTACGTATTTAAATATGTTTGTGTGATCAGGGTTTCATTCGAAATGAATGTTTTGATCCTCAAAAGTGGACTATTCCTGGTGATCCTTTTGCATGCCTTGGAGAAGCTTTTTCAAATTTAGAGAAAACATATCATAGGGGAACAAGGAACATGAAGGTTAAGGTGGTTGCGGATGTGGTTGAAGCACTAATTGGAGCTTGCCTTAGCTCTGGTGGTGAGCTGGCTGCTCTTTCATTCATGGAGTGGCTTGGATTGAAGATTAGTTTTGTCAAAGAAGTGCCATCTGGGGGTCCATCTATGGCTAGACCTGAGATGCATGTAAATATTACCCACATGGAATCTTTGTTAAATTATTCTTTTCATGATCCATCCTTGCTGGTTGAAGCATTAACACATGGATCATACATGGTACCAGAGATCCCAAGATGCTATCAGGTATCTAATTTAGTAATTGCTAAATTTTATGTTGTTAGTTTCATGGGGCTGACTCTTGAATTTCTGTTAAATTTTTTGCTTTACTTTTGTCAATGTCCATTTTTGTGTCATTAATTTTCTGACAATTATAAATCTCCTTTTTCCATTGGGCATTCTATTTGCTCACACATGCTCATTGGCACAAACACACCCCCCCTCCTATGTGCACGCATGCACACACCGCTTTCGCTGTCATGCACGCCTTCCCACATTTATTGGAGAAATCACATTATTGGAGATGCAGTGAAGGCTTACGAGTCTTGATATTCCTATTGGAGATGCAGCATGTTTATTTGGATCGGTTTTCATCTTGGGATTTTATTGCGAAGTTACTGTGGGTTCTACATTTGAGAAACCGCATGTATTGTAATTTGCTGCAACAGTGATTGGAATTTGTAATATTTATAAAATTATTTTAAAATATTCAAATTGTAACATTTATTGGAATTTGTTTTGCAGAGACTTGAATTCCTGGGGGACTCGATCTTGGATTATTTGATCACGATACACATGTTTTACAAGTACCCTAGAATGTCTCCTGGTCTCCTTACTGATCTTAGATCTGCTTCCGTCAACAATGATTGTTATGCTCATGCTGCAGTGAAGGCAGGGTTACACAAGCACATCTTATATACATCATCTGAATTGCATAGGCAAATTGCATCAGTTGTTGATAAACTTGACAAGTCAATGCCAAGCTTCTTATTTGGATGGGAGTTTGAAGCAACTTTGCCAAAGGTAGGTCTGCTGCTTGCAACTTTCGACTTTTCCCCTATGCTTTTAGTTGCAAGTCCTATCCATTTGTCCAGGTCGTGTCTTTTGCTGTGGACAATTTGATGATATGATTATTAATATTTGGATGAGTTGCTAGGTATTTACTTGCTTTTATTTTATGTTTGTACTTTCTGTTCTAACTATATGTTATATAACTATTATTATTAAACAGGCACTTGGGGACGTAATTGAATCCATTGCGGGGGCAATTCTGATTGACTCTGCGTTTAGTAAGGAAACTGTTTGGCAGAGCATTGAGCCACTTTTAGAGCCATTGGTAACTCCAGACTCAATAAAGTATCATCCAGTTAGAGAGCTTCAAGAAATTAGCGCACAGAATTCGTATGAGTTGGAGTATTTGAAGTCATGTGAAAATGGTATGGCTTCCATGACTGCTGTTGTAAAAGTTGATGGTCACATTTACTACGAAACGCGTACTGCCCCTAATAACATGATAGCGAAGAGATTAGCCGCGAAAGGGATATTGGAAAAACTAAAAGAGGCCAGTATGCCAAGGTGAGCAATTGGCAGGATTTGATATTTCGTGGGCATCTATGATGTTCAAATTCTGAAAACCAGACATCTTTGATCTTCTGAGAATCGGTGATATCGACACAATTGTTTATGATTTCTGAAACTTGTAATTATTTAAAAGAGGCCAGTATGCCAAGGTGAGCACTTGGCAGGATTTGATATTTCGTGGGCATCTATGATGTGCAAATTATGAAAACCAGACATCTTTGATCTTCTGAGAATCGGTGGTAGCGACACAATTGTTTATGATTTCTGAAACTTGTAATTATTTAAAAGAGGCCAGTATGCCAAGGTGAGCAATTGGCAGGATTTGATATTTCGTGGGCATCTATGATGTTCAAATTATGAAAACCAGACATCTTTGATCTTCTGAGAATCGGTGGTAGCGACACAATTGTTTATGATTTCTGAAACTTGTAATTATTTACTGGTCATTGTCTCCAATATTGGGTTTATCAATGTCAGCAAGGTGAACTTTTATTTAATGCGTGGCTGTTCAAGAGAAGCGAGTTTTGTGTAACTGATACTTTGGAATGAGAGAAGTTTATCCATAAGCAGAAATCAGGAAAGTATAAAGGGGACTACAAAATGAGGAAAACCTATCATAAAGTTCATGACAATAATCCCTGTCAATAGCAGCCACTGGCAGATAGGATAGGGCAGCTGTAATACACCGCAATTCATCCCAAGGAGGGTTAATTAGAAATTGGTATTGTTCAAGCCTCAAGGCCAGTGGGCTGACAACCTGAGTCTGGTCATGGGTCTTGGGGTGATAATGGCGCTTCATTAAGTGATAACAGAAGCTCAATAGATCTGGCAGAAGCTTTGACATTTGTTTATTGTATTATCTCGAAATGGAAGTTGAGTTTTGGTTTGATGCCTGTTCTGCATTTTTTACTTCTCCCTACATTGCTGGTTCAACCTATGTAATAGGCACCAGGGTGTACAAGAGGATGCACATTACTTGGCTTTGTAAGTGCTGGTATAATATGTGGGACTGCTAATATAATCGGATCCCAAGCATAAACATCAGTTGGTTCATTTGTGAATATTCAAAGTTCCTTCGTCCTTGGAGATCTGGCCAATGCAGTTTGTCCTGGATATTGGCGTTGAAGAAAGACATTGGAGAACAAATATAGGGCATTTATTAAATTCGGTACCTATCAAGGGTAAAAAATCTGTTCTTTTTATGTGAAGGCATATGTTTCGGATGATATTTAAGGAAGTGTGCTAAACGGATAGTCGAGCATATATCTATGGCTTAACATCGCTTGGAACGAAAGTTTGCTATTCCCTTGTGTGAAACCTACAGATCACGGTTGTGGAGTGTTGCTGACTGTCGGCACTCAAATCAATGCCTTATGAAGGCATACATTGTGAATGTAAAGTGGGGCTATGCGTGCTTTTGCGATTGTATGCAAGAAATCTCAGTTTGTCAATAGACAATCAATATCATTGCTTCAGCAGAAAAACATATTATCATGGCTGTTTGTAAAAATACTATAGTGGCGGTGTGTTGCAAATTGCCTGGCCACCTTATATTTTCTTTTTTCCCATAATACCTGAGGCTGATTTTGCAGACATCAGATGGGCAAGCATGTACCGGGATATGTATGTGGTTTGTAGATAATTTTTTATAGGGAAAATTATATAAATAATAATTAAAAAATAATAATTATTATTTTAGATCCAAAGTGATGTATTTTTTTGTCATGTTGGCTAGCTAAGCAGTTGGTGTCTTATTAGATTTTTTTTAAAATTTTTAGATGATTTCGTTATTTAGAAAGATAAAGTTGGGTTTAAGTTAATTTTATTATTCTAAAGGATAAAATCGGTTTAAAATGATGAGACATGAGAACAATGAAATTAACTTAAACCTAATTTTATCTTTTTAAATGATAAAATTGCCATACTTAACATCAGTTCTTAACTGAAGTTGATTTTGTTACGACGAAATTAATCATGTATTGAATTTGTCTTTTTAAAAGACGAAATTAAATTAATTTTTTTAAAATTTATTTTAAACTAATTTTATTACTTGTATTTATTTATTCATTTAATATATATATAATTATATTTATTCTATGCATAATAAATATAATATTAAAGTACATTATAGACATGTTTATCAAATATATTACATTATAAGTTAAAAAAATATTTAATTTAAAATAAATATATAAAAAAATTAATGTCATAATCTCTTATGTTATTGACCTCGTCCTCGATTGTGCTGTACGAGTTTCTCATAATTTATTTTTAGTTTTGGTTGTGGCTTTGGCACTAGTTTTGCATGTGGCTCTGGCTTCAGCTTAGAATGTAGCTCTGACTTTTACTCCGACTTATCTTAATATAATTGTCATATCTATGAGAGTAATAGACTTTTTTATAGGACAAATAAAATATTTTTGCCTCTCTTTCGTCTTCAACGAGAGCTGTCAATAAAGGCTGATTGAGACAGATGTATTGTAGATGAATGAAATATTCGAATTTCGTTTGCTTGATATAAGGTAATATAAGGGCCAATGGCGGAGATATTTAAAATGTTCGGTGCATTCAAGGCACCCGGAGTCTTATAATAAATTTTAAAATTATAATGTAGCGTACTATATTGTCCAAAAAACGAAATAAATTTTAAAAATAGAATATACCTATCATTTTCAAATAGCAGCCGACCTATGTGACTCCTGTTGTACGAGTAAAGAAGCATCAATCGGGCCTAACCCATAACAAGGCTATGCATGATCCATATGATATGCAGAAAATTAAGATCATATCACTAATCGTAAGGAACATATACTCACACCTAAAATAGAGAATAAATAAAGAAATTAATTATATGTTTACCAATCAACATGAGGGTTTCTACATGATTTACTATTGTGCCCACTTTGTTTACACCTCCCGTATTTATATCATCTTCTACCATTTCTCTCCATAGTTCTACGGTCCATTGTATTTCTAATGCGAATAGATCGTGGGCGACCGGGTTGTTGCTATAGAAGGGTATAACACAAAAGGTATATCCCTCTCCCAATACTCCCGACCATGAGGAGAATAAAATTATGCCGAGTACACATTTTTATAAGTAGAAGATATATAAAATAGTGATGCCTGGATCGGCTCTTGTCACTTTGCCCACACAACGGTAAGGAGCGAGCAAGAATAACCATAAACCTGAGAGATGTTGCATGTATAAGTATGCATCGCTGCATTTACCATAACCTAATAAACCTTACCTCCAATTAGGTCCACTTCCATTTGAAATAGGGGCAGACGACCTATGATGTTCATTTGAAGTTACTATTATAGACAAATTTCCTTTTTCTTTGTCGTCCACCGGCATTTGCATATGCCTTTCATTGTTCACATTTCTATTTGAACTCCTGTGTGAGCTCCTATGTGAACTACTTTGCCTTTCACTAGGCATTTGGGCCTCTTTTTTGAGAAATAACTTGAAAGAAATTAAGTGACATGAGTGGTAAAACATAAAACCCATTTATGTATCATCATTTATGCATATTAGTGTCATTCTCAATCTATACGATGGAATATTATATTTGATTCATCTTCTTTAATCCCACCTAACTTTGCTTGCTACTTGTATATCAAATTCATCATATGTAGACGGTTTCTTAATTCATAATCCTTCTGTGCGTCCGTCATATTTAAGTAAAAAATTAACCATTTTTTCTGCTATATCTATTTACTTAATTCATAAATAATAGATTAAATAATTATTTCAAAGCTAAGAGGCTAAAATTAGATTAAGCAATTGCCTCATATATAAACGAGTAATAATCATATACTTATTCACATATTTCTTATCTTATCCAAACAAGACAATAAATATTCTCATACACTTCTCAAATATTACATCTACCATATTAATAAAAATATTAAACTATTACTAACAATCTCTCTATATAATATCAAAACTAAATTTGAGCTAATTGAGTGAATTCTTGGTCACCTGAGTGTTGGGAATCCAGTCAAAGTCAATTCATCTTGTTAAGTATAACTCAAAATTCTCTATTAAATTAGGCTTTGATTTTAAATAAAGTGGAGTAGTAATTCAAGATTCACGAATCACAGTTAAGCCTATAAAATACCTATATTTTATCATCATAAAGAAAAACTATGAAGCATAAGACCCACATAAGATTGAAAGACGAAGAACAAGACAAGTAGCCGCTTATAAGCTATTGAATCCCATAAAAATGCCCAGTCAGTAGAGGCATAAAATACCACAACAAACAATAATGGAGCAAGTGGAGCACCATCAAGCAGAAATTGGTAAGTACACAAACTAACAAAAGAGCAAGAAGAAAAAGCTTGAATCAAAATAAACCACATAAGTAGATAAATAATCGATACATTGCAACCTAAATGTATCTACAAAAGAAGTTAAAAATAGAAGCATAAAAAGGACCTGTGAGACTAAATTCCATCTGAGAACGAACGAACAAAATAAACCCAGTCCGGCCCCAATAACAGAAATAAACCTATGCTAGCTGAACAAAATACAGAACACAAGGTAAATAGACAAAAAAACTCCCAAAATGCAAACTCATAGAGGCTATTCGATTTAAAGGAAATTAGGGTAATAACACTGGCAAATTTAGGGGAAATGAACCGGATGACGGGATCGAGCACGGCGGGGCGGAGGAGACAGGTTCGGCGGCGGGGCAGAGGAGACAGGATCGGTGGACACGGTTGTGGGCGGACGACAGGAACCGGAGGTGGGCGGAACATATGGAAGGAACGAATGAGCAAAGATAGAAAACGACTAGAGGCAGAGGCGAGAATAAATTAGGATGATGTCATCGTTTAAGATGATTTTGTCCTTCTAAATAACGAAATCGTCTTCGGCCGTTTTGTCCTTCTAAATGACGAAATTGGGTTAAGTCATTTTAAACCGATTTCATTCTTTAGAAGGACGAAATCAACTTAAACCCGATTTCGTCCTTCTAAAGGATGAAATCAACCAAAAAATTAAAAAAAATGCCATGCAGGCTTCAGCTGCTTGGCTGGCTCCTGCATGACAAAGAGGAACACCACTTTGGGAGTCCAAAATGGTAATTATTATTTATATAATTTTCCCTTTTTTATAACTTTTTTTAATGGAGATAATGCATTGGGTTGTATATTGGAAAGAATGTGGCTATTTAGATCACACTTTTCTCTGTGTGTCCCCCAAGTAAAAGGAAAAAATTATTATTATTTATTTTAATGCCCTACTCATCCCCCATTAACTTACTCTTCCTTCCCTTATGACCTAACCTAAAATGTTACATGTCTTTCACATTCTCTTTAGGCCAAATTAGAGCTGTAGCTTCAGAGGTCATTTATTTATTTTTCTTTTCTCCATCCCTCTTCTAGCATTAAGCACATGGCAATATAACTCAATCAGTGATTAGAAAAGTTCCGGTAGTGGCCGAAAAAGCTCAAAAGACCAAATTGTTGATCCCTTTTTGTAAGTTCATCTTCCCTGTAGTTATAATGTTTTTTAGTGTAGTTGGGTTGTTTGTTCAATTATTTTTTTTAGTGTAATTTGGTTGTTTGTGTTTTTTTTCACGAATATTCCCTAGTAAATTTTTTATGGTAGCGTTTGTTCATCAATGACTTATTTGCACTGTCAGAGTCAAATTTATTAGCACTCCCCATTAAAATGTTGTCAGAGGCTAGAAAGTTTATGTTAGTTTTTTGGCGGGGGTACCCCTTGCCATATTGTGCTTTGCTTCACGGAAATTACCCCCTGCCAAGTATAAATTGATAACATTGGCTAAATTTTGTTGTTAGTGTACAAGCGGGGGGTGAACCTTGTCACAATATGTTTAGCTTCGCGGGGATTACCTATTGCCAAGTACAAATGTCTACATGGGGTGAAAATTATTGTTAGCTTTATAGCAGCAGGTACACCCTTGCCATAATGTGCTTAGGTTCATGAGGACTACCCCTTGCCAAGTATAGAGTGTTTACCCTAGTGGGAATTTTATGATAGTTTATTGGCGGCGTGGGGGACCCTCTGGTCACAATATGCATAGGTTCATGGAGACTACTCGGTTGTAGGTTTGTTCACGGGGACTACCCTGGCTAAAAACTTATGTTAGTTTATGATTTTAAGAACTCTTTATTAACAACTTTGTTCTTGATTCAGCTGCAAGTTTGGGGTTAACCTTTAGTTTAAGATACATATTATTGAGGCGAGCTAAAATGGAGATTTGGACAAGAGGTGCATGGAGATGTTGAAGTAGATGTAAATGGGCAATAAGAACATAGACAAGAAATAGATCAAGAAACTAATATCGTAGAGGGTGAACTAAGAACATAATTATGCAGGGGAGAGGGAAGAACAAGAACATTTGTGCTTTGTGGAGACATTTTTATTTTAGTTGCCTTAGTGCTTCTTTTGTAAATGTAGTGTGAAAAATATTTGGATTTAGAGCTATTTTGAAAGACTTATGGTGATGCCATTGAGAATTTGTGTTTTCTTTGATAGAGGATAATTGATTTTCTTGTTCTTGTAGTGTTGATTATGTGCCTTGTATATTGACGAAGGAAACACACTAGAAGGATAATTGTTGTGACATTCTTTGTGGTGGAAATCTTGAAATATTTATCCATGACATGTACCTAGCCGGTCTTTCTATGTTTTGTGATTTGGGCCTTTGCTGCTTTGTGGTCTTGCAGGTTGGATGAGGAGAAACATAGGATTTGTGGGTGGGGGATGTTGGTTTTGACTTGTGGAAAGTGGATTTTGAGGGAGTTTGCATTGAGCCCAATTTGACATCTTTATGGAAAGTTTAATGATGCATGTGGAGAATTTAGTGACAGAAAATTTTCGTTGGTTTCACCATATTTTTTTTCTTTCAATTTCCATGGATTTTTGCTATTACTGATAGTGTTGAGGTGTGAAGTTACTCCGATTCAAGAGAGGGGTTTAGGAATCAAGTTGAGCTTTTGAATAATACTCTTTTTGTAGTGGCCAATCCCTTCATAAGTTAGAGTAACTTGTAGTCTTCGCTTTTGGATATCCGATTTTAGGATTATAAGCACTGTGTCATACCTTGTACAACTTTTTTTACCCCATTTTACCAAAGCCTCTCGCGATGGGAATACCGGCAAGTTGATAAAATATATTAATATTGACATTTCTCTAATTAATATAAAATATTCCTTGCAACCTTCACAAATAGTAAATGAGAAGATATATTTTGGAAGTTAGGGAAATACATATTATAATACATTACTTGATTTGAATTATACTTTTAATCTACATGACCTAGTATAAATATTTTGTATGTGGCAAGGGGTAGTCCCTGTGAACCTATGCATATTGTGGTGGTGGTGGTGGGGGAGGGGGTTAGCTAGGGTAAAAATTATGTACTTGGCAGGGGGTAATCCCCGTGAACCTAAGCACATTGAGGCAGGGGGTACCCCCCGCCAAAAAGTTAACAAAAGTTTTAAGCCTATGCGTATATTTTGTACTAGGCAGGGGGTAGTCCCTATGAAACTAAACACAATTGTGGCGGGGTGTACACTAACAAAAGTTTTTAGACGGCGTTATCAATCTATACTTGGTAGGGGGTAGTCTTCGTGAAGTGAAGCACAATGTGGTAGGGGTACCCCTAGCCAGAAAATTCTGGCGGGGACTGATAAATTTTTCTCTGGAAGTGCAAAGAAGCCATTGATGAACATACACTACCATAAGAGATCCATACAGGAATATAGATGAAAAAAATCACGAACAACCTAGCTACACTAGAAAAAACTTAGTTGAACAAACAACTCAACTACAACAAAAAAATCATGGCTAGAGGGAAGATGAACTTACAGAAAGGGTTGAACTTTTTGGTTGTAACGTCCAGGAATTTTCTAAATTCCCAAAGTCGACCAAATGGAAATTAGGGTGTTGGACCCCTTGATATTCTCGTGGGAATAAATTGATGATTGGTTGGAACTAGTGGCTAAGACCTATATGGATGGAAAGTAGATAGAAAGAGCTTCGAAACACCACTATGAATGCGCAAATTGAAGTTCTGATGAGGAAGATACAAATGTTCGAAGTTGAATATAATGTGCATGACCATTTTACCTGAATTGGACACGCGAATTGTTCGTTTAAGTCACTATACGGGCCCAATTAATTAAAGTGACGAAATTAATTTTTATGGTCCTAATTAGGTTGACTAAGTGGGGAAGTTTGGCCCATCTTCTAGGGGGACTAGGGTTCTGAATCCCCTTGCTTATAAATAGATGTGGAGTGCCTTTTTAGGGGAAGCTTTTGGCCCCTTAGGCGGGGGGAGAGAGGAGGATCGCCGATTTGTTCAGCGATGAAGACGGAGAGGAGCAATCTCGAAGTTCTGGTGGCGGTGGATCGACGACAACCCATCATTTGAGGTAGGATAATCAAATACCTTAAAATTTTCATAGAATAGTATAATTAGGGATGCTCTAATCTGGATTTAAGTAAAGACATTCGTTATTAATTTATTAATAAAAAAGATTGGGTGTTTGAGGAGGAGCCAGCTGGCCTATGGCCATTGGCCCTGCCGTCGGCTAGCAACTGACACTTTCCGGCAGGTTGTAAATCGTCGGTTTTTTGTTCTACCGGTATTTTGTTCTTGTTGTAAAATGGAAAAAGAGGAACACAAGGTGTGGAGGAGATGGTCGCACAGGTCTAGATTTCGATCCGGGCCGGCGATGGGACCTGGGTTCTTAGACTCACTGTGTGACGACGGTTTGGTTGAGCTAGCCCATCGTCGGGCCATGAAGGGAGGCCAACGGCTGTCTTGGGCAGATCGTTAAAAAAAACAGAGCTTCAATTCAGAATTGCGGGCCACTGGCTGATGGTGGGATTGCCCTCATGGATTTGCCACTTCAAGGTGATTCGGTCGAGCCAAGGCTCAGCCACCGCCGGAGAACAGCAGGCCATTGGCCGGTTAAAAAAAAGCTGACTGAATAGTCTTCGGCCAGCTGCTGGGTGGCGCCGGGGCCAGGTCTGCCGTGGCGATCCAAATGAACCCGGCGTTTGTTGGCCACGGTGGCCATCGATGGTGCTGCTAGAGGCCAGAAGGCCTTTGGCTGGCTGCAGAAGAGATGACCTAGCGCGGGTCTAGTTATGGGTTGGGTCACCCGACCCATTCTGCCCAAATCCGGTTCATTTAAACAAAAATTATAATACCCACTAAACCGGGTTTGGTTTAGTAGGGTTTAGGTGTATAGAAAATTTAAGAAAATTACATAATGTTCGAGAGAACATGACGAGTAATTAGACCCAGTTTTAAACTAGGGGAAAATCCTAAAATGTATAAAATAAATATTTTACCCTTAGAAGTGAATTGTAGTAGTATTTAATTTCCATTTTAGGCTCCAGTTCATGATGGTTTAAATGTTAGAGAAATTTGAAATAATGATTGGAGGAGGATAGCGAGTGACTTGACTAAGTTCTAGCTTTGGGGAATGTAACGCCTGAAAATTTTCATACATTTTCCTTAAAATTCATAGAAAATTTTTGCAATATAACGTCTGTAAATCGGAGGAAAAATGACGAAATCAAAACATGATAAAACAGTTTATAATTTAAAATACTAAACATCAATTTTCCATCTAAATATTTCCATCATACGGTCAAACATCGTACGACCAAAGCAAACATCCTCAGGCGCTATTCGAAAACACACGTACGACTAAATTGCTATGATCATAGACATTAAATAGAAATCCCTCCCAGGCATCCCTGAGTGCAAGTCCCATAACAGTCCACAGTCTAATCCAACCGAAAGTCCAGAATATAAACACTTGTTTTCTCATCTCACCCAATACAAGAGATCGTGGCACAAAATAAACTCGTAGTGAGTGAAGCATATACCTGAGTCCAAGGGAATCAATCCACCTTGGAAGTGAGCATCTATCTCCAGAGCTCTCCGCACAACCTGCAAAACCTCCCGTACAACGGGGCTAAAAAGTAGGGTGATGAGTATTTTCATACTTAGTAGGAAAATACCCAATAGGGGAATCCAAATTAATGAACTCACTAAGTTCATAAATACATGTGTTCATGCAACTCAAACATGAAGCAGTCAACAATATATAATCATACTCATACGCATATAAACATACCAAATGCACCATCATGCCAAAGTCATACTGTTGACATTTTTTTTTATTTTTATTAAAAAAAAAAGTCAAAAGTCAAAAAAGACTTAGTCCAAAATTTTGGGAGCTTGACTAGCTCCAAAGTGGACAAAGTCTT
Source organism: Saururus chinensis (assembly GCA_035235625.1). NCBI lineage: Eukaryota > Viridiplantae > Streptophyta > Magnoliopsida > Piperales > Saururaceae > Saururus > Saururus chinensis. The sequence goes on from CP141141.1 coordinate 7,966,355, forward strand.
TCCTGACTAAGTCAAAAAAAAAAAAGAGAGAGAGAAGAAATTGTCATATTCTACACATGTAGAAATAAGACAAAAAAAAATTATAACGAATTTTTATTAATTAAGTAAGCCCCTACAGGTTTCAAATCAAATCAAAATAATAAATGGCTAAGTGAGACCCCACGGGTCCCACATCAAATTAGCTATCAAATCAAAAGTTATAAAAAGGCTAAGCGAGACCCCACATGGGTCCCACATCAAATTAGCCATTAAATTAAAATTACAAGAGGCTAAGTGAGACCCCCCATGGGTCCCACATCAAATTAGCCATTAAATTAAAATTACAAGAGGCTAAGTGAGACCCCATGGGTCCCACATCAAATTAGCCATTAAATTAAAATTACAAGAGGCTAAGTGAGACCCCACGGGTCCCACATCAAATTAGCTATCAAATCAAAAGTTACAAAAGGCTAAGTGAGACCCACATCAAATTAGCCATTAAATTTAATCACAAGAGGTTAAGTGAGGCACACATGGGTCCCACATCAAATTAGTCATCAAATCAAAAATAAAAATAAAAGACTGGATGGAACCCACATGGGTCCCATATCAAATTAGTCAAATTAAAATATAAGACCCCATATAAGAATAGACTTTAAAATAAATCCTAAAGTCTAAAAGATAATTTTAAGACCTACTTCCTAAAGGTTAGACAAAAGAAAATAATAACAAAATAAAATAAAATACATGGTGAACTAGATACACAAAGGAAGGAAAATTAATTAAGTTCCCATGAATAGTGGGCCCCTACACTTTTTTAAAGAATGTCCACTTAACTACCACTTAACTAACAAAATTAATATTTGAGAAGACTAAGTCAAAACTTATTTGAGTAGTAACTTACGTTAAAAAAAAAAAGAATGAATGAATGAAATGGAGTAGGGCAAAGACCAAGTCAAACCACTACCACATGCAAATGGTCTTCCCCACTACCCCACTAATTCACTAACTCACTCCCCACTTCCCACAAACTACCCCACTAACTCACCACCTTCTCCCACTACTTTACCCCATGACACAACTCCAACACTATAAATACCCCTTTCTTCTCATAGAGAGGGGCTTTTGGCAGTCAAGTCTAAGAAGCCTTCATAAACTCTAAAGCTCTCCATAGGAAAACACTCCACCAAGAAGAGAAGAAGACTCCAAGAAGAAAGTTCATCCACCAAGTCCTTCAAAAGTCTTTTTCTCAAGGCATCCTTTCGATTCCAAGGATTCAATCCCGAGGAGTTTGCAAGGAGCATGAAGTAGGAGAAGTTGCACAAAGCAAAGGAAAGAGGATTCTCAAGTTTGAAGACAATAAGACATACAAATGATGAGTTCTTATATGTGATCTTCTTCATTTTCATTGTGTTCTTTCTTTCTAATACTTGTAATCATCTTTTGATAATTTTAATATTCTTCTCCTTTCTCCACTTCTAATTTGTCTTTATTTTTTGCCATTTAATCGAAGGGTTTGAAAATTGGTTGATTACTACTACTATATCCCAAATTTTAAAGAGTAGTAGCAATTGGCCAAGAGAGGGTCATCCACATAAAAAAAAAGGTTTCTTCTCTATCTCTTGCAAAGAAGGGATTATCATATCTCTTCTCTTGTCTTGTGCATAGGGAACCAACCGAAATCCACCAACACATACCAAATGCGCCATCGTGCCAAAGTCATACCAAATGCACCATCTTGCCAAAATCATACCATCAAATTAAACTTACACAAACACCCTTATTCAGGAAACTTACTCGTACCACTGTAAGCATACTCATACAACTTACACATACTTGTACGACCTTACTCGTACAATCATACTCGTACGACCTTACTCGTACAGCTTACACAAAATCACACTTACTGTCTTACTCAGAAATATACTCTCACAATCATACTCATACACATACTCTTACAGTCATGCTCATACTCATACGCTTACAGTTGTTCTCATACACATATTCTTACAGTTGTTCTCATACACATACTCGTACAGTCGTACTCATACTCATACTCATACAATCTTACTCATACTCTTACAGTCGTGCTCACACTCATACAGTTGTATTCATACTATTGACCATTGAAGCTCATTACAACTAATAAGCTCCAACGTCGAAAGGAAAAGAATGCCACTGGGGCAACACCTTAACCTCCGGGGAGTGACTAGACGCCATGGACTTTTTTGAAGGTAAGGCACACCAATGCTCATGGGGCACTGGATCAAATAAGTAAGAGTAGATCCATGATACTACTTACCTGAGTGCGCAAACATAAACACCCACACATAAGGGGTCATACAATTGCCCACCATAATGGGTCTTATAGCACCATAGAATCGCCCACCATAATGGGTCTTATAGTGCCATAGAATCGCCCACCATAATGGGTCTTATAGTGCCAATGCCACTCTTAGGCAGAAATCATACAGTGCCACTTGGGCAGAAACATACAGTGCTACTCTTGGGCAGAATCATACAATGCTCTCAACAGAGCATCAACGTCTGGGCTTATACAGCACACAGACCAAATCAAAAACATATGTCGCTCTCAATAGAGCATTAGATGGCTGGGCTTCATACAACACACAGACAAAGTCGGGAATGTATATCGCTCTCAACAGAGCATCAAACGTCTGGGCTTATACAGTACACAGACCAAATCGAAAACATATGTCTCTCTCAACAGAGCATCAGATGTCTGGTGCTCTATACAGCACACAGACAACATCCCGCAGGATAAACACATGACAAGACATGAAAAATCTTGGGCGTTACAGGGAAAATCCTAAAGACTATAAAATGACCCTTTTACCCCTTGTAGTTAAATTATCGTGTGATATCCACCTGCCCGAGTTAAGGGCTCTGGTTTAGGGGCCTATGACTGAACTTAAAAATTGAAAAAAAATTCAGTGAGAGTTTAATGTGTACCCTTAATATACACTAAAGTGCATAGTGAGGAAAAAACCCCAATGAGTAGATTATTGACCATTTTGCCCCTAGGGTCAATTATTAATTGTTAGGTCAACTAAGGTCGGTTCAAGGGGCACACAATGCCAGTAAACATTAGGAAAATTAGCCTGAGTCCATAAGGATAAGTAGTAACCTTGAGCTCAATATTGAACCCTTTAGATGTCAATAGGGCTTATAATATAATGATAGGAATTCCCTTCGAGTGAATTGCCCATATTCGTGTGAATGGAAGCGTGAGTTTGTTTGAGAATGGAGCCTTTTGAGAGGTCAATGATTTAAGATCAATAGAAGGGAAGCAAGATGACCAGAATGACCCAAAGAAGGGTAGAATACCTAAGTGGTAGATTTACCCTAATGCTCTTAGTGGTAGTATGTTCTGTTTCCCCCGAAACGTATAACCTAGCTACCAATAGTTAGGGTACGCTATAATGATGTTAAATAGCTTCAAATAGAAGGGTTGTGACCAGTAGGCAACATAAAGACCTTTACATGTCATAGTGTCGCTAGATAAAAGGGGAATAACCCTAGTTCTTAGAATTTAAGGCAGTGTTTTACACTTGTTTGCAACATAGTGCATCAATCCACTAAGGCATTATATACGTAACTCGCATGATGTGTTAGAGTTATTTACATTCTAGGGCTTGAATTCATTGAGCCCTCTCCCTTTCAAATGAGTGTAATGGGTCTCTGTTTATTATTATGAACTTGTATGACTTGATGTTATTTATATTGCTTACTTTGACACATACTTTTATTATTGATGCTTTGATTTATAATGGTAACTTGAGATTAATGAAGATTAATCAAGAGATATTGGTTGCCATTAAATTTGGGGGGGAGAACATCTAAGCAAGATAAAGACTAAAATACCCTAAGTGGGGTTCGAGATTGGTTCATAGAATAAATGAGGCCCTGACATAGAATTTTACCTTGGTTAATGAACCGAATGTAGTTATGGGAGTTTACCCTAGTCTCATAGAGATTATTAGGGTTTGGGATGTTCTCTGAGTTATAGCTTGTTGGATGAGATATTTATTGGACTGATTCACAACGTGAAAAGGACCAAAATGGTTGGGCGAATACTTGATTAGATGAAAATAGTCTAGTCTATATTTCAAATATTTTGGGGAGTCAATGGTCATAAAGACCTTAGGCTTCTATTATTACATTAGTAATGTCTTAGAAGATATTTTTTCCTTGAGTTGGGATGGTGGAGATTGTGATACACTTTCTTCCCTGCCACGACGGTTTGGGTATTGGCCAGTGAGGTCTTTACTGTGGGTTTCCCGTAGGTCTTCACATGACCATATAGTTTGTACGAAAAGAGGAGTTGTATGAGCATCATGGAAGGCTTGTGCTTCTCGCCAATCTATATCCATGAGCATAGTTGAGATCTTTTTCTCAAGATTCGTAGTAGGCTATTGAGAGCTTTGAGAATTTAGGTCAAATTATTGTTAAACAGTCTACTCCAATATTGGAGTCCTATATCTGGGGATTTCTTCGAGAGTTGAATTATCTCTGAGTGAATACAGATTTATATTAAACCTAGAGTTGGGTAAAAATGATGAAGGGTGATTAGTGTCATATGTCATTTTAGTTGGCATATGATGTGTCTGTCTGTCCAAGAGATTGGACAAGGGTATTAATTATTGAATAAGGGTTGTGAGATAGTTAAAAATATTGTTTGATGTTAATGTTAACTAGCACAGGTGGAACAATTAAATGACTTGCATAAAATATAGGTTGGTTAAAAATATAAGCATTGCATGTGTGATGTTATGTTTCTTAATATAATGTAGTTTTCAGCATAACTATGTTTAGATCTAATCTTGTTGAAAATATTGAAGATGTTTTTTGATGAGTACATATGCAACTAACATCACATCCGAAAAACATTAATAAAATATTTTGTTCTTTTGGAAACTCTTCTCCTAATGATGGAGAGGTTTAGTTGTCTTGGTTGTTGGTATTTTGGCTTGGGTTGGTTGAAGGTTCCCTAGGCAATAAGGGAGACTAGGATTGACGAGCATGAGTTGTGGTTCTTCTTTTTTGCAACTTCGGTACGTAAATGTATATTTAGCGTGAGGGTCAATTTATGTATTTATTTTCAGACGGATGAAAGATTTGTACTTAGATGGATAGGTTGTTCTTTATGAATTTTTGAGATGTGTAATAATATTATATGATTTGATATTCGTATTTATGAACCTCGGTTATCATAACCTGGATATTTAATCAAATGGTTTGTTTTGTATTTAAGAAAGAAGATAAAATTTCTCGCGACTTACCGTTCAGGCTGTTTAAAAAGACTTTTGAAAATCCAAGTTGTGACATTGGTAGTCTGAGCTTTTCTAGCCACCGCTAGAGTTTTTCTAGTCGCCGCTGGAGTTATATTACCATATGCCAAAAGCTAGAAGTTGGATGGAGAAAAGGAAGAAAATGGAGGGTCACCAGAGCTACAGTGCTCGTTGGTGGTTCTGATTTGGCCTGGAGGAGAATGAGGAAGATAAGTAAGAATATTTTAGGCTAAGTCACGGGGGAAGGAAGACTAAGCCAAATAGGGGAAGGAAGAATAAGTTAATGGGGGATAAGTGGGTTTTGAACAACCACATTTTTTTTAGAAACTGGGGTATAAGTGAGTAATTTAATAAGTTAAGTATGGGATGTCTAAGTAACGGGGGACACATGAAAAAAATTGGGGTTTAAATAGTCATATTTTATTTGAAAATATATGCTTGTGCATTGCAAGGATTTTTTTAAACAAAATTGTTGATCTTGATCTTGAGGAGGCTCAGTAGGAAAGTGAGGGCAATTTTTGAGGTGGACGTAATGGATGGTGGAGCTATTGCCTCACCGCCACTTGATTTTGTAGAAGGAGCTCCTATCTTGCAATTTGAAATGTTCTAGCATTATTAGATAACTTGTTTGTGCCCTAAACTAACCAACAATTAGTCTAAAAATTCATTTTGTGATCTTGGTTCATGTTTGCAAGAGGAACAATTACTTCATTGCTCCGATTTAAAAAAAAGAGTTACTTGATACATTTGCTTAAATAGGAGATGAAGACCACAATTATATTAAGTGGAATGAAATAAATAAATAGTCATTTAATTCTTTCCCACCTTGGCGGTTTCTTAAATAATACTCTCTCCGTCCTACATTAATAGTTACATTTGGTTTATCAAAATGAACTTATGTTAGTTCATTTTGAAAAATTAAATATAGCTATTAATTTAAGACAATGATTGAGTGATAGCTTTACGGCTTTTCATGTAATATGGCAGTCTTCATAAGAAATATAATCGTCCACTACCTAAAGATCATATGCATAGTAGAAATTTCTTAAATTTGATATCCATTAGCATCTAGCAAAAATGTATATTTGTGTTCCCTACGAATTTTTTTGGTGCTCTTCAACGCTTTTGCAAAGAACATAACCCAAATTCTAAGAGACATTCCATGAGACTAGAATGGAGCATGACCACATTAGGCGGCTGGAGTTGTAGAGGCACCTGCAAGAGTAGAAGAATGTTGTATCAAAGAAAAAAAATAGAAGAATATTACAATAATTGAAAAGATTCATGTGTCATCTTTTTACCAATTTATAAAGGGTCCTAATTCTATCTTATGGCTCAACTGCTGCCTTCCACCAAGGAAAATGTTTTCCACTCTCCATGACCAGCGTAGTAGGGTCTTAGCATGGTACATAGCTAAGGGTGGCCATACTAAAACCCTACTATGTAGCACGTTAGGGATCTATGTACCATATATATGCTAGTCATAGGCTCTGTCATGGATCATAGTCAGGCTAAACGTATCCTTCTACTAACATCCACAATCAAGTTTAGCACATGATAGCATAGATTTACATTATTTGTAACTGTTGATGTCATCAATTGGGATAACCCGATTTGACCCGTAGTTGAACTCAATTGACCCAACTCAAATACTAATCCGAGTTAATGGCTGGAACGAATTTTAAAGCACTGCTCTTAGTCCCACCCTAAATGATCTCATAGGTCCCACTCTTCGATGTGGTAACATTTTAATTTTCTGTTCCCCGGAAAGAGCTTTGACTCTTTGGCATGTTTAAAGTTATACCATTAATACTTCCTTAGAGTTTTGCCCATTTAATGTAAAGAAAGCAAGCCTCTAAAGTGCTTGCCGCCTAATCTAATGCTATCTAATCGACAAAGTTCTTGTTCACTCTAATTTCAAGAATAAAGTATATTAAAAGAACTAGCAAGAATGCATGCGGATTGCACGTGAGGTTTAGAACTAAGACCAAACGGGCTTCTAAATCAATTAGGATTATAATTAATTTGGATAGTTTCTATTTCTTATGGAATTACAGATTGAACTTAGACTTGCAACTTTGGTTAATACATAACTAAGTCGGTTGGGGTCGGGTAACATTACTGTTAACAAATATATTTATAATTAGATATTAAAAATATTGGATAAAAAATATGTGCCCCTCCATTTGCTTCATATTTAGTTGAGCTACTGAAGTGAGCTGAAAAGCCAACCAAGCTCAAGTCAAGTTACCAAAGCCTTCACTTGCCTAAATCAATGCAATATAATGTACCGTACAAGTAGGATGCTAATTATAGTGAGTATGGACCATCTGCCCACACCATCCAAGAAAATGGAGAAAATGTTAAACGCATGTGAATACCTTAAACCACATAATCCACAGTCAGCCCTATTGATCAACTGTATGCACTAGCTATTGTAGCAAACAAGCTAAACACATGTATTATGCCCCGAACCGAAGTGCTTGAATTTGTAAAACTAAATTCTAATAAATTATGGACACATAAAGAAGTCATCAAGCATAAAATTTCATTCAAATTTGTACATGTTACACCTTGCCTTCACAAATTGCAAAAGTAAAAAATATGTTGCAGGCTTTCATGTCTCTCTATTTAGGTTTTGGGTTGTGATAACCAAAACTGGGCACTTGCGTTCATGATTCAATAGTCATTGACTCCCTAACAAATCTCTACTACCGGTAAAACCGAGAAAAGGTTAGCTAACAAAAAATAATTGTTGGTAGGCAAAGGATGCATGATTTGAAGAAGAAAATTATTCTCCTGACTATTAGCAAATTGTAGGATAGGTGTTTGGATCATGTTTCTAAGTTTCTCTCTTACCCCTTCCTAATAATGTGGCAACTTTACATTGTTGGTCACCAAGACTTGGTCACGCTAAACATACTCCTTGAAATCAATACCTTTGGAACCATAGTCGAAGCTTGCCATGACCAACAAAAGACTCCTAGCTTCTCCACCATGTTGCAAATTAGCTTCCAGGTTTTCAATATATTATTTCACCTTGGCCAAGTTGCCACATACTTAGATTGTGGAAGTTCACATAGATCTGTTTTGCTCACTCCATCACGGTGTCCAACAAGTCTACCCAGTGGCTAAGTGACAAAGTACGGGTCTTATATGCATTTTAAATAGAGTTTTTTCCATATTACTTAACTTGATATACAAATATTCTATATTCCCTGAATTTTAACATTTAATCCCATATGACCTGGTTTAGGATAAATATACCCTTAGGTCACAACTAAACATATACTAAGCTCTTAGGTCATTGTTGGTGAAAAATTACCAATGATGGCATAAATTTGTATGAGCAAAATCAAAATACTCAACATACAAAAAATAAATCACCCACTTAAAGATGATCGATAGAAAGTAAAAAATTTCTCTTTCTCAATCCTGTGTTCCAAAGAACAAACCAGAACAGAGCTACCTCCCGGTTTAAATCCAAAAATTGGTTCCTAGGTAAAAGAAAGACAAAAATAACAAAATTCAAAATGGGGAATCAAAGGAAGCCACTTTAGTGCTTGCTGAATTGCAACAAACATAATGTTCTGGCAATTTGAAAAACTAGGTTGTGTTAGAACGGATTGAAGGACTCCGAAGACTTGCCGTAAATGGGGATTGAATACTGCAAAAAGAAAGGATTTTTGGAGTACAACAAATCTGAATGAAATCGGGTAGAGTACATCCACTTTGCATGACTCGTGAGACTTTTGAGAATGCTAGAACGAGAGGATGACTCCCACTAAACGGACCAAAGATCTCATGCTCCGCATGACCTGTGTCCAATACTTAATCCATATTGCACATACGATAACTCAATATGTTAATAAAGCGTATTTTTGATAATATGATATGTATTCTTTGAGCCAACAACCCATAATATGATATCATCTATATCGCATATATGATAACATGATATTCGCCATAGCGTGTTATCAATAACACGCTATGCCAACAATGTATGTTATTGATAATACAATATGCTACGATATCCTCTATGTCGTATATACGATAATATGATATTTGCCAAAGCGTATTATCAATAGTATGATATTTGTTATAGCGTATTATCAATAACATGAGATTCGCCATAGCATGTTATCGATAACACGATATTGTGGCATAGCGTATTATTGATAACGCGATATGCCAACAAGATGTGTTATTTATTTTCTTCTATATCTCATTACTATAACATGATATTTGTCATAGCGTGTCATCGATAACACGATATTCGCCATAGCGTGTTATCGATAACATGATATGTCAACAACACATGTTATTGATAATACAATATGCTACGATACCCTCTATATCGCATATATGATAATACGATATTCGCCAAAGCGTATTATCAATAACATGAGATTTGCCATAGTGTGTTGTTGATAACACAATATTGTGGCATAGCGTGTTATTGATAACACAGTATGCCAACAAGACGTGCATGTTGTCGATAACACAATATTGTGGCATAGCGTGTTATCGATAACACAATATGCCAACAAGACGTGTTATTTGTTTTCCTCTATATCGCATCACTATAACACGATATTTGTCATAGCGTGTCATCGATAACACGATATTCACCATATCTTGTTATCGATAACACGATATTCGCCATAGTGTGTTATCAATAACACGATATTCGCCATAGCGTGTTATCGATAACACAATAAATACGTGTTATCGATAATACAATATGGTATGATACCCTCTATATCGCATATACGATCATACGAGATTCGCCAAAGCGTATTATTGATAATACGATATTTGACATAGCATGTTATTGATAACATGATATGCCAACAATACATGTTAACGATAATACAATATATTGCATATACTATAATAGGTTATTCATCATAGTGTGTTATCGATAACACGATATTTGTCATAGTGTGTTATTGAAAACACGATATTCGTCAATATTTGTTATTTATACAATTGTTTATCAAGTTAGGGATAAAAATCTCTGAGATCGTGTACATGCTTACATAAGATGTTCTACATAGTAAAACTTGCATATAAAAAATCATACTTGAGTCCCTCTTTGCATAATAGTATAGGTGTCACAACCTGGATTTTTAAAACCCTTTTTAAATAAAGGACACGCCATAAATCACGATAAATTTTTTTTCTTTCACAAATACGAATATCAAAACATATGATATTATTACACGTGTCAAATTTCATAAATAGCAAGTTAACCCTCTAAGCACAAGTCTGTCATCGGTCAAAAAATAAACAACCACGTAAAGTTGGCTCTCACGCTAGTAATCACAATTACTTACAAGATTGCAGAAGGAAAAAACTAGATCCCACTAATGCAACATCGTTGTTAAATGCTCACCAGCATCCCGATCTCGCAACATCCCCATCTAAAGAACCTGCAAGCATACAAGATCAAACAGGCAACAAAACATCTCCTCCCCTTGGAGGAGCATTTAAAAGAACAAAAGTATTATTTAATATTTTTCGGATCGGGCCAACATCACCCGATGTTAGTTGCCTACGTACTCATCAGACAACATCTCCAATGTTTTCAACAAGATCGGATCTAGACGTAGTTCTGCCTAATACTACACTATACTAAGAAGCATAACATCACACATGCAATGCTTAAATATTTTCAAGCAACCTACATTTTATGCAAATCCTTTAATCGTTCCACTTATTTTAATTAAACAAGCAATATCAATCAATGTTATTAATTATCTCTCGAACCATTGTTCGATAATTAATATCCCTGTCTAATCCCACTGACAGACAGACTCATCAGATGCTAACCTAAGTGATAAATGATAACGAAACACCCTGAAATTCACTAGGCCCCTGGAATCCACTAAGAAGTACCATTACCCCTCCTAGCCCAAGAAGGACTTGACCTGAGTGGAAGGGCATGACTCACAATTGCACCTAAACAGAAGTAGCGGGAAAAGCCAACCAAGTAGGATGTCACCTAATCCAATTGTGTGTACACTAAAAGATCCTCAATAGATCTGTGGTGAGCCCGGCTCACGCAGAGCTCCCTCCATTGGGGAGGTGCAACTACACGGTCAAATCAGCATCTCCTCAATAGAACTAAAACTTAGGAAATCATTCTGAACCCTATCTTGTTATTATTAAGCCAGGATTTCGAATGACTAACTCAAAACCTATTAGTCCCTTCTAGACTAGGGTTTACAACTCGAGACATACCATCAGTTCATCAACCAAGGCAAATCGTGAGGTCAAAGGATTTGTTCACTCTATAAACTAGTCCCAGACCCCTTAGAGGTATATTAGTCTTTATTTTGATTAGGTGTTCTCACCCAATCCAAAGCTATCAAACCTCATTGATTTATCTTTCAATAATCTTAAGCAGATGATAAATTCTTATCACAACAACAATGACAAAATATCGAAACGATGAACAACATAAACCATCAGAACCACACAGGTCCAAGCAAATCATAATATCAATAATAAAATTCATTAATGATATAAGAATTATGCGAGCTCTCGTGCCCTAACCCTCCTTGGGTTATCCTAATAAATCTTTATGAAACTGGTCATAATGCACCTAAGGGCATTAGAGTAAATATCTAATATTGGATACAGTTATCTCTGCACTCGGTTAAGTCTTTAACCTCTCAAAAAGTTTCAGAATTACATTGGCCCATTAATAACATCCACGCAAATGGGGGCCTATCCACTCATATGGGTATTTCTATCTTTTTGAACAGAGCTTCCCTAAACCTTAATGGGACCAAAATTAATCTCATAGGTACACCATGACATTGTGAGAGGTAATTTTCTTGCTATTTAATGGGGTTGTAAACCCCTTGAACCAACCTCGGTTTAATTAACCATCTTACCTTAACCCTAGGGGTAAAATAGTCAATTATTTATTTACTGGGATTTTTTTCCTAACTTAAAACTTAGTCCAAATTTAGGGTACACACTAAAATCTCACGGATATTTTTATCAATTTTTGAATCTACTCATAGGCCCTTGAACCAGAGGCCTTAAGTTTGATCATTAAAGATTATTCTATGCTACAACTCACAAGGGTAAGTTGGTCATTTCAGAGGCTATGGGATTTTTACCTCATTTGAAACTTGGTCAAAACCATACATATGCTCAAGGTCATTTGTAATTTTTTCTAAAATTTTCTGACTACTCGAACGTATTGAACCGGACCCAGTTCAGAGAGTATGTATTGTTGATATATTTTTTTTAAAAAAAACCGGACCGGATCGGGCTGAGTTACCCGACCCGGTCTAGAGAGTAGACGACCTGCACGCGGGTCATCTTCCCCAAGACCGGCCAGAGGCCGTTCGGCCTCTGGCGGCGTCGCCTCCTCCTACCGCGGCGGAGAGGTGGGCGGCCCATTGGTTTCCCGGCCGCTGGCTCACAGTGGAAAAGACGGCGTTTGTCCCACCGCCGTCCGGTGGCTGGACGGTGGCCAAAACAACCACTATCTTTCTTTTTATTTTTTTACCGTCAGACCGAAGATGCAGTGGCGGCAGGCAGCCATGGCCGGGCAATGGCTGGGCTCGACCGGGATCGCCTTTATCTGGCGATCAGGGAACCTCGATCCACCTCCGGATAGGTTCTGCACTATGCCGTCGCCGCTTGGTCTCTATTCTTATTTTCTGCTTAGTGGCCAATCCGCCACAGCCATGGTCACAGCAGCCCTCGCCACTGCGGCCAAGACTGCTGCGGCTAGGTCCAAGGCGACCCCTCTCCCATGAAGATTCTGGCGACCGGCCGGTGGGTTTCAAAGACTAATAGTGCAGAGATCACTATTCCTTCTAATTACAAAACAGGGATTGCAGAGATCTCAATTATAAAATACGAGATTGCAGAAGTAATGTAAATTAAAATTTATGTAACAATCTACTAATCTCAACTCAAAGTCCTACCTTAATGACCGATTTGTCGTCGATCCATTGCTGCCAGAGCTTGCCTGAGCCTTGCAAAAAAATTTTGCAGCTCCCCTTCCCTCAACGCCCCCCCCCCCCCCCCCCCCCAAATTGTGCTCTAAGAATACCTTTTATAAACATGGGGATTATGGTTCCTAATCCCTCTAGAATTTTGGTCAATATTCCTTATTTAGAGACCCTAATTAGGCATATAAAAATAAATTTCGGAATTCTAATTAACCGGGTCTGCAAGACAACTTAAATGAGCCAAATACACGTCTAAATCGGGTAAACGGGCCCTATACGAGATGTTCAACTTTGAACAGTGGTATTTCCCTCATCCGAACTCCGATTCACACGTTCTTGGTGGCGTTTTGAAGCTCTGTCTGTCTACTTTCTAATAAAATTAGTTTCAGATACAAATTCTATCTAGGGAGGTAGTTAATCTACTAAGAATATCAATGAGTAAAATACCCTATTTTCCACATATTTAATTTTTAAAACCTAAAAAAATTAGGGATATTACAATAGGAGGCTATCATGGCTATTCTACAGTGTCATTCCTCCGCATCTACATCATTCTCTATTCTTATATTGCCATATTCTCCTTGGATAGTCCCTCAAGATTCATTTTTTGAGTTGCAGTGATATCTTGATCTCCTTTTGTAAGGATAAATAGTTTATGTGGTTAGAAATTTTTGGACAAAAATCATAGAAGAGCGATCGCCGATGAAGTGAAGGAGGCCGACAATCGCCGAATAGAAATTAGAATTTGTTGTTGATGAAAACCGCTGAGCGAAAATCACAAATCGTCATTGAGCTCGAATCTCCTCTTTGTTTATGCATTGTCACAACTAGTTTACACGATTGTAAACCCTAACCTTGTTGAAAGGGTATTTTGGTTCATTTTTTTAAAATATTGTGTAAAACCAGGTTCTATATAATATTTTTTACAAAACTAGGGAATATGGAATATTTGTATCTTTGACCAGGTAATATAGAAAAAACTCTTTTAAATATATACATGGTTTTTTTTTCTTTGGGCATATTAATAAACATGTTTTTTAATAATACATATTTTCCTATTTAATACATATTTACTCATTAACACACATTTTTTCCATATAATACATATTATTCCTGTTTGTTTTACATTACATAATCTAATGGATACTTCTACTTTATAAGAAATTTAGTTTTTATATTTTACTCATTTTTATAATAATAATAATTATTATTTTTCTATTTTTTCTAGTAATTAATTTTTATTTTTTGTCTTTTTTTGCTATATAATTATTGTACCCATACTTTGTGACTTAGCTCCATGGCAGCAAGTGCAACCTTGAAAAATAAATACCCTAAAATAAAACAAATTATATAAGCAAAAATTTAGTACTCAAAAGAAAATGTTCCTAGTGTTAAACATAAAGCAAACATTTCTACAGTAGGCCAGCGACCTGTAGACAGGATGAAAGTGCAGTGGTTGATACACCATGACAAGGCATACATGCTCACCTCGCTTTCATCCACCGCCACCATGATTCGTCGCTCCTTGTCCTCATTCAAGCCAACCATTTTTTTACCTATAATTATAAAGAGTCCTGAGCAGATAGACATGGATAGAACGATTTAATTACTAGTTACGACTCGGAAGAAGTTCCTTACACAAGATATAATTCTTGAAGAACCAACATTTTTTTGGCATACAACTGGAGTTTATCATAAACATGGAGATCGGATTGTCTTAAATATTTAGGATGATCTAGTAATAATATTAAGAAATTATGAGTAATTAAGGCATAAAACAAAAGTTATGTCCTCACCCGCCCAACTTGCGTGGCAATTGTAGTTTATGACATAGATGATGCTTTTAAGGATAACGTCACAGTGAGTTGTTTTTACATCTGACGATCACTGGTGATATAATACCGAAAGTAAACTGAACGTTAAAAGCGTCATGTTCTTTTCTGGGTAACTCAAGCACTGCCAAACTTAGCTATTAAAAACTAGACGAAATGCATTGGTCGGCAAACATTAGTCATGACTTCAAATCAGCTGTGAGACCGGTGGGAGGGGCTAATCAGCTGACACTAGCCAGGAAAATGCGTGGGAATCCGGGATTGATCCTCATAGCTAAACTACTGTGAGGAAATTATGACAGCTACTTGAGAAGAAAGATACAAATCACCCTGATAATTAAGAAGTACATGAGCGTTAGAATAATGGCTACCTAATCAAGCCTCGACAAGGAAAAAGACCAATTGAATTTGTAAGTTTGGAGTACGCAGAAAGTGCAACAAAACAGTTGGTATTTGTGAAGTTTTAAAAAGACAAGGGCCTCGTCACTGGTACTGATTTACACATGGTATCTAATAAGAGGTTCTGTTTAGCAATTGACACTTTGGAGAGTACCTAGCAATTTGGAATATAATAGTCACATTGCAGTAGAAAAGTAAGAAATTTTTTATGAACATGATTAAGATTTATGAATTTTATAGTTAACATCCGTTTCAATTTCATTATTGTCATGCCTTCGTTTCCAGCTCTTTTGTTCTTATTTAAATGTGGAGATAGTTACCAATGACAAGAACCACCAGAAGTAAAATAATGGGGGGAAGAGTTACAGTTACTTCAAGATTTTAATTTAGTGGGGTGATGAGACGACCACAATTAACTTATGGTCATGAAGCCGACAAAGTTGTCATTCCTTCCGTCCTTGGTGGGTCTTATACAAAATGTTATATGGTCCATTGATGATGATAAGGATTGGAGCTCGTCCACTGATTCCAGATTGAATGCACAGTGGAAGTTCCTAAATTTCATATCCATTAGCATCTAGCACATATGCCGAATGATGCCACCTATGAATTTTGGTGCCCTTCAACGTTCTTGAAAAGAACATTAGCGAAGTTTATAGAGACAATTCTTGAGATTAAAATAGTTCGAGATTGATCGACCACATTAGGTAGCTGGAGTTGCACAAGCACCTTTCAAGAGGAAGAATATTTCACTCAAAGAAAAGCTTCCAAGCACACCTGCAAATTTTCTTCTTTTTACCAAATTAAAATGGGTCATGAGTCTTTCCTGCAGGTGTTGCTACCTATTCCCATAAGGGGACACTACAACAAAATATAATATTAGTGACACTTTTATTAATGGTGCAAAAAAAAACGTCGTTAAAAACTATTAATTGTGATGCATAAAAAAACATCGCAAAAATATTTCCTATTAACGACGCTTTATATTAAGCATCGCTAATAGTCATATATTAGCAACACATAATATAAAGCGACGTTAATACTAATCATATTAGCGATGCTTTATAATAAAGGCCACTAATAGTTATGTTATTAGCGATGCTTTAAACAAACGTCACTAAAAGATATATGCATTAATTTTTTTTAAAATTCGTAACTATTAGCGATGCTTTTTCTTAAGTGTCGCTAATAGTTTTAACAATAACAACACTTGTGAAAAAGAATCACTAATAGTTACTCTATTAGCGACACTTAATAGAAATGTTACTAATAGTTATAAATTTAAAATAAAAAATTAAAAATTTAGAACTAATAGTGATGCTTGTAAACAAGTGTTGCAAATAGCATTGATAATAGCAACCCTTGTAAATAAGCATCATTAATATCTTTATTAATTAATTTTATTTAATAAATAATTATTTAATAATTATTAAAAAAATTAAAATAAACTTCTTAATTATAATATATTTTATTCAATATTGACTATTTGTATAAATAATAAATAAATATTAAATTTTTAATAAAAGGCAGTGTCACTAATAGATTAAGAGTCCCGTTTATATGAGCCCGGCCTTATATACGCCTCTGTGAGCCAGGGCTCTATGCGCCGTCGGATTTACATCCGGTGGCCCATAATACTTATGGGTTTAAATGCCTATGAGTATTATGGGCTGCCGGATGTAAATCTGACGGCCCATAGAGCCCAGGCTCACGTAGGCGTATATGAGCCTGGGTTCATATAAACTTTTTCCATAGATTAAACTTTCACTATTTAAATATAATATTTTTAAATTTTTTTTATTAATTTTAAAATATAATTTATAATAAAAGAGAGAAAGTGAAGAGAGAGAAGTGAGGAAGAGAGGGTGTATAGAGAGAGAGAGGAGAGGAGAGAGTGCATAGAGAGAGGAGAGGAGATAGAATGAGGAGAGGGAGAGAGAGTGATAGTGTGGAGAGAGAGAAGAGAGAGAGGAAAGAGAGAGGAGAGAGAGAGAGAGAGAGAGAGAGGAGAGAGAGAGGGTAGAGAGAAGAGAGGAGAGAGAGAGAGGAGAGAGTGAAGAGATAGGGAGAGAGGAAAGAGAGAATTTATTTTTAAAATTTTTAAAAAATAAAAAAATATTAGCGACACATAAGGTTATGTGTCGCTACTACGCTGGAGTAGTAGCAACACATATTCGTATGCGTTGCTACTATTTTTTATTTTAAAAAAAATAAAATAAAAAAGATAGCGGGGAGAGAGAGAGTGAGGAGAGAGAGAGAGAAGAGCGAGAGAGAGTGAAGAGATAGGGAGAGAATTTATTTTTAAAATTTTTTAAAAATAAAAAAATTCTATTAGCAATGCTTAAGATTATGCATCACTACTACGTTGGAGTAGTAGCGACGTATATCCGTATGTGTCGCTACTACTTAGTGTAGTAGAGACACATATACTTATGCGTTGCTACTATTTTTTATTTAAAAAAAATTAAATAAAAGATATAGCGGGGAGAGAGAGAAGGGAGAGGAGAGAAAAAGAGGAGAGAGAGAGAGGTGAGGAGAAAATATTTTTTATAATTAAATTTAAGCTATTAACAACGCTCAGCTCTGAGTGTCGTTAATAACCTTAATTAATTGTGACACAAAAATATATGCGTTGCAATAATACATGTTATTAGTGACGCTCTTCGCAAGTGTAGCTAATTGTTTTAGTTTTATTTTAAAGAGAGCGTTGCTAATAGCCTTAGTTTTTTTTAAAAAAATCCTAAAGGCTATTAGCGACGCTCCTTTGGAGCGTCGATAATAGTACTAATAATGCCCACGCTAAATAATTAGCATCAGGAACACCCTCTCTCCTCACTCTCTCGTCTCTCATCTCTACCCTCTCCCTCCTCTTCCCTCTCTCTCTCTCCCTCTCTCTCCCCTCTTCTCCCCTCCCTCTCTCTTGTCTCCTCTCTCTCCCCTCATCCCTCTCTCCTCATCCCTCTCTATCCTCTCTCTCTACCCTCTCTCCTTGTCTTTCTTATCCTCTCTCTCTCCGCACTCTCTACCCTCTCTCTCCCCTCTTTCCCCTCTCCCCTCTATCTCTCTCTCCTCTTCCCTCTCTCCTCTTTCTCTCCCCCTCTCTCATGTTATAGTGACGCTTCATCAGAAGGGTCGCAAATAAGCTTCTTTTTGCAACGCTTTTGGTGGAGTGTCGTAAAAAAAATAAAATCGACCATGCGCATTCTTTTGCGCACAGTTGAATTGGATTATGCGGGTGAAATTTGCCCATGCATGAAATTTTTGTATGCAGATGAATTGTGCCCGTGCGTGAAATTTTTGCACGTAGATGAATTTTGCCCGCGCTTATTAACCCATCCTCCTCACTCTCTCTCTCTCTCAAACGCTGACCAGATCTTGCCTGTTCCGATCTCCTCGCCTTAGTAGCTGACCGTATCTTGGACAACTTCCACTGGTTCCACACCATTGCCGAAGTGATCCTCGCCTCCAACAACCACCCTCTCCTCCACCGCGGTCCCTCACCCTTCATTCTATTAACTGCTCTACCACAGTCTCACCCTTCGGCTCTGAATCCGCCTACACCACCATCTCTAGTCCATCTGCCTCTATGCCACCGTCTCTAGCCCATCCGCCTCTATGCAGCTATCGCCCTAGGCTTGGTTCGTCCGAAGGCGAAGATTGCCCCCTATGCATGTCCCCCTGTTTCTCCCCCCTCGTTCCACTATCTTTGCATACCCCCGACGCTGGAATCTAGCTGTGGGGCATCAAATTTTGACGCCATCTCCTTTGCCTACCCCCCTTTCACCCCTCTCTTCTTCTTTCCCCTCTCTTTTGCCCCTCTCTTCTTCCCCCCCCCCCCCCCCCCCCCCCCCCCCCCCCCATCTTTTTATTTTTTAATTATTTGTTTGATTCTTTTAAATTTAGCAACGCTTAATGTATTCTAGCTAACACAATATTATTAGTGACATTTGTAACATTGCATCACTAATAATACATTTTTTTAAATTTTTTAATATTAGCATCACTTAATTATGCGTCACTAATAGTTAATTAGTAGTGATGCTTACTATTATACGTCCCTAATAATTAACTATTAGCGATGCTTTCGTAAGCGTCACAACAAAAAAATTATTAGTGACTTAAGAATAAGCGTTGCTAATAGCTAATTATTAGCGACGCTTAATTCTAAGTGTCGCTAATGAACAATAGTGACTCTATTTTTATCGACGCATTTAGCAATGCTTTTTATGCATCGCTAAAAAATATTAGGGAAGCTTGGATGACTATTAGCGACTCGCTAAAAAGCGTTACTAATAGTCTTTTTTGTTGTAGTGGGATGCACATGTCCTCCAGCACCTCCGTGAATATAAGTATGCTCTTTATGTTAGCAACCCAATCTAGAACTACACCATGGAATTGAGGAATATCAACTTTTAGTCTCATCTACTAGTGCATGAAAGCCACATCATCTCCACTCAGGGGTGTATAAGCCTCTAATCTCTGTGGCATCCATTGTGGATCTCATCCAATTGGTGTGTATCCTGGTGAGGTGACTGATCTACCTCTTTATTGCCATGTAGAATGACATTGGTGAATGAATTTTCATCTTTGTCACATTATCTTCAACCAAGTCATTATGCAAAAACAAGTTAGTGTTTTGGTGAGTAGCAACGTCAGCAATATGTCGAAACAACCTCACTACTTTATTGTGTTCATGACTTTTATTAAGTTTTTGACACGTCTTCTAGGTGTCAGGGTGGCATGTTGGACTTGCATAGGGCTATCAACTGATGTAGACTAAAATTGACAAAACACAATCACGCTAGACGAATCTGGATATAAGCACATATATACAACATTCCTCACATGCAAATCGGCAATCATATAATATTGAGGGAAATATAAATAGAGACACAAGTGCTCTTCTTCTTCAATGGAAAATAGCAAAACAATACTAGTCCTCCTCCAAAGTTGGCATGGAGTAATTATAGGGCCATAGTGGTAATTGATGTAAATACCTAGAGTTCAACATACTGCTACAATTCAATATCCAAGAAAAAAACCTATTAAATACAAAGTCCTAAATTGAGAAGGCATAACAATTAATACTAGACTCCAAAATAAATAAAAGATTCCCATATTGTAATATTGCGCCATTAGCATCTTGCATCACCAGGCTTTCTGCATCATCATCCATGTGCCCAGTCCCACCAGCTCCATGCCTCCATCTATTGAAGGCCGACACGCATTGCATCCACGACCACGTCAGACGGTTGCCAGGATTTTGCCATAGCCCAGTGCCCGAGCCAGATGGTCATTAGGCGGCTCACCATATATAGTTGTGGCTTGACTCCCACGCTTCAGGAGACAGAAGTTGGATTGGGGTGGGGAAAATGGAGGACGATTGTGTTAGATAAGCAGTGATGATGCCTGCAGAATAAGAGAAGTTAGTGTTCACAGCAACAATGGTAGATGAGTTAGAAGAAGTGAGAGGGAGCAGGAAGGAGGTGGAGGAAGAACGAAAAGGAAGAGTAGTACTGGTAGTGGGAATTGTGAGAGAAGAAGAGAAGGGCTGAATATAATTTCAAATATTTGTCTCTATGAAAAAATAGGAGTTGGAGTTACGTGCAATTACATACTTCCTCAAGTGTACTAAGCCGAAATAGTAATGTAACCAGTCCAATATAAGGTTAGGAAGACTAATATCATAAAGAGGCCCTCTGAAGTTGTCCAACGGATATATGCTTTGCACCTACCTGAAAACTGCTTAAATGCCCTCTTTCATGCCTACTTGTGGGCAACACTAGAACTTTGTTCCAATTATTCACCTACCTTTCTTTAAGAGTTGGGTTGGTTTGATCCATCATTTCTATTTTGTGGCACTTTTTCCAGAATTTGTCTTTGTACTCCCTCACCTTTCAACTTCAATTAATCCGAGAATTTATTATTTTAAAAATATTCTAATAATCCCTCACCTTTTTATGTTTTAAAAATAGTGGAAGAATATTTAATATTTTAAAATAATAAATAAATAAACATAAAAATTAGTTATAAAAATAAGATTTTTGGCAGTTTTTGAAGTGAAAAAAATTTCTCACTTTGATATCAAAATTCCTTAAGGCATTTTGAGATTTGTTTTTAAAAGTGTGATTGGCAGACAAAAAACGAAGTGTTGTTGAATCTTGAGAACATATTTGTAGAGAAGCCGATCATACACTAATATCTACAATTGGCAAGGGGCAAATATTGTTTTTAGAAAAGTGTATTGTGCCTTAAAAAAAGTGTTACAATGCATTTCCTACATCAAAACTACATATTTCAGTTAGAAGCAAGCATAAGTTCTTGATCATCCTGCATCCACAATTCACAACGCAGCCCTCTAAGCCAACGTTTCTAATCCAATCATGGACATCTACATTATCAGTTGTTGTCAATTTTGTGTATGTGGGAGTCACGCACAAGGGATTCGGTCCAAAGTATTTCTAGGAGAATCCAAATCCGTTAAAAGATCACGTGTTATTATACTTAATTAAAAACCATTTATCTATATCTTAATATATAATTTTAATTAAACTTTTCCATGAGAGAGATAATGGCAATAAGAAAGTAAAGAGCAGGCCAGAAGTAAATATTTCACAACAGTGAATGGGACACATTCAACGTGAAAACAGAAATTATAGGTGGGACACAATGCCAAATACTTTATATAGAGTTTGACTCTTAGATTGCAACCCTTCAAGTACTTCTATAAATTTGAGGCATAGATTACAAAAACTCTAGGAAGAACTGCCTGTGTCCTGGTCACTTCTGCAACACTCCTCTTGAGTTTTCAGCTACTATCCGGCTTGATAATGGCTTCAGATACACTGCCCAGCCATGGAAATGAAATCCATGACATTAGAGTAGCTGAACTCAATCGAGCTCAGGATCCAGAGTTAAGCCCTCTTAGGAGATTGTGCAAGGAACACTACTCCCCAACCTTGGGAAGAAAGGTTTCATGAAGACCTCTCTCTCTGATAGTATTCCTTCTTAGCACAAAACTTTATTTTGATGTATTCTCATATTGTATACTCGGGTTCTATTACATATATTCTTCCATGAAGATAACATGCATGGTTAAGCCTTTTTTTGTATGTAGTTCCTTTCATGAGAAAAATTCTATACGGTGTTTACCATATCTTCTTTCCTTAATTTTCTTATATGGTTTCTTACTTTTCACCTTGTACATCATCCTTGCTCCTAATCAAGTTCTCTGCTACAATCTACACAAACTTTAAAACATGTCAAAACATATGCTTACCAACATCTTCTTCTTTCTCAACTCCCTGATTCTACCCAATCTTAAACTGGCTGACATACTCTTCTCTATATGGATTAATTCACAGGTAATAGCGGAGATCATCGCAACGTTCTTGTTGGTCTTCATCACCTGTGGCGCCGCGGCAATAAGTAACAATGACCAACAGGCCATATCCAGACTAGGAGCATCCATGGCCGGAGGGCTCGTAGTGACTGTCATGATCTATGCCGTTGGCCACATATCAGGAGCTCACATGAACCCTGCAGTCACACTAGCCTTTGCCGCCGTTCGGCACTTCCCATGGAAGCAGGTATGCGTGTGCCATTAACAAGAAACTGGTTCATACTTAACCTAAATAATCTGTGCCAATCTCCCCACTCACCTCTTGCCAGAAGTTAGACACCACAACCTGGAGAAAGGGACATTTTCTGTGAATTATGCTCATGGTGGCCCGTCATGCACATGGTGAGCATAATCACGGAAGTTCATATGCTTCCTCCTGTCTTCATGGCTTGAGGAGGATCATAAATGTGTGTCTCCCTTTGCCTGGTTTGAGGGCATCTTCAATGCTGGTCTTTCAGTCTATGCCACAATTTTATTGCTTGTGGTGGTCTCGACCAGGTTGGATGGGGACATATTGCGTACATCGATTCTGTGTGCCAAATGCAAAGCAGTTTAGTTAGTGTGTGGGGCAAGTATTCCTTGAAGTTGTGGACTCCATCCATGAAGATATCCAATGAATTGGAATATATGCAACTTAAATTAATTCACATCCATTGTCATCTTGTTATATGGCCCACAAATAATTGTCCAAAGTATTCATATCGCTGTCACATGTACCGTTGAATTATAAGTTTAAAATGGGTCTACATGCACCCCAATAATTCCCTTAATATCTTGCTTTACTTATAAATTCACGAGGGGGTTTATTAGAGTACTTAGAGGATTATTAGGGAACATATAAACCTATTCATAAGTTTAATTAGAGCTACCATTATTATTTATTCTGTAAAAGGATTTTATCCTAATTAATTATTTATTATTTATTATAAGGAAAAACTATTGATATTACAACTAATCTGGTGCTCATCTTGTTTTCATCCCTTTTTTGTGTTCTCCTTGTCTTATATTAATGCTAAGATGAAGAATTATTATAAAACGAAAAATCTTTTCCCGACTAATTCTCTGACCAATTCTCTTTAACCAGCTCTATTACCGGCCTACATAAGGCTCCATGCATAGAAATTAATGCCACCTATGTACCATATTCAGAGCATCAATATTGTTGATCTCGTCAAGGAGGAGCACAATCAAGCCACAAAGGAGGCTGAGGTCGATAGAGAAAGTTCAGATAATTTGTGAGAGCATTCACAGCCAATCGGATGTTATTGCCCAATCAACTGCCAGCAGTGTGAAAATGCATGAAAACTGGGTTCATGTTAGTACGTGTTTTTACAGCTGGTGGTGGTTGATTGGGTATTCACATCCGATCCACCATAGGAGACGTAGGTTGTGGAGGCAAGGCTCCCAAATCAAACACACACAGCCTTCCGTGTGCACCCATGGCTGTATCCCTCCTTCACTACAAATGTAGACTCAAGTTAACACCCGAATAGAGCCATGTAAAAAACAGTAAAACATGTCAAAAAGTAAGTAAACGTCTTCACCAATTACCACATGGCTTGTAGAATGCTTTCACTAGATATTTTCTCCTAGCACTTCATCCACACCCTTCTCAACACCTCCACGGTGCGAGGTTGTCACCTCAGGATACAAGTAGCTGGAAGTGGCCAACCGCATTTGAGCGGTAAACAGTTTCTTTTATCATGTTTAAACGGGTGAGTGAGAGAAAGTAGTTCATCAAAACCCACTGCTTCCCACAATTTGATTTGAGAAATTTGAAACTAGCTAGTTTTTCCTATTAGATTATCTTTGTTAATAGTAACTTTGCTTGCTCAAACTACTACAGGTTCCGTTCTATATGACTGCACAGCTCACCGGATCTACAATTGCTTCATTTGTTCTTCGGCAGCTGCTGCACCCCATAAAAAACTTGGGCACTACAGCACCCTCAGGCACGGCTCTTCAGGCCCTCATCACCGAGACCGTCGTCACATTCAACATGATGTTTGTTACATGTGCTGTTGCCACCGACACTAAAGCTGTAACTCTCAACAAACCTCACCATCTTTCCTCTTCTTTCTTTGTGTACTACCCTCCAATCTCTCCGCCTGGAATTTATTGGCTTCCGCCTTTTTTTTTCATACTTCAAGCCCCCCCAATAGAGTAAATAAACACCCACTGAAGGGGATCATAAAAACCTCATTTTTTAAAAAAAAATGAGTTTTTTTTTTCTTTTTGTTTTTATCTCCATGTTGGTGGTTGTGCATTACCCACTTCGTGCAGGTAGGAGAGCTAGCAGGAATTGCAGTTGGTTCTGCAGTAACAATAACTTCAATCCTGGCTGGGTAAGTTGATATTGCCGTTTAACTGTAAGTGTCACCCGGTTGGGGTTTTTAGAATATGAATTTAACTCGAATAGTTATTTAGATTAAATTTGGTAATGTTAGGTTGGGTTTTATTAAAATATAAAAAAACATATAAAGAAATTATATTTATAACTTTATTTAGGTTGGGTTTTACTAAATTTAAATACAATATCATTTAAGAAATAATAAATTTAAATTTATCTTAAATAATTATTTGGGTTGAATTCGAAAACTTAAACCTAAAGTCAGGTCGGATTTTACTATGTATCCGACCCGAGTGACATCCCTATGTAATCTAAAGAAATACGGAAAATAAATTTGATAACTCCTCAACTAATTTGTCTAACACAATTTTAAACTTCACTTTGATTAATAGAAGTCTTAGGTGATAATAGGTTCATTTTTTTTTTACTAAAAGGACAACAATATAAACCTAACGACTCTGTCGAACTGAAACACTCTCGAACTAGGTGTAAGTTAGATTAACCATGTGGACGTCACACAAAACTTAGGCCTACGCATGTTTTGTAGTTTTGTTAGACAATTCCATCGGGTAGTTATCATGTTCTTATTGAAATATATATTTTTTGCACGATCTTACATATGCTAGTACTGCTTACAGCAAATTTATACAATAAATTTATGCATCCATGATGTGGTGTGTTTTTGTTAAATAATAAAAGTGGGCATCGCATAACCCACTCGCTCATTTTTTAACAAAAACCTATCAACCTCGTCAGTGTATGGATTTGTCTTACAAATTTAATGTAATATGATCATTTTATATCTTCAAAGGAATAATGCTACATACGTTATCCATCCTGTTTCTCCTGTCCCCATGCGTCATCACCATTGAGCCTGCGGTGGGGTGGGGAGAGCGTATGTACCATTTTCAAACTTAAATGTAGCCAATCAATTTTGCACTAGTGATCATTACTGTCAAAATTGTGTGAGAATAAGGAAGAAGAGCTGAAGTATTGAGTTGGACTGCAGGCCCATATCAGGTGGATCCATGAATCCAGCAAGAACCATTGGGCCAGCTCTTGCAAGCAGCAGATACAATGACCTCTGGGTTTACGTAGTGGGGCCAGTGACTGGGACACTTCTAGGGGCCTGGTCCTACAGAGTGATCCGAGAGACAAATAAGCCACTTCATGCCATCTCGGTTGGATCATCAACCTCGAGGCTCCGTCGATTGCAGAGCGGAGGCAGGCAACCTGCTGATCAGAAAGACTCTCCTCAAGGCGATTTTTGCTGAACACTTGATTAATCATGTTCAGCAACTTCGTAACCCTTGCATGTGATGGAAACCTGAGAGTACTATGAAGATTATGGTTTCAGTTTAAAGAGTCTAACAGCTGCCTTATGCATGTATCCTTGGTTTGCACCCCCCCAAGAGCGTCTTGTACATTGCTCACTTGGTTAAGAATGATAAGAAACAATGTGTCCCTAACATGCGTGTTCATAATGTGTGTAGGCGGGAGACGGCCGACGGCTTCTGCCTATACATGTATTTAGCACGAGTTATAAGGTCATGTTATTTAACACAACTCAATCATAAAGGGCGGCTTCGTAGACTTAACCCCATATAATTTGGGAAGTGTAGCCCGGGATACACAAAATGCACTGGCCCAGAAAAAAACATTGAAATTGTCAGGCTTGTCTATATTATATCTGGCAGTGCCCGGGCTTAGGAAATTTTTTTTACAAAAGCCCAACTTGGCCCGATGGCCCACTAAGCTCATTTCAAGCCTATTTATAACTTTAATTTTGCAGCCTTACCCTCAACCCACATTCTTTTTTGTTACCACCACCCTCGTCTTCTCTTTTCCCTTTATTTTGGGTGTAACACCCTGACCTAAACCGGGACCCAAAAAATTTTTTAATAAATTTTTTTCTTTCTTTAAGCCAGGAATCATCATCTGTATACTAAAGGTACAACGTTTGTCTACGTACTACGGTACTTCAAAACTTCTTTATATATAGACTCACGTTGTAACGACCACATACACACAACGAAGCTTTATAGTTCATCGCGTATAAACTAAAATAAAATTTATTATTATAATTAATTTAGATCGGGCTAGCGTTGCCTTACCGTTGGTTGCCTATATACGTATTTGATATTATTCTAATACGATCGGATCCGAACGTAGTTCTGCCTAATGACCAGTACATACATCAAGCATCACAAAATTATATATTTTAATATATATATATATATATACTAATATTCAATCGGAGTTATACAAAAACCGATAAAACACTGGCAATATACATCTCACTCTATTATAGATTTGAGTACCACACGACCACCACATGCCTCGCTCTGCCCTAGAGCGGATCTAGCACATACACATGTCTCGCTCTATCATTGAGCTGAGACCGAGCACAAAACCCGTCTCACTCTATCACTGAGCCGAGATCGGACATACACACACACACCACACATCTCACTCTACCCTAGAGTGAGACAGAACATAACAAGTCACATCAAGCATAACATATCAGAACATAACACACATCCTGATTTAACACATGCAGGTCTATAATTTAAATAGGAAGTTAGCAATGCTTACTCTACTGATGTCTAGCAAGGTAGCGGCATTTGGGGTTACTTGTTCTTTCTGGGCATCCTCCCCTTCAGATTTGAAGGTAATAGACAGAGCCACCACTAGCATCCATACATTCATCTCCTTGCACCGAAATACGATGCATAAACACTTTTCTTCTTGGAGACTCTTCTCGTTTTCTATGCCCGTGGGTGGCTGATAGAATTTCCCCTACTCAGGGATGTTCCTCACACATCGTGGCCCTTCGGTAGAGGGTAGAACCTCCCCTACTTTGGACCACTTTTCTTGTTGTGGCTCGAAAACTATGGATAGAATCCCCTATTGCTCTTAGACCATTTTTCTTTCTTCGGTGCTCAGGGACGACGGTAGAGCCTCTTCTTTCTTTGGGAGGTTTCTCTCTCATACAGTCGTCAACATGGAGAACAGAACCCTCCATTGCATGGAACACACTCAATTTAGTCAAGAACACCTCTTGAATGGATTAAATCGGAGTTAAGACGGTCGGAAAAAGGAGAAGAAGAAGTTTGTTGGTGCTCGAGGATAACGAGCAGGACCTCTCCCTCTCTTGAGGCATTTCCTCCTTATACGCTCTCCAACTTGAAGAAAGGACCACTCTATTGCATAGAGTACGCTCGATTTACTTAAGAACGTCTCTTGAACTGTCTTAATCGGACTCAGAATGCTCAGAAACGGGGGAGAAGATCTGTTTCAAAAATGGGTATTTATAACCCTAGCCACACCAAAACTGTGGTGCAGTTGTTTCGGGCGGTGGTGCCCGTGGAAATGTGTGGCCATGTTTTTGTGACACGCACTGGCTGCGCATTGTGGCACGCTAGTCGCACACCAATTTCCTTTTTTTGTTTTTCAAATATGCATATCTTTCTACCCTAGATTCGGATTATCTTGTTCTTGGTATTGTTGGACTTGTATCGACGAGTCCTTCGATACTAACCCACTTAAAGTAATATGTCATGCTCTTTCCAAGTGGGTCTTGCTTATTGTCCATGCTTTTTGAGGTCGTAACTTCCGGTCCCGACCTCCGTTTTGCCCGTTCTTTGATTCGTTATACTCGTTTCTTTGAGCTCTACTCATATATGAAGGTTTCAACCTTTAAAAACCTCTAAAATTTATCTAAAATTATCTAATTAGGCATAACCTTTCAGGTTAGATGTAATCGAAAAACTAGTCGTTACATCTGGACTCTATCTCACCTCCACCAGACCACCACCTACTATCTGCCGCTCTAGCTACCACCTTCCTCATCCATATTCTCTTTCTCGCATTCACCTGACAAGGCTTGGCCCCATCCCTCGACCCTTAGTCCCACTTTTCTTTCTTGCCTCTACCAGACCAAAGGACCACTGCCTCCCTATTCTCGCCTTTGTCGAACTACCACTTGCTCATTTCTCACCTCCTCTGAACCACACTTCCCTCTATTGCTGCTTACCGTCAGATTGCCTCCCTCAAACCCTCAGTCTACTACCCACTACCACCTCCCTTAATTCCTCTTCTCCCTTCTTGCCTTCATTAGACTGCCTTTTTCTTCTCTTTTCTTACCTTCGGTAGCCACTTTTTTTTCGTTGGTAGCCCGCAGCCCGGCCCGAATAATAGGTCGGGCCAACTTTTTAGTTGGGAGGTTAGGGTCGGGTTGGGCCCCTTTAGTTGACATTCTTGTTTAGGGACGGCCTGAGCCTACCCCTACCTCTGGCCCTCCAAGGCTCAATCCACTTGTAGCCCTAAGTATAACAACTTTTGTTCATCTTTTGATGGCTTGTCAATAATGAGCATAGAGAACTAGGGTTTGAGCACAAGGCCATGAGGCGCAGGGGACTTTGTGATTCGACCGACCATGGGTAAGTTTGGCGCAACAAGGTGGATCGGCTGTTTGTTACCCACCATGTCTGCTTGAATATGGAGGGACCCATCTGATGGGGCTAGTTTTAAAACATTGGTTGGTGGAGGTATTGGGTGGAAGACTTGTGAAGCATTTCCTTGTGTCAGGAATTAGAAAGGCAAAGTAATTTACACCTAACTAATCTACTAACACAGCTTCCCCACTGGGTTTTGGTTGGACTAAACATGCGAGCCTTACACAAAAGTCACTTGGGCTCACAAGTTCTGTCCTACGAAAACCCAATTGGGAAAGTTTGTTGGGTTGAGGAATTTTTTTGGTCATGTAGAATATTTTAGGACAATTTAAGGAGTAATTGATCAAAATGGCATTGTAATATGGATGCATTACATAGAATATCTCAAACATTCAAGTAATACAAAAAATGGCTTTACATGTAAACCTCTATACATGTGGTGTAAATGATCTAAAATGCCATTTTTTTCATTTTCTTCCTTTTAACTTCACCAAGTCATTGTTTCTCATTTCCACCACCTCTGTTGCCTTTGCCACCGGTTCCATTGCCTCCGCCGCCAACTTTGAAGTGTGCGCCATCCACTCCGTTTCATCTGATTTTGTCTTCACCTTCTTTACCACCGTCACATTCTCTTTCTCCCCTTTTCCGCCACCTCCTCCTCTTCTTTTTCCTTCTCTCCTCCTCATTCTCTTCCTTTTCCTCCTCTCCTCCACTCTCCTTAATTCTCTTCCTCTTCCTCCCTCCCTCCCTCCTCCCCTCTTTCTCTCTCTCTCTCTCCTCCCCTGCTCTCTATCCTCCTCCCTTTTTCCACCTAAGTTACTTCCTCTTCCTCCCTTCCGGAATCTAACAAAGACCGGTTATAAACTAGCCGGTGGAGCAATTAAAATTTTTATTTTATTTTATTTACAAGCTTAAATCTTAAAAAATAAACTCATAAACATGTTAAACTACTCAAAACCAAGAGTATATTTTATTTGTACTTGATTTTGAGCTTTCTCTAATGCCAACCCAAATCTTGTATTAATAGTCGACAATCAGATTTGTTACAATAAAGATGATTTAAGGTAACATTATGAGTGATAATGTCTCCCCAATATATTTATAATAAACTATCTTAACAAATTACATAGATAAAATGAAAATAAAGTAAATTTTAGACATGCGACTATCTACTCTTTCCAGTCTTAGCTGTCTCAGCTTTCAACTATTGGTTGTTGACTATCGAACATCTTGTCTGTCAATTGCCATAACATTTGGAGCCAGAGACTACCCTTCTCTCTAGTATCGGTAATGAGAATCTTCTTCTCTGGTGCCAATGATCTTTTATTGATATGTAACGGTCTACAGTAAGGACATTCAACAGTTGATAGTCAAGATATCGATAATCAATAATCGCATGTCTAAAATTTATTTTATTTTTATTTTATCTTTGCAGTTTGTTGAGATAGTTTATTATAAAAACTTAGGGAGACATTGTCACTCATAATGTTATCTTATATCCCTTAGTATTGTAGAAAATCTGATTATCGACTATTAATATGAATATTGGATTAGTATTAGAGAAAAGTTAGAATCAAGTACAAATAAAACTCAATATTGGTTCCGAGTAGTTTAAATTATTTTTATGAGTTTATTTTTAAGATTTGAGCTTGTAGATAAAAAATTAAAATTCTAATCACTCCACTAACTAGTTTATAACTAGTAATATTGTTACATTCAAATAGGGAGGAAGAGGAGGCGATTAACGGAATTACTTGAAAGTTTTAGACATTTTGTATAATATAATATATTACAGGGTCATTTTGATCAATTCCTCAAATTGAAACCCAAGTTTTTTAGAATTATAATTCCAAAAACTTTCATTCCAAGAATTGTATTTTAGATTTTGTAACATACATCATTAAAATTTTTCATTAGGGACATAAGCCTGGCGAACATCATCAATCCAAACAGAAGCGAAAAACAACATTAGGCTCTCAAGATGCACATTTCATCCCAGCTGTGAGGGAAGGACGAAGCCGAAACCTCTCTCGCTAACAATATACCTTCTGAAAACCAGAAAGTAAAGCTTCCATGGACACCCATCACCCACGCTAGGTAGATCTCTAGGACCGCCACCCCTCACCAAGAGAGTGAAAAAACATGGATTCTGATAATTGAGAAAATTGGGTTTCACGTGACAATAGGGATCTAGTTTTCTCTGTCTAATTAGTAAGGTTTTAAAATTTCATGAAACAAGGACTTCCCTTTCAGGTCTAAGTCCTAGAACATTGCTTAGCAGCCATGAGAAAAGAATTAAAAGCTTCATGCTTCAACCTTCCATATCGTAAAACGTTACAAAGCATATATGACTAGACGATTTTCTACTTACAAATAACCATGAGGAATTACAAATTGAACCTGAAAATTGAATAGGCGCACACTTAAACAGTCTTCCAAAGACCAAAACAAAAAAACCTTCACTCTCACATAAAGCAAATAAATTATTTTCTGGAAACCCAAACGTTAGTAAAATCTAAAGATCGTAACTACAATATGCCCGTTCAAATAGCTCGGATGGATCAAAATGCACCACTGCTGGAGAGCAGATGACCTTCAATGTATAGGTTCTTGACTTCCAAATCCCAACCTTAAATCGCAATTTTGCCTTGAATTGAACGTCCAATTCCAGCTTCCTCGATCGCTTCTGTGCATTCAGATCAGTCGCAACAGTGTTCATAAGTTGGGTCGATCGTGCCTCCGCCTTGACATCCAATCGCGTGGCGTTGCGCTGTGGCTGATGGAATGACTTGAGGTCCTCAAATGCCAGCATTTGATCTTCAAACCACACAGATACATCAATAGCATTGTAGTACACGGACACCCTTCTATTGGGATTATAGGCTCTCAAGACAAAATTGAATGTGCCATTGAGTTTGTTCTTCCCCATGTCGAAGCCATGGACTGAGCCCTCTTCCAACGTATAGACAAGTTGTTTAGGCCTCACCACTAGCCAGATGACCAGCACAATGATACCCACTGCAACAATCAGTGATAGTGCAGTTATGGCTAGGCACCGGAAGATGTGCGATCGGGTGCTGGATCGTCTTGCCTGGACAGTCGACGCCGTTGGATCTGCCATTTTGTCACCAATGGCCGGAAGCACAATTTGCAGATAGAATGAATCAATCTGGCCTCATGGCCGGAGGAGTGAATGAGTAAGATGATATATAAAGACTTGCTAATGCTAGCATGGGGAGCCTTTACTTTGTCTACGTAACACTTTTGATTCTCAAATTACTCTTCTTAACACAGTAGTGTAGCCTGTAAAATTATGTCTTATTGGAAAATTAAAGTTCTCATGATATCTTGCATCTGTCTCGTATAGATAAGAACCAGATTGAGGGAATAAAAGTGTATGCTTTTATAGATGGATTGATGTCAAAGCAATTCCTTTCCCAAACATTTGGCATAGCTCATCCCCCTTTGTGTTGCTCTGGTCACAAGTTATTCTCTCAGGCGTGCATATGTGCGCCTGCGAGAAATCCTACATATTCGCCCTAGCTGTGAAGTGTAATTGCCATCAGAACACCCTTCATGCGTTCCATTTCATGTCTTAAACAAGTTATAATGACGCCTGAGATTTCCACAATAACTCAATTTCCCGGTTCAACTGCTAGCTCCTCAAAGTTGAACCTGGCCCCGAATGTTTTTATGGGTGGTTTAACTAGATTTCTTATAGATTCCTATAATACTTGTCACCATACCCTTGATTTTCCTCTTTTAATAAAACCCCAAAATATTACTGAAACCAACACAGCGTTGCAACACACAAAGATTTCAGCAATGGGCGAGCCAAGTGGCTTATATGTGGCAGTCGTCACTTATTTCTTTCTTTTTTTTCTTTCAAAAAAAGAAGCTTATATGTATCTTTAACTTAAGACAAACCACGGTACTCATCCTACAATGCATTTACAAGGAACAGGACTACAAATTAACCCAACAGCAATACCCCGCAACCTGGGTCATATTGGCAGCAATATAATTTAATTAGAAGTAGGTATATGAGTTAAGCCTATTTGGGTATATGTTATGATAGTAACTTATCGCTGGCTTAAGATTAATGAAAGAATAATCAATGAGGTTACATATACTACAACAAAATGTAGTATTAGCGATGTATATATTTATGCGTCGCTAATAGTCAAATATTAGCGACATTTAATCTAAAGTGTCGCTAATAGTGAACCTATTTACGACGCTTTATGCAAATGTCGCTAAACGATATATATTTTAAATTAAAAAAGAAAAAAACTTATAACTATTAGTGAAACTTATTGTAAACGCTATTAGCGATGTTTAAAAATAAGTGTCGCTAATAATTATTAATTAAAAAATTAAAAAAATACTATTACTAGCGTATAGAATATATCTCTAATAATACAAGTATTAGCGATGTATAGAATATACGTCACTAATACATACACTATTAGCGACATATAGTAATAGGATTTATTTTATTTTATTTATTTATTTTTATAATTAATTTTTAAAAATAAAAAATCATAAAAAATTGAAATTAAACGAGAGATAGTGAGTAGAGAGAGGGAGATAGAGAGAGGAGAGGAGAGGAGAGAGAGAGGAGAGAGAGGAGATGAGAGGAAGGAAATAGAGAGAGGAGAGGGAGATTAATTAATTTTTAATTTTTTAAGATTTTTTTATATATTATTATATTTTAAAAATAAAAATTAAAATAAATACTATTAGCGACGTAAAGAAATATATGTTACTAATAGTATTTATTTTATTTTATTTATTTATTTTTTAAAATTAAAAATTAAAAATTAGAGGAGAGATGTGTGTAGAGAGAGGAGGGAGAGAGAGAGAGAGGAGGAGAGAGGGAGAGAGGGAGAGAGAGAGGAAAGAAAGAGAGAGGATAGGGAGAGAGAGAGAGAGGAGGGGGAGAGGAGAGAGGAAAGGTAGGAGAGGGAGATTAATTAATTTTTAATTTATTAAGATTTTTTTATGTATTATTATATTTTAAAAATTAAAATTAAAATTAAAATAAATACTATTAGCAACGTATAGAATATACGTCGCTAATAGTACAGGTATTAGTGACACATATTTCTATACGCTGCGAATACATACACTATTCGCGACATATAGAAATATATGTTTAGGATTTGTTTTATTTATTTATTTTTAAAATTAATTTTGAAAAATAAAAAATCATAAAAAATTAAAATTAAAGGAGAGAGAAAGAGAGGAGAGAGGAGAGGGATAGAGAGAGAAGAGGGGGAGAGAGAGGAGAGGAGAGAGGAGAGGAAGAGAGGAGAGAGAGGAAAGAGAGAGAGGAGAGGGAGATTAAATAATTTTTAATTTTTTAAGATTTTTTATATATTATTATATTTTAAAAATAAATACTATTAGCTATGTATAGAATATACATTGCTAATAGTATTTGTTTATTTTATTTATTTATTTTTAAAATTAAATTTAAAAAAATAAAAAATTAAAATTAGAGGAGAGATAGTGTGTAGAGAGAGGTGGCAAAGAGAGAAGGGAGAAGGAGAGAGAGATGGGAGGGAGAGAGAGGAGAGAGAGGAGAGGGAGAGAGAGAGAGGAGAGAGATGAGAGGGAGGCAGAGAGATAAAGGAGAGGGAGATTAATTAATTTTATATTTTTTAAGATTTTTTTGATATAGTATTATATTTTAAAAATAAAAATTAACATAAATACTATTAGCGACGTATAGAATATATGTTGTTAATAGTACATGTATTAGCGATGTATATTTCTATACATAGCTAATATAGCGATGTATAGAAATTTACATCTCTAATAATATTTATTTTATTTTATTTATTTATTTTTAAAATTAATTTTTAAAAATAAAAAAATTAAAATTAGATGAGAGATAGCGTGTAGAGAGAGAGAGAAAAGAGGGAGAGAGGATAGGGAAAGAGAGGAGGGAGAGAGAGAGGAGATGGAGATGGAGATAGAGAGGAGATGGAGAGAGAGGAGATGGAGAGAGAGGAGAGAGATAGAGAGAGGATAGGCAGAGAGAGAGGAGGGAGATAGTGTCAGAGCGGGAGGGAGGAGGGCCTCTTCTGAGGCCAGGGAGCCGGAATTCGGCCCCCCTCCCCCTCCTTCCCCTCTGTTTTTTAGAGGAAGGGAAGGAGGGGGGGGGGGACCGGGGAGACAGTGGGGGAGAGATGAGGTGTCACGACCCGAATTTTTAAAACTTTTTTTTAACAAAGAACCAACTATAAATCATGATAATTATTTTTTTAAATCAAATCAAATTAGCCGACTAAGTATCCAAGTCATAATCGTTGGGGTTTGTAAATACGGATAGCAAATCATATTATATCAAAAGAGTAACCAAAAATCCACAAATAAGTAAACCATCCATTTAAGTGCAACCGTTACATCTGTCTGGAAATAAGCAACTAATCAAAGTTGGCTCTCACGCCATTATTACAACCATTCCAAATGTACTAAAATAATGGAACTAAATCCTACTAGAGCTAAGTCGTCCTCAATCTGATAGTCCGGTCCTGATCTCGCTAATCCTCACTAGATGATCCTGCAAAACTAGGTCGCTGAGTATATTAATACCCAGTAGCAAAGCTGAATAAAATGAATGCAAAATGTTATTACATTTTATGCAAAACTATTAGGTTTCCACTTGAACCAATTATCAAAACAATTCTCATTATAATTTCCCATTACTTTTCCCCTCTTGGGAAAATTAATAACCCATCTAACTTCATAGACAAACAAATACATCAGATGTCATCATTAGTGACAAATGATACACACTATGAACCACCCGCTAAGGATGATCCACAATGAAACCCTAGAATCTACCAGGAAGTGTCATCTCCCAACCTAGACCCTAAGGACCTGACCGGAGTGGAAGGGTATGACCCACAACTGCACCTAAACAGAAGTGGTCAAAGACGCCAACCAAGCAGGATGTGAGCGACCCTAAATGCGTATACACTAAATGATCCTCAATAGACCAATGTGAGCCTAGCTCATGTAGAACTCCCTTAAATGGGGAGGTGCAACTACACGGTCAAATCAAATGGTTCATCAATAGAGCTTTGACTCATAGGTCAACCCTAACCCCAATAGCCTCATCAAACTGGGTTAAGGCCCCTTAAAAACTATATGTGGTTCATCAACTAAGTCAGTTGCCAGGTCAGAACCCCCATTCAATTTATAAATGGGTTTTTGACCTCTTTAAGGGTAATTTAGTCTTTATCTTGATTAGATGTCAACCCCCAATCAAAAGCCCTTTACCCTTAACAATTATTCTTTATTAATTTCGATGCATTGATTCTCAAGATGCAACTATATACATAGAACAAATTAATAAAGTCTGACAACTCAAAATAATTTAGCCATATTATTATTAGACTTTAGGCTAAAAAATCACTAAGAAGCCCAACTTAACTCCCTGGATAAGGCTCGGGCTGAAAGAACGGTTGAATTCCGATCAAATTTCAAAAATAGTTCATATGTACCATATTGCACATATATGTACTATGCAGGATACGTTATGTCCCTTACTACGATTCAATATACCAACTGGCACCTCTACATAGAACAAGTTTAATTTAAGTTAATTCACTTAAATTTAAACTTATTATTATTTTTTTAACCCTAAGCCTAAAACCCAACCCACTGTGCCCAACCCAGTGGCCCAGTTTCGGGCCGGGCTAGGTCAAAGATTAATGACCTCAGCTGGGTTGACCCAGCCTGGGTCGTCTTCTACCTCCCGACGCCCTTTTTTTATGCAAAGTGGAGAGGAAAGGGAACGGCGGCACTGCGGCGGTCCCCAGCTGAATTCTGCCTAGGTTGCCAGAACCTAAAGGGGTGGCAACGATGTCGTGCCCGACATCCGTCCGGTGGTGTGTTCCTTTGCCTTCATCCACACTCAACTCGGCCGGAAGAGAAGAAAAGTTGCTCCCAGTGGTGGATCCTTGGCTAGGATGGCGGGCACTGCTGCTGGTAATTGGAACCCCGGGAGGCGAAGATGGCGAATCGTCACTCATTGTTCTACGGTTCGGGCAGCCGATTTCTCCTCCTCCCCCGATCTAACCATTTCAATATATATATATATATATATATATATATATATATATATATATATATATATATATATATATATATATATATATATATATATATATATTCTTGGCGGTGATCTCTAGCGAATAGAGTGAGGGCTTCTAACAAGGAGCCTGGGATGGAAGAGGAACCATCGACGGAAGTGCCCTGGGTGTCCGCCGGTGACGCCGCACCCCATTCAAAAAACCCCCTTTATCTTTTTTTTAGTGCTTACAATTTCCCTTTTGGCGACCAAAGTTTGAGTCGGAAGAAAATAACGGACTGCCTGGTGTGAAAATAGGACCGCGGATATTCCGGTGGAGAGGGCCGGCTAGTGGTCACCCGGTGGTAGTCTATCGAAAATACATAATTTTTACTACAGATCCACTGTTACTTATACCTATGGAACAATAATCTCTACAGTGCACTATTTATATTAATTATCAAAATAGTGAACAATAATCTCTGCAGTGCACTGTTTATATTAATTATCAAAACAATACACAGAATCCACTAATCATATAATCTACAAAATTATCATGAAACAACTACTAATCTTGACTCAAAACTAAGACAGCGAACCTACCTTCACTGCCGGTTTGCCATCGATCAACAATCGCTGGAGCTCCACCTTCAATCACCTTCTCCTTCTCTAATTTTTTTAGGACACAAATAAGGTTATAATTAGGGGAACATCGAAATTTATAGAGAGGGGATTAGGGCTTAATTGGGTAAGGATTAAACCAAGTAAGATAGGAAATCCTAAGTGGTTTAGACCCTCCCAAATTAAGTAGTCCGTCCACCACTTAATTGGGCTTCCAATGAACCCTACACATCTTTCTGCACAGCCCCAAAAACTATTCTGCATACCCCAAATTTTACAAATTCCCCAAAAAATCCAAAAAAAGGGAAAATTAGAAAAAATTCTTGAAAAATACCTAAAATTTCTTGGACATCACAGGAGGGGCTCCTTCTGATGCCGGTTTTAGGCGGGGAGCCAAAATCCAGCCCCCCTCCTCCCTCTCGCTTCCCCCCTCTCCCCAGCCCCCCTCCTTTGAAAAACAAAGGGGAAGGAGGGGGGGACCCCGAGAGAGACAACGCCTCTCCCCCTCCCCCCCTTTGGATTTCGAC
This sequence comes from Saururus chinensis, assembly GCA_035235625.1. NCBI lineage: Eukaryota > Viridiplantae > Streptophyta > Magnoliopsida > Piperales > Saururaceae > Saururus > Saururus chinensis. The sequence goes on from CP141141.1 coordinate 8,005,302, forward strand.
AGGGAGCCAGAATCCGGCCCCCACCCCCTCCTTCTTGCTTCGCTCTCACTGTCCCAGGAAAGAGGGCATCAGATTTCGGCTCCCCCTCGGAACTCGACGCTCCCCTTGGCCCTGGGAGGGAGAGATAGACTGTTCAGATTCAGGTGGGGAGCCAGAATTTGGCTCCTCTCCCCTCCCAAGGCTAGCCATCGGGGTAATTTTTTTAATATTTTAAGGCTTTTAGCGACGCTTATAAAAGCGTCGCTAAAGTCTATTAAATTATTATTATTATTATTATTTTACTTATTAGTGACACTCGCTAGAGCGTCGCTAATATGTTGCAATTTTATTCTTTTTAAATTTTTTTATATTAGCGACGCTTAAAATAATGAGTAATTAGATATGCATATAATTATGTGTCACTAATAAGTTATTTTTTTTAAAATGGTTTTTTACGTTAGGTACATATATAATAACATTGCTAATAATCAATTATTAGCGACACTTATAATTAAGCGTCGCTAATAATTTATTAATAGCAATTTTTTTTAATAGCAACGCATAAATATGTGTCACTAAAAGGCACAAGTAGCGACATTTTTTGTTATGTGTTGCTAATAGGAAATAGCGACAACACTTTTTTCGACGCTTATAGAGACATTTTTTATGCATCGCTAATAGTCATTAGCGACGCTTAGGGGACTATTTGCAAAGTATAAATGCTTCGCTAATAGTCCTTTTTGTTGTAGTGATAGCTTTGGATTCGGTGGGAACACCTAATCAAGATTAAAACTAAACTACCCTTAGAGGGGTCCAGGACTAGTTTATAAAGTGAACAAGACTTTTGGCCTAACAATTTGCCTTGGTTAATGAACCGATGACAATTTTGAGTTTCAAACCTAGTCTAGAAGGGATTGGTAGGGTTTGAGATAGTCATTCATAATCCTTACTTATTGACGAACAAGATAGGGTTCATGATGATTTTTTCAAGTCTTCACTCTATTGAGGAGCTATTGATTTGACCATGTAGGTGCACCTCCCCATTGGAAGGAGCTCTACATGAGCTAGGCTCACCACTGATCTATTGAGGATCAGGTGAAGTTGTGGGTCATGCCCTTCCACTCCGGTTAGGTCTTTATGGGATAGGTTGGGTGGTGGTACTTCCTGGTTGATTCTAAGGCTGCACTATGTATGGTTCCCTTTGGAGGAATGTCCATGTTAGTTGTATCATTTGTCAATTAGGTTGACATTTGATGAGTTTGTTTGTCTTTGAGATTAGACGGGGATATTAATTATCGAACAATAGTTTGAGAGATAATTAATAATATTATTTTATATTGCTTGCCTAATTAAAACAAGTGGAATGATTAAAGTACTTGCATAAAATGTAGGTGTGTTAAAAATACTTAAGTATTGTATGTGTGATGCTATCTTCTTAAGATACTATAATTTCTAGGTAGAACTACATCTAGATCCGATCTTATTAGAAACATTGGAGATGTTTGAGTAAGTAGGCAACTAACATTGGGTGATGTTGGCCCAATCCAAAAAATAATAAATAATACTTTTGTTCTTTTGAAATGCTCCTCCTAGGGGAGGAGATGTTTTGTTGTTATTTGGTCTTGTTTGGTTGCATGTTTTTTAGAGGAGGACATTGCAAGATCAGGACATGGACATTTGAGGATGACATTGTACTAGTGAGATCTAGTTTATTATTTCTACAATTTTGTATGTAATTGTAATTACTGGCATGAGAGCCAACTTTACTTGGTTGTTTACTTTCAAACAAATGACAGACTTGTGAACTCTTGTTATCATGACCTGGATGTTTAATCAGATGATTTGTTTTGTATTTAAGAATGAAAAAAAATTTATCGTGATTTATCACATGTCCTTTATTTAAAAGGGTTTTAAAAATCTAGGTCGTGACATATCCTTTAACTGGATTTCATCTCCATCTACTGTGAGAAAAATTCCATTATGTTGGTTTACTGCATGTGATGTGTGAAGATGCTTCTACAACATATGGTTGATCGTCTTATCTTGGGAGGCAAATGTCCAAGTGAATCCTTAGCACCAATAGGGAAGGCAAATTCTACCTTAAGGACATAGCATACTTGCTTGATTCGATCATCTTTTTCCTGTGAGTTTCTTTCATCACAACACTTACGAAGGTACTAATTAACACAATTCTATACATGTACAATTTAAAAGTCGTAATTTCTTCATTAACAAAGAAATATTTGATGCCATTTCATAGGGAGTGGTGCAAAGAAAGGTAACCCAATGGTTCCTAGAGGTTCCTTTTCTACAATCAATGTGTTCCAATTATGGATAGAATAGTTCTATTTGGACTGTGATTTTTTCCTCCGCCTCCCAACCAAACTAAAAAATTATCCATTTTTATTTACTTAATTTCCCCATATTTTCCTCATCACTTTTCTCATACTTCCCCTAATACATAAATCTCATCCCCTTCTCCTCCAGTGACGGCCATCACAATGGTAACTTCTTCTCCCCTCTTCCTCATTTTCTTATTTTTTAGACCCAGCTAGACTCCAACCTTGCAGGCCCATCACAGCCAAATCTGGCCAAGGCTGCATGCACAGGCTAGACGTGGTCAGATCTGGCCTCACGCATAGGCCCCCCACAACTAGATCTAGTAGTGACAATGAGCTGGCCTCTCACATAGACTTGTTGTAGCTAGATCGGCTGTGTGCACATGCTAGCTGTAGTTGGTCGGTCTTTGGCCTTGCTAGCCAATGCCTCCTCGCTGCCTACTGTCCTCTGGCCAAGCTAGCCAAAACTTTTGTGTGACTACCCTAGCCAAATTTGGCCTCGGCTTTGGCCAATAAAGAGGGGATGAGACCGGCCACCTATGATCGTGGTAGCGATGACCGGAGCCGAATAATAAGGTGAGGGGGAAGATTGGGTAAAGTGATGAGATAATATTTTTAAGTATGGGGGATAGGTAGGGATGGTCATGGACATCTGTCGTCTGATGTCTGGGCCATTTTTGTGGAATCCTCGGTTGTATCCGGCCAAATTCTTTTGTTCGTCCATTTTCGAACATGGCTATGGACAAAGACCTCATCAGACCATTTGTCCAAGGTCTGGTTAACCTTTAAATACAATGTGCATTTTTATATTAAAGACAATTTTTATTTCTTTATAACTATTCTTACGCATCATTTTCTTATAATTAAATCTTTAAAAATTTAAATACAATCCTGTTAATGTCATATTTGATTTATTCTTTAAAGCTAATTATTAAATATTTCTTTTGTCCTACATTAAAAGCTCTATTGGCTTTTCAAAATGAACTAATTTGTTCAATAGTAATATTACAAATAAAGAAGATTATATATATAAGTTTAAACTATTATCATATGCTAACTTAGTTAATCTAGTTATCCTCTTCGTAGCTGTCCTACTAGTCAAAGTTGTCAACACCTCTCTCGTTCTCTCCAACCGTCAACACTCATCCAATCACCTAAGAGGCTATATCCATAGACAATGATCGTGTTCACCGAAAAAGAGGCTTTGTCCATGGACAACAAAGTGACAGGTAAATTGTTAGTGGACATAAACATGGATACGCCTTGTTTGTCAGCTATTTAGTTGCGGACCAGCCCTAGGGATAAGTGAGATATTTAGTAAATAGTGTTGGGATAAAGAAAAAATAGGAGATATAGGGAAATAATTGGGGTTTGAATAGCCATGTTCTTATAGATATTTGATCTTGAAAGAATCATATGATATCCATTATCTAGAAAAGATTGACAAATTACTAAGATTGAGAATACTTGAGGATTTGACCATATAGGGGTGTTAATAGGCCGAGCCTGCTCATTGAAAAGCTAGGCTCAGCTCAGCTCAACTTGACTAGAACTGGGCTTGGCTCGAACTCAACTCAAGCTTGAATAGGCTCAAATGAAACTCAAACTCAATGTTACTCCACTTGAGCTCGAGCTTGAACTTGAATATAATTTTAAAAATTATGCTCCCTTCGTCCTATATTAATAGCTACATTTGGATAAAATAGTAGTTTTTATCAAACGGTGAAACCCACATTTAAGAGAAGGGATAACAAGCTTATAATACTTTGTTTTAAGTACTCAACTACTTAAATTTAACAAAGTGGAGCTATTAATATGTAACAAGTTTTTGTGTCAAATGAAGCTATTAATATTTGGACAAAGGGAATATATAAATAATGCATATAAAAATAAATAATACATGTATACACATAATTATTAATTTAAATATGTATTTATGATATATATGAGACCCGTTTATATGAGCCCGGGCTCATATAAACTTATGTGAGCCCGGGCTCTATGGGCCATAGGATTTACATTTGGCGGCTCATAATACTCATGGGTAATACTCATTAGTTAAACCCATGAGTATTATGGGCCACCAGATGTAAATCCGATGGCCCATAGAGCCCGGGCTCACATAGATTTATATGAGCCCGGGCTCATATAAACTTTTTCCTATATATATATATAAAAGACATAATTACACATATGTACCAATACTATGTATCATATATGTATAATATATTATATATTGTCACGACCTAGATTTTTAAAACCCTTTTTAAATAAAGGACACATGATAAATCACGATATTTTTTTTCTTAAACCCAAAAAAAATTATCCATTTAAATATCCAAGTCGTGATAACTGGGGTTTACAAATACGAATATCAAAATATATAATATTATTACACGTGTCAAAATTCGATAAACCCCAGGTTAACCCTCTAAGTACAAGTCTGTCATCTTTTCGAAAATAAACAACCAAGTAAAGTTGACTCTCACACCTGTAATCACAATTGATTACATGATTGCAGAAGCAAGAAATTAGATCCCACTAGTGCAATGTTATCCTCAAACACCCACCAACGTCTCGATCTCACAACGTCCCCATCCAAAGAACTTGCAAGCAAACAAGACCAGACAGACAACAAAACATCTCCTCCTTTTGGAGGAGTATTTCAAAAGAACAAAAGTAAAGTTTAATATTTTTTGGATATGGCCAACATCACCCAATGTTAGTTGCTTACGTACTCATTAGACAACATCTCCAATGTTTCCAACAAGATCGGATCTAGACATAGTTCTGCCTAAAACTACACTATACTAAGAAGCATAACATCACATATGCAATGCTTTAGTATTTTAAAGCAACCTACATTTTATGTAAGTCCTTTAATCGTTTCCCTTGTTCTAATTAAACAAGCAATATCAAACAATGTTATTAATTATCTTTCAAACTATTGTTCGATAATTAATATCCCCGACTAATCCAAATGACAGACATACTCATCAGATGTCAACCTAAGTGACAAATGACAAACTCACCATAGACCACCCTCAAAGGTAAATTTATGACGAAACACCCTGGAATCTACCAAGAAGTACCATCACCCCTCCTAGCCCACGAAGGACCTGACCCGAGTGGAAGGGCATGACCCACAACTGAACCTAAATAGAAGTGGTAGGAAAAGCCAACTAAGCAGCATGTCAGCTAATCCAATTGCGTGTACACTAAAGGATCCTCAATAGATCTGTGGTGAGCTCGGCTCACGTAGAGCTCCCTCTAATGGGGAGGTGTAACTACATGGTCAAATCAGTGGCTCCTCAATAGAGTTAAAACTTAGGAAACCATTCTGAACCCTATCTTGCTCATCTATAAGCCAGGATTCTGAATGACTATCCCAAACCTTATTAGTCCCTTATAGACTGGGGTTTTAAAACTTGAAACTACCATCAATTCATCAACCAAGGTAAATCGTTAGGTCAAAGGCTTTGTTCACTGTATGAACTAGTCCCAGACCCCTCTGAGGTATTTTAGTCTTTATCTTGATTAGGTATTCTTGCCCAATTCAAATCTATCCACCCAATCAATTAATCTTTCAATAATCTTAAGCTAGTGATAAGTTATTATCACAACATCAATAGCAAAATATTAAAAAAATGAATAACATAAACAAGCAGAACCACACAGGTCCAAGCATATCATAATATCAATAATCAAATTCAATAATAATATTATAATTACTCGAGCTTTTTGTGCCCTAATCTTCCTTGGGTTAACTTATTAAATCTCTTCAAAAAACTCATCATAATGCACATGAGGGCATTAAGGTAATTATTTTACCTTGGACATGACCCTATCTATTTTCACGATAGTCTTTAACCTCTCAAAAGGTTTGAGTATCATATTGGCCTGTTGCTTTCATTCACGCAAATGTGGGCTAGTTTGCACATAAATGTATTTTTGTATTTTTGTTTAAAGCCTTATTGACATTTGACAGGTTCAAAATTGAACTCGAGCGTACTCTTGACTTCATGGACTATGTATAATTTTTCTGGCGTGTGATGGAGTCGTGAACCCCTTGAACTGACCCAGGTTTTGACTAATAGTTTACCATAGACCCTAAAGCCAAAAAGGTCAATTAACCAGTCACTGGGATTTTCCCCTCAATAAAAAGTTTGGCCTATAATTAGGTTACCCATTAAAATTTTACTTAGAATTTTTCCAATTTTTAGATCAACTCATAGGCCCCTAAACCTGAGCCTCTAAATTGGGTAAGTGATTTTCACACGATAATTTAACTACTAAGGGTAACAAGGTCATTTTATAGTCTTTGGGATTTTTCCCAAGTCTGAATCTTGGTCACCACACTCAAAACTCTCTAAATATCTATTGATAATTTTTCTACTTTTTTTCGACAAGAGAAGAGCCTTGAACTGGACTCTGTTCAATACCTCTTCTTCTTCTTATTTTTTTAAAACCTATCCAGGTCGGGTTTGTAGTTCCAGCCCAGAACGGGCCGGACCTGCAAACCCGCTTGCGGGCCATCTTCCTTGTGGAGATGCCCGTAGGGTTGTTGGTGGTGGCCCACAAATCCAGCCGCCACTAGCCTAGCAATCTAATCAATGGCTAAAGACTTTTGCCCGAGCAAGGGGCCGGATCTGGAAATGACGGCCAAAGCGACACTGATCTGATTTTTTTTACTGAGACGACCTAATTTTTGACCGCCGGCAAGTACCATAGTTGCCGTGACCAGGAGCAAGGCTGGCCCTGATCAGATTGCCTCCAAGCGGCGGATCTAACGGGCCCAGCCTCACTGCTGTCCGGTGGCTGCCAACCAACTTTGAAACCACTTGGTTTCGCCCACATCAACCCACAAACAAAACTGCCCGCAGGAGTAGCAGCTATCACGAATGGAGTCAGGGGTAGGGTATGTTCAATTTGCTGCTGGTCAGGGAATCTAAGGGACCCAGTCCCCGTTGCTGGTAGGCGGTGCTTGCCAGCCGGAGCTTAAATCCTATCAAGGGCAACTGGCATATTCTTCTTAATTAATTAAAGGATTAATGCTCTAATTAAGAAATATAAACAATTACATGCCTAAACCTCATAATCACATAATCAGGTTTATTGATGATCTTACCTTAATTGTAGATATGTTGTCGATCCATCACCTTTGGAGCTTCGCTGGAACCTCGCCGGACCTTCGCTTTTCACTACCTTCTCTCCTCCAATCGGGAAAAGACCCCTAAATTGTGCCCTAAGAAGGCCTTTCATAAACATGAGAATTAGGGTTCCTAATCCCTCTAGAATTTTGGCTAATCCTCCTTACTTAGATACCCTAATTAGGTATCTAAAAATTAATTTCGGAACTCTAATCAAATTGGGTCTATAAGACAACTTAAATGGGCCAAATACATGTCTAAATCGGGTAAACGGGCCTTATACGATATGTTTAATTTTGAACATTCATATCTCCCTCATCTAAACTCCAATTCGTGTGTTCTTAGTGATGTTTTGAAGCTCTAAATGTCTACTTTTAATTAGAATTGGTCACAAATTATATCTAGAGAGGAAGTTATTCTACCAAGAATGTCAATAGTTTAAACATCTTATTTTCCACATATTTAATTTTCAAAACTTAGGAAAATTAGGGATATTACATATGCATCCTCATTAAATTATAATATATGTATAATTTCTATGTATGATATATGTTTTTTGAAAGTAAAAATTTTGGTGACACAAATACTAGTAGATTCCATTTGCCCTAAATTAATAGCTCCATTTGGTTTTTCAAGATGATCTAAAATTAGTTCATTTAAAAAACCAAATGGAGCTATTAATATAAGATGAAAGGTCAACGTGATATCACACTAAGTTACCCAAGAATTCTTCCAAAAGAACAATGACACTAGGGGATTCTGCCTTAATTTATAAAAGAATAATTATGATGTTTTTTTAGAAGATAGAGCATGAGTTAATGACATTGTGGGACCAACCCAAGTTTACTTATTTTTTCTCTTTTTGGAGGAATACTAAAGATATAAAATAATTCTTTTATGTAGGTTTTTATTTTCTATATCTTTTTGAGTGATTTATAAGCATGTAAAGAAAAGACGCTACAAAGAAGTAGATGATAATGTTGCCTATATGGGTTTTTATTTTTTGCATCTTTTTGAGTGATTATATGAACGTAAAGAGAGGAAAATGATAATGCTACTTATTTGGAGTATCTATTACTAAAATTCATTTGTTATAGTTTTCTTCTTTCCTAGTGACGATATTGATCAATTGTTGGAGGTGCAGTCGTCATACTTGTTGAAGCATATTAATTACTATTTAACACTAAAAGCATATATTATGTGAGGTACTTCATATGCGTTAAATTTAAATATATTTTACTCTTCTTTTTTTAGTTCAAGCCCAACTCAAGCCTCGGCTCGTGATTGATTTATTACAGTTTGAGCTTGAGCTGAACTCTATATTTCTAATTCGAGCTTGAGCTAAGCTTTGGATTTCCAATTCAAGCTTGTTTGAGCTTCTATCCGAGTTTGAATAATTCGATTTCATGAGAGTTTAATATCCATCTAATCGACTTAGCAGATCACTAGATTGCTCTTAAAACTAAAACTTTCTTTAAGTAAAAGTTAAGAGTTCTACCATCTTTACACAAAATATTTATTTCTATAGAGGAATCAAATAAAAGTTCTCTCAAACTTCGCACATGAATTATCAATCAATCAACCATGCAATCAACAATTTACGTGGGAAACCCCAACTAGGGTAAAAACCATAACAGTTCAAAAGGAACCCAATCAATGTACTAAAACCTAAGCTTTACATGGACACAAGTACACCACCAACCTCGTTTGGAATTTAACACAAGTTCCTCTTATTTACATCATTATTGTTTGCCTTCAAGTCTTCTCCAAGCACTTGAAATTTTTTCTTCTTTGCTTTGTCATTATTTGCTTCTTGTCTTTAGTAATCTCCGAATTGCTGTATTGACCTTGGCCTTGTGAAAATCTTCAATATCCCATTAAAGACATACTACAAATCCTCTTAAATACTCTGTGTATCAACTTCTTCAGTTGTAGATTGTCTTCTTCAATTCATTGTAGATCTTTAATACAAAGCTCAAGTGAATTCTCCTCTACAAAATATTAATAAAAGGTGTAAAGCCTATCTTCTCTTTTCTTGTCTAAGTTTTTCTCTCTTCAATTTTGTAATTTTACAACTCTTATATAGCCCAATAAGTCAGTTTAGGTCTTGTATTTTAATAAGGAATAAAACAGAAATCAGAATGTCTTAATTTAGGTAAACTATTTTTTTAAATGATTGATCATTTTAAATAGCGATTGATTGGTCACTGTTTTCAATCTCATAGTTCTTCAATCGATTGCTGTGTTGCAATCGCTCTCGATAACTCTCGACTTCATTTGCACTGGGCTAAATCATCAGGTGATCGATCATTTTGACCTTCTCATTTTACAGTGATTAATCGTTTAACCTAATAATTTATATTTTTGTCCTTTTTACCTAAAAGCCTTTTGAAACCTTTAGTATCAGTTCTTAACCTTTTCTAAGTGATATGACTCATATGTTCTCATATATTGAAAGCATGAATTTTCCTTTGCACACATTCGTAAACATAGGTTTACAACATTCTTTAGAAGTTGACTACTCATCCTCATATATGTTCTTTTGTTATTTCACTATTTATGTAATTGTTTATTATCTTTTAAAATAATTTGGGGAATTGGGTTGTGACATTATATTTTTCAAACCTTTTTCTGGGCCCCTTGAATACAACATAGTTCCCGATATTAAGTTTTTTATTTTTGTTTATATTATGCATATTTAGATTTGAGTATTTTTTAAGCCCTTCAAAAATTCCCATACAATTCTATTAAATGAAACCAATGCTACTAAATTGATTTTAAATATGAATAATCCCACATAGTGCTTCAATATTATTGTCATCGCTGATATAAAAAGAATATTTAGGTCATAAGATTTTGAGTGAGAAATGTCCCCTGCAAATGTATCGGAAAATACATAGTTTTTGTGTATATTTAATAATTATTATGATCGAGAATATATTGCAATTATAACACAGATTGGAAACCTTTTTTCAATCATAATTTATTTTAACTTTTCATATGTACTTACATGTATAATTCTTGTACATTCTTGCTAATTTGTATTAAAAGATATTAAATTTTGGAAAGGAAACATGGTTGGGGAAATAGCGACATTCTTGTTTTAAAACTTACCGAAAACAAGGACCGTCGCCAATTGCCTGAAGGGTAGGCGGCCTTTTGGATATTACCCCCAAAACAAATGGAAAGGGTCACGGAAATGGCCTACCTTCGAGGCCGGCAGATACCATCAATTGCATCGCCGTGCCCAACTTCATCCCCTCCCCGATCCCCACTCCAGCACCGCCCATGGAGAAATCCGGCTACGGCAGGGATGGCGTCTACCGGTCCCTCTGCCCGCCCGCCAGTTTCCCCATGGACCAGAACCTCTCCCTCGTTTCCTTCCTCTTCCGCAATTCCCCCTCCTATGCGAACCGCCTCGCACTCGCCGATGCCGATTCTGGAGAGACCCTCACCTTCGCAGAGTTCAAGTCCCGCGTCCAGAGGATGTCTCACGGCCTGATTAGGCTGGGCGTCAGGAAGGGTGACGTTGTCCTTATCCTCGCACCCAATTCCATCCACTTGCCCGTCTGCTTCCTCGGCATCCTTGCCCGCGGCGCGGTCGCCACTACCGTCAGCCCTCTCTATACGGCTGCAGAAATAGCCAAGCAGGCGAAAGACTCTGGCGCGGTGCTGGTTATAACAACTGCGCAGCTGTGGGACAAGGTTGAGAACCTGGGTCTTCCCGGGGTCATTCTTGATGCAAGAAATGGCGGTTTCTCCACTGGGTTGAAGTCTAGGGTTGCGTGTTTATCGGATGTGATTGGGATGGGAGGCCCAGTTTCGGACTTCCCTGTGGTGGCCATCAAGCAGGCGGACACGGCAGCGCTGCTGTACTCTTCCGGGACCACCGGAGGGAGCAAAGGGGTTGTCCTCACGCACCGGAATTTCATTTCGGCCGCGGTCATGGCGACAGCCGATCAGGATTTAGACGGCGACGGGTGCCATGTGTTCCTCGTCTTCATTCCCATGTTTCACATATTCGGGCTCTCTATAGCGACGTGCGCGCAGCTAAGCAGAGGCAATTCTGTGGTCTCCATGGCGAAGTTCCATCTTGAGATGGTCCTGAAGTCAATTGAGAAGTACAAAGTCACTTGTTTGCAGTCCCCCCAGTGATCATTGCGTTAGCCAAGCAGAATTTGGGGAAGAAGCACGATTTATCATCGTTGAAGCGGATTACTTCGGGTGCTTCCCCACTGGGTAGGGAAGTAATGGAGAGTTGTGCCAAGAACTTTCCGCAAGCATTGGTTTCTCAGGTAATATTAGCATCCCCATCAGTTGAAAGTTTCTTTCTTTTGCTTGAGTTCTGTATTTCTTTCCTGTCCCTTCGGCCTATGGGTAACTTTACTTAGTTCTGTAAATGGGGTACGAGGATTAGTCAGTGCAATGAAATTGCCATAGCCAGAGTAGATAATAGTCATTCGTGAAGTTAATTAGCTGATACAAATTTAGTTACGAGACATTCTGTGAAGTTTTCCCATAATCTACCTTACTTGAAAATGAGGTTGGGGATGGATATTAATGAAGCAAAAAACTTCTCAACCTTGGATGATTTGAAGCAAATTCTTTCACATAAAAATGCTTATTTGGGTGGAAATTAAAGGTAATCAAATATGAAATATCTCAATGTAAAATTACTTCATTATGCACTCCTTAGCATAAAAAACCTTCTAATTACTGGATCTACTCGACATCAAAAATAATATTGACTTCAGGAAATCCTTATGTACTGTAGCATGGCGCAAACAGTTCCATTCCCAAGACAATAGTTTCCTGATCTTAAGAAAATATTGTTCTTTTCCTAAAATTTTAATTGTACTTTCCTGATTCCAGGACCAGTTTCCATATTAAATCATTTATTTAATCTTTTTCCTTCCTGATTTTGCTTATCCACATTCTATTAACGAGAGGTGGTAGTATCAAGTTATCTTGATAAACTCTGTATCAGGTTGAATTTTTTAGAGGACTCATTTTTGTGGGTCACGTCAGATGAGGGCATGGGACTAAGTGGGATGTGTGGCAAATCATGTGGAATTGAGATTAATACATTTTGGGTCAATTTTGATAAGTGGGACCGTTCATTAAGGCCAGCTAAACTTTATACCCCAAATTAATAGCTTAAATTTGATGTGGTTTAAATAAATGGTCTCACATACTGAAATAACTTAAATTTTATTACACCCACATCTTCAAATAAGATCATTAAATCCTAATTGGTTCCACACTTATTTTACAAGTTTAAAGACCCAAATTAGAGAATATAATCTTAACTATTAATTTGATGGTGAGATTAAAATGCCATGATGAAGGGGGGCCACATGTCCACATGAGCCTAAAAATTATGGCCTTTTTTATGATTTTTTTTTTTAAAATTTTCTTTGGTCTTATGCTCAACAAATATTAGCAAGATTTATATTTGGAAAAATTAACCTGATAACTCTTTTATCAAGTTAACTTGAGCTTAACTTTTTCCTTCTATTAATGCAATTTTGTGGCAGGGTTATGGATTGACAGAGTCTTGTGGAATTGTTTCAGTAGAAAATCTAAAAGGTGGAGTTCGAATGTTTGGTTCAACAGGTCCTCTTGTGTGTGGAATAGAATCCAAAATAGTAAGCGTGAACACATTGAAGCATCTACCACCTAATAATATAGGTGAAATATGGATTCGAGGACCAAATATGATGACAGGTAGTGATTTGTTGTTCAACTCAAAAAACCTATATCTAGAAAAACTATTTTGCATTCAATACTTTTAGATGATTGTACTACACGTAGGGTATGACTTCCACTCACACATGGTTTATTTTGGCTGTTAGACTTCTCTTTTTCAGTAAGGTTTAATATTATTAAACATAATAATATTGTATTGCTTATGTTTGTAACTTAATGAACAGTCAATCAACCTACTTCATAACGTAAAGAAGTTGCTTCATAAGGAATGAGATTAACAATAACCACTGGGAGAACATAGTGAGTTATATGTATAGATTCCATCATCTCGAGGTGTTAAGTAAGCAAAGTTTTTTTTGGTAATTTTAAGTCGGAAAAGGTTTCCAATCCGGAATTGAAACTTGGTTCAGACAGCAAAACAGGTAGCTGAACTTAGCTACCAAAATATGCTCCATACTATTTGCTTAAACGTTATCTATGAGTTAGGCTATTTCAGAGTTAAGATACAGATTGCTAGTACAAAGTTAATATAATTAAATTTGCTTGAAATATTATTAGTTCAAGATGATAGCTTTTGTTAGAAACTAAGTTGTCTTAAAAGCTTAAACCATTGAGGAACTACCCAATAATGTATATTAAGCCCAGGTTGGTCCAAAAAAATAGATGTCTATTAAATGCATATAGATAAATTATCCAACACCCCCTTGCACATGCAAGCATAAATTAATGGATGCATATGCTTGCATGAGCATAAAATACAGAGACAAGGGCGAGGATCAAAACTAGACTTTTTGACTTTGATACTATATTAGAAATAAAGTTGCCTTAAAAACTTAAGCTATGTACTAAAGAATGACCCAACAATGTATATGAAATCCAGATAAGCCCAAACAGACAAATACAGATAGACAAATTATCCAACACTTTTGTTAAATTTAAACTCTTTTAGCTCCAACTGAGTGATTGATTCTCATTGCTGGTGTGCACAACTAAATAGAAATTAGTACTCACTTTCTTTTATTTTTTCATTTGTTGTTTTCATTAAAGATATTCTTGAGTTCTTTTATTATCTTGCGTCATTTGATATTTACTTGGACTTCAATTACATTGTGTGGCTTCTTCCAAATGCACATAGGTTATTTCAATGATCTGCAGGCAACAAAGCTGACAATAGATAAGCAAGGTTGGGTTCATACTGGAGATCTGGGATACTTTGATCCTGATGGAAATCTGTTTGTTGTTGATAGGATAAAAGAACTCATCAAGTACAAAGGATTTCAGGTAATTTCCTATATGCTTTGTTACCTTAACAATCTAGTTCAAACAATTATTGTTTTTTTGGTGTTTTGTGTTCACGGAAAATGAAATTTGTTTGCAACCTTTGAACCCTTGCCAGAAGAAAAGGCAGTAGAGAACTTTTTTTAATGGAAAAACATCGGAACAAGAACTACAAATAAAACATTTACAGACTCTGCTGTTTTAAGGATACCAGCGATATCCTCCAACCATTCTACTGTAGACTCCAGATCTTTCACTTGACTTGCAAGATAGTGAGCCACTTGATTTCCCTCTCTGCTAACATGATCGAAATTGTAAATCTGAAAGTGCATCAATGAAGTTTTGGAAATTGTTATTCTGAAAGTGCATCAGTGAAGTTTTGGCCTGATTAAGGATGTGCCCGCAGGTAGAACCATTTAGACTTGGAGGTATGAAGGCGTAGATGATATTAAGTGAATCCCCTTCGAAAATGACATCTATATAACCCAGCTTCCAAGCAATTTCGATAGCTTTGGCAGCTACCATTGCTTATTCTTCACTGGCTCCAGCTAAACATTGTTCCACACTGCTACTACACTAGAATTATTTTTCACTATCTCGACACACAATCCCTGCTCCTGATTTGGGACGACCTTCAAACAGGGCACCATTAAAATTTACCCTGAGTAGGAGGTTGCAGCCACGGAGGAGGTCTATCTGCCCATTTGAATCAGAGTCTGCGTGAAACTGCTGTAGTACGTTTGATAGTATTCCTCGGCACTAGCATAAGTTCTTTCAGGAGGTTCCCTTTTCTCTTCTCTCCAAGTCAAATTTCTGTGATACCAAATTTTCCAACTGATAGTAAAGCGTTTTTCCACTTCAATGTCTATGAGGCGTTTTTCCACTTCAATGTCTATGTCAGAGTTCTAATTGTTTCAATTAAATCAAGAAAGTGATGACATTGGGCATTGCTTAACAAAATATACTGAGGCCAGAACTGCCAAACCATAACAACCTCTTTGCACGACCATAGAGCATGAGAGACTGTTTCCTTGTCCGATTTACACAGCTCACACATGGTAGAAGGTAGGATCCTCCTGTGCAGATTAACCTTACTGGTCAGAGTACTGGTGCAAGCTAAATGAAGAAAGATATTTTCCTGGGGAAATTGACACTCCATATGAATATTAAAAAGTTGGTTAGAGAAAAAGAATGAGACCTTTCAGCATGATTACCATTATGCAGCAAATTAATAACAACAATAAATGAACTTGATTTGTGGGTTTGAGTGATTTTGGTAACTGTAAAGGACATTTTTTTGGTACAAAATGTAAAGATCTTACAAGTGGATGAGAAAGATGATTCACAAATTAGTGTAAGATTTGTGGATGCATGACTAGGATATGTAGCTGAAATGAGGATGTTAAGGTAGATGTGTAGAATAACTAGGAAAGATAGGCTTAGAAATAAGTATATACGTGAGAACTTAAGGGTATCACTTCTAAGGGAGAAGCTTAAGGAGTTTAGGTTACGTTGCTATGGGCATGTACACTAATGAGTGTCCTGATAAGAAGGTTAGAAGAGTTTTATGTAAATGATTGCAAAAGAGTGAGAGGGAGACCTAAGAGATCTTGAATGTAATTTATAATAAATAATATGTCTATGCTATATCTGGCATAAAAGTTAGTACAAAACAGGTTAGAATGGAAGCGTGAGATCGTCATTGCTGACCTCAAATTATTAACAAAAGACGCTGCTTACTTACTTGTGATTATGGTTTGTGGATGCATGATTGCAGGCGAAGTGTGCTTGTATTGAGGCCCAAAAGATGGCCCATTATCATGTTGCAAATCCAAGTCATTTTATTCAGATTGACGATAATATCGTGGATCCAGCAAGTTTCTATGTATTATGACTTACAGAAAGATGGATTTATAATCTGCTAGTTCTCATCTTTTGCCATCAGTCTACAGATTGAATCTGGGAGTTAAAAGTTTCCTAGCATATGAATTGCATCCATATCATGTTCTGTAGTTATTTCTGTCATTTCTATTATGTTTTGTGTACCTGAGCTTTTATAAGTTGCTCTTTGATAAGTTTTTCGCCCTTTTCTAGGTTGCACCTGCAGAGCTGGAAGGGTTGCTTCTTTCTCATCCTGAAATATTAGATGCTGTTGTTATCCCGTAAGTGTGAATGTTATAATATGAATACAAAATCAGATATGCATTTGTAGTTTTTCAAAGGCGATAATTGCTTTCTTTCTAGTTTATGAGATCACTGTTAGTTGGACTCCTAAAAATGCTTGTGTATTGATTTTTTTGGTAATCTCCTAGTATCTAGATTTTAGCTAAGTATTTATATTTTGTTGACGTAAAAATTTTATAAGATCATCCCTCGCCTATATCAGACTCAAAGTCTTTCTAAGTATGGAGAAAGCCTAACTGCTCCCTTATTGAAATTATCAACGAGTGCATAATTGTAGTTAATGTTATAACGCTGAGCTTGTGTCAAGATGTTAACTTGATGCTGAAGAGTCTAATTAAAGTTGCATCCATTTTCCTGCTGCAGTTTTCCTGACGCTGAAGCTGGTGAAGTACCAGTTGCATATGTAGTACGGTCCCCAAATAGCTCACTGAATGAAGATGAGGTTCAGAAATTTATTGCAAATCAGGTTTGGTCTCATTCATCTACAAGCTGGTTTTGGTGCATTTGTTCACAGGATCAAGGTGGAAATTATGCTGAATTTATTTCGTTTGGAAATTGTTACTTAATAGTAGTTGAATTACTATCCTTTAGATCTACTTGTCAGTTAGCCCTAATACTTACGTTGGCCCCAGTACATCCCCACTTACAGTGTCGACCATTTCACAAGATTCACAGTTGTATTTTCTAAGAATTAGATATGCATAATTTGATGCAGGTTGCACCATTTAAAAGACTGCGAAGGGTCACATTTGTGAACGATGTGTCAAAATCACCTTCAGGGAAGATTCTTAGACGAGAGCTAATTGAGAAAGCTAGAGCCAAGCTGTAATTTTAACCCAGTCAAGTGCTCCTTTGATCCAGACAGTTCTAGTTGACAAGCGTCTACAACTTTACAGTCTTTTGCTTGCGTGCTTTAACTGTTCTGGATGCAGTTAGCGACATCTGTACACGTAGAGTTGAAGCAATCTATATAAACTTGTGTTTCTGGAAATTGCCTTCGGTTGAATAAATGGAAGAAACGCCTATCTAGTTTTCTTTTCTGAACAAGAATGGGTGGCTGTAATTTCACTATTTAGTGTAAATACACTGTAATTTTAATAACAAATAACAATACTCTTTTTTTGTATTATAGGCATATATATTAGTGTATTGAGCAAGTCTTAGAATCCATACTAAACATCCTCTCAATATCTTCATAAGTCAATCAATTACCACACATACAACTAATTGCAAATTAAAATGTGCAATAGGTCGGATATGAAAAAACAGTCAACAAAGAACATACAAATCATACAAAGAGAAGTAATAGATATGGTTACTATTCTTAGTGTCTACCTTGGAAAAGAAATCATTTGAGCTTTTATTATGTAATTTCCAAAGCACCTTATAAGAGTTTAACACCCAAATTTCTTCAAGTTTGCTTCACTTATATACAAAGCTCTATTCTTTCCCATTTTGACTTGCACTTTCTTCTTCCCCTTCGGTTATTTTGTTTATCTCCTAATCTAAAAAAAAAACTAAGAGAGAAACTCACTATAGTTCCTCTTTGAATACTCCATGTATCAATTTTTTTAGTTGTGAATTGTCTTCTTCAATTCACTATATATTTTCAATACAAAGTTCAAGTAAATTCTCCTTTGAAAAATAATAATTAAAGGTATAAAACCTCTTTTTTCTTATCTTCACTACATTTTCATCTCTCCAATTTTATGATTTCATAATTCTTATATAGCCCAATAAGTCGGTTTAAGTCTTGTACTTTAATAAGGATTGAAACAAAAATTAGAATGCCTTAATTTAGGTAACTTATTTTTTAAATGATTGATTTTTTTAAACAGGGATTGATTGGTCACTGTTTTCAATGTGCATGATTCTTAAATTGATTCATATGTTGAGAGAATGATTGATCCATAACTCTCAGCTTCATTTTGTACAGGGCTAAATCATCAGGCGATTGATCATTTTAGCCTTCCCATTTTGCAACATGTTCTGCCTCACAATTTATATTTTTATCCTTTTTACTTAAAAACCTTTTGAAACCTCTGTAATCATTTCTTAACCTTTTTCCAAGTGGTATGACTCATACGTTCTCATATATTGAAAGCATAATTTTGTAAATTAGTGTCTATGAGTTATCTTACTAGGTGTAAACTCACGAGTAGTTTTTCTTTTGCATGAAATTTCCACTGTACATATTCGTAAACATAGGTTTACAACATTCTTTAGAAGTTGACTATTCATACTCCACCAAAAACTTAGGGATCTTCTGCCTTAAATTCACTATTGCAATTCCTCATACATGTATTTTTTTTATTTCCTATTTATGTAATTATTTATTATCTTTTAAAAAATTTGGGGAATTGGGTTGTAACATTATATTTTTCAAACCTTTTTGCTGGCCCCTTGTACACAACATACTTCTTGATATTAAGTTTTTTAATTTTTGTTTATATTATGCACATTCATATTTGAATATTTTTTAAGCCCTTCAAAAATTCCAAGACAATTCTATTAAATCAAACCCACTACTAAATTGATTTTGAATATGAATCACATAAAATGAATATTTTGGTTATAAGATTTGGTCTAAGAAATGTCCCCTACGAATGTATTTGGGAAAATATAGAGTTTATGTGTATAATTTATAATTGTTATGATTAAGCATATATTGCAATTATAACACAAAAGGGAAACCTTTTTTCAATTATATTTTATTTTAACTTATCATATATACTTGCATGTATGATTCTTGTACATTCTTGCTAATTTTTAATAAAATAAATAAATTTTGGAAAGGGAAACATGGTTGGGGAAATAGCGACATTGCTGAAAACAAGGACTGTTGCCATTTGGCTAAAGGGTAGGCGGCCTTTTGGATATTACCCACAAAACAAATGGAAAGGGCCATGGAAACGGCTACCTTTGAGGCCTGCCGATACCATCAATTGCATCATCGTGCACAACTTCATCCCCTCCCGGATCCCCACTCCAACGCAATCCATGGAGAAATCCGGCTACAGCAAGGATAGCGTCTACTGGCCCCTCCGCCAGCCCGCCAGTTTCCCCATGGACTAGAACCTCTCCCTCGTCTCCTTCCTCTTCTGCAATTCCCCTCCTATGCGAACCACCTTGCACTCGCCGATGCTGATTTTGGGGAGACCCTCACCTTCGCAGAGTTCAAGTCCCACGTCCAGAGGGTGTCTCATGACCTGATTAAGCTAGGCGTTAGGAAGGGTGATGTTGTCCTTATCTTCGCACCCAATTCCATCTGAATTTATTTTAGAAATAGACCTAACATTTGGCCGAAATATAAATTTAGGCCAAGAAAGATGAATATGCAGAATTAGACTTGGGAATGTGTGTGTCACCCACACGTACACTAGAAATGCCCAAAATACCCTTAGGGTGTATGAAAAGAAGGCAAACAAGTGTAGATGGAAGAATTTCCCCATTTTCCCTCCTTCGGTCTCGCTCCTTCACGCATTCTCTCTCCCCTTTGGTGATCTCTCCTCCGTTAGTCTATTCCCGTCCAGCATCATCTCTTCTAGCCGCCATCTCCCCCTCTGGCATCGCTCTTCCCCTCAATGTCGTCCTTCCCTCCCCCTCTTCCTTCACTCATCGTCTGCCCTAGATAGGTCATCAGCCCTCTCTCCCGCCGGCCTATACCCTCCCTCATTGTTAGCGTCAAACCTCCCTCCCACTCTTCCCTCCCTCGCCTGTCAGCCCTCTCGCATGCCACCCTCTTCCCTCTTTCAGTGTGCGTCGACCTCGACCCTACCTCCCCCTCTTCCCTCACTTGCCCAATCAACCCTATCTCCCGCTGCCCTCTTCCTAATTTTCGGCATTGGTCCCTCACTCTTTGCCACTCCTCGCTCACTGCCCTCCCTCGCCCCTCTTACCTCTCTGCCCTGCACTCTGTACACCTTCTAATCGACAATCTAACACTCCCATTTTATGCAATATCCCCCCACTTCTAGTCTCATTGTTAAGTGAAAGCATCTCATCATCTAAATGGCAAGGTAAGATCCTACTTTGCTAGTTGCTTAGTTGATTTGGTTTGAAAATTTTTGATTTGATGTGATGAAATGAGTAATTGATTTAATGGAATATAAATGAGCAATGTCATAATATGTTTGTAAATTGGAAGTATGAACTACTATAATTGGTTAATTTGATGTTGTAAGCTAAGTTTGATTTAAATATTGATTAGTTGAAGTAAGGTTGTGTATGTATATCTTAAGGTGGAATGTGAATATGCAACTTTATGTGAGTCCCCTAAATTATTTGTGCCTATGTATTGAACGAAGTGATCTGATTTATATTAAGGAGACAATATACCCTAGTGTAATGGATAGGGGCTAATGGTTGACTTGTATATGCAAGGAGGATTTGTTTTGCATAGTGCATTGTGTGGTCAATAGGTTTGATCAAGTTAGGTATATAATTAGGAAGAAAAAGATGTGTGTATGTATGTAACGACCCGGACCCGAGCCAGGTCCACAAAATCACTGATAGAAATTTTTCTCTTTCCTTAAGCCAAGAATCATCGTCTGTGTGCGAGAGGTACAATGTTCGCCTACGCACTATGGAGCTTAAGGTTTCCTTGTACGTAGACTTAGGTTGTAACGACCATTTATACACAACGAAGCTTCATAGTTCGTTGCATGTAAAATAGAATAAAATATATTATTTATAATGATTTGGATCTGGCCAACGTTGCATTGCCGTTGGTTGCCTACGTACGTATTGGATATTATTCCAATACGATCGGATCCGAACGTAGTTCTGCTTAATGGCTACTACATACAACAAGCATCACAAAATCATACATATAAAATACATATATCCGAATATTTAATCGAAAATATACAAAAACTCGTTATAAATAGGAGTCAAGCGGAAGTTAACGAAATCGTACATCTCGCTCTACCACAGAGTGGGATCGAAAATAACATACACATATCTCGCTCCATTACTGAATCGAGACTGAGCACATCAACCGGCTCGCTCTATCACTGAGCCGAGACCGGACACACACACACGTCTTGCTCTACCCTAGAGCAAGACATCACACTTCATAACATATAAGCGTACATATAAGCTCACATCATGGCATAGCACACATTATGGCATATAAACATGCATCATGGCATAGCACACATCATGGCATATAAACACGTATCATGACATAGCACACATCATGGCATATAAACATGTATCATGGCATAGCACACATCATGGCATAACACACATCATGGCATATAAACACGTATCATGGCATAGCACACATCATGACATAATTAAAACGGGAGATCAGAAATGCTTATTCCCCTCATGTCTTGCGAGGTAGTAGAATTCGGAGTTGCTCGTATGAGCATCCTCCCCTTCAAATCCGAAGATATTGGACAGAACTTCCTCTAGCCTCCATACGTTCTTCGTCTTGTGTTGAAAGACTACATATAACGTTCTCCTTGCCGGAGACTCTTCTCATTTTCTGTGTTGTGAGCGGCGGACAGAACCTCCCATACTCTAGATTACTTTTCTTAATGTAGCCCGACAACTTTGTACAGAACTCCGTCTTGCTCTGGGCCCCTATTTCTTGTTCGGTGCTCGAGGATAACGGGCTGAGCCTCTCCTTGTCTTGGGGCATTTCCTCCTTATACGGTTACCGACTCAAAGAACGGACCTCTCCATTGCGTAGAACATACTCAATTTAGTCAAGAATGCCTCTCGGATGGACTAAATCGGAGTTAGGATGCTTAAGAATGGGGAGAAATAAGTTTGTCGGTGCTCGGGCAGAACCTCTCCTTGTCTCGAGGCATTTCTTCCTTATACGGTCTCCGAATCGAAGAAGGGACCACTCCATCGCGTAGAGCACGCTTGATTTAGTAGGAAACGGGTCTTGAATGACCTTAATCGGCTTTAGAATGATCAGAAACAGGGGAGGAGAAGAACTGGTTGAAAAATGAATGGAATGGGGTTTATATAGGCCCCCGAGCTGCCGAAACAGCGGCGCCGCTGTTTCGGCAGCGGCGCCCGTAGAAAGCCCGTGGCTCGCGCCCGCGTGCGCAGTTTCACGCGCCTGTCGCATGGCAATTCCGCGGCACCCGCAGTTCCGCTGGCGCACCTCACACCACGCCGGCCCGCGCTGCGGCGCGCGCCAGATTTTTTATTTTTTATTCTTAAACCTTCAAATGTGTGTATCTCCCTACCCCGGATTCGGTTTCGCGCGTTTTAGGTACCGTTGGACTTGTATCAACGAGCCCTTCGATACTAGCCCACTTAAAGTAGAAAATCACACTATTTCCAAGTGGGTCCCGCCTATTTTCTACGCTCATCGAGGTTGTAACTTCCGGCCCCGACCTCCATTTCGCCCATTCTTCGAATCGTTATGCTCGTTATGCCAAGCTCTACCTGGCTACGGGTATTTCATCTAATGAAACCCCTTAACATTAATCTCAAATTACCAAATTACCCTTAACCCTCCCAGGCTAAGCGTAACTGAAAAACGGGTCGTTACAATGTAAGTTCTTCGGTGAAACACATCTTGTGAGTTGTGTGCTTAGTTTGCATGCATGCCTTAGATAGATTATAAAAAATGCAAAGTAATTCACTGATTATGCCAAATTTGGATTTTAACAAGGCTAAGTAAGGATAATGTAGCTCATTAGTTTAGTTTTACCCATGCTCTGATAAATGTGATATGATTAATACCAAGGGGGAGACTATATAACCAAGTTTATATAGTTTAGCTGAAGTTAACTGATAGGGCCTAATTGTTGAGTGGTAGATGTTAGGAGGCTAATTTTTTTCAAAGTACATTGTGTGATCATTAGATTTGACTAAGTTAAGTATATATCTAAGAAGAAAAAAGATGCATGTATGTAAGTTTTTTTATGAAACATATATTGTGTGTTTTTTGCTTAGTGTGCATGCATGCATGTCTTAGATAGTTTATGAAAGATCCAAAGTAATTCACTGATTAAGTACATTTTGTTGGTAGGCTAAGTAAAGATAATATAGCTCATTAGTTTAGTTTTACCCATACTTTGATAGATGTGATATGATTAATACCAAGGGGGAGACCATATAACTAAGTTTACATGGTTTAGTCTTTGGAGCCCTCAAGCAACTTCCCGGGTGTTAAAAAATAATTTTTTAATGAACAATGAATCTCATCAAGGAGTCACCTCCGGTCACCTCCTACCGGCGACTTTTGTTGGCTGCAAATGAATCCCAGCACACTGGAACGGCGCAACACTGTTCTGGTGTTCATTTATTATAACATGTAAGGTAATGGATTTATTTAAAACCTAAGAGCAATTTCATCTATAAGCAGGTTATATAGTATTTGTGTTTAAAATCCAAGGAATATGAAATATAGTGTTCTTCGTCCAGGTAATAGGGAAAAAACTCTTTCTTTTATCTTATAAGTTTTATTATTTTTCCTCATAATGAAGCCGAATTGTCTTAAATCTATGAGTGGCTAAATTTCTAACTTAAGGCTAGGATGAAATTTGTTCATTCATAGAAAAATTATACTCGTGAATGATAAATTTAAAATTTTCATGTCAGATGTGCTCTAATGTTTTAAGTGTTCTAATCTCTTTTAAAGTAGTTATAGTTCACTTAGATTCTTCTTATGCTTTGAAATAAACTTTGCTAATTCATGCCTAGGGATGTATTAAATTGGGAAATTTATTTAAATAATAATTTTAAAAAATAATTACTGATTTGGACCACTTTGGAAAATATTTCCCAAAGTGGTGTTGCTTTTTGCCACGCAGACGCCAGCCAAGCAGCTAGTGCCTGTGTGGCTTTTTTTTTAAAATTTTATATGAAATCAAGTTTAAGTTAATTTCGTCCTTTGAAAGGACGAAATTGGTTTATCAATGTAAAAAACTTAATCTGATTTCATCTTTTAGAAGGACGAAATCACCTTAAGGCGATTTCGTCCTTCTAAACAACAAAATCACCGCACTTACACTTCAACTATCGAAAGCTGATTTTGTCCTTTTAAAGGACGAAATCATTGTCTTCTTAACCCGCTCCTCCACTCTAGATCATGCAGTGTGTTTGTCTTGTGGTCGATCCACCCCACTGCCATGGTTAGTGTTTGAGCACCACCACCCAGATCCCGTCCTCCGGCCGCCTTGGTTCGTGTTTGAGCACCACCACCCATATCCCGTCCTCCGGCCACTATGGTTCGTATTTGAGCACTACCGCCCAGATCCCATATGTGTTTTATTTCTGAAGGTCAACCTCCACCTCCGGTTCCTGCTGTTCGTCCCACCTCAAGTTCCCACTGTCCGTCCCGTCACCATGTCTGCTGGTCGTTAGATTTGAGTGTCGCTCTGCTGTCACCATGTTGGCCGATCCCGTCCTCCTCCCTAATTTCAGTTTAGGGATTTGGTTAATTGGGAAGTTAGATCTATTAAAGATATGATTTTTTGTTATTTTCTAATAAATTATTTGTGCATTTAGATTTGGCCAATTGTCCATGTGTGTTTACTATAATGAGATATGTTAGCCAATTATTTGTGCATTTAGGGATGTAACCGTATGTCTTTGTCTGAAATTGAACTAGTCGTATGTTAGTAATAGTTTAATATTTTTATCAATAAGGTAGATGTAATATTTGAAGAAGTGTATGAGAATATTTGTTGTCTTCATTAGATAAGAGAAGAAATATGTGAAGAAGTGTATGATTATTACTCGTTGATATATGAGGCAATTACTTAATCTAATATTAATTACTTAATCTAATTGTAGCCAGTTTGTTTTGAGACAATTGCTTCATCTAATTTTAGCCTCTTAGTTTTGAGATAATTACTTAATCTAATATTAATTTAATATATTATTTATGAATTAAGTGAATAGAGATGGTAGAAGAAACAGTTAGATTTTTACTTAACTATGATGGACATACAGAAGGATTATTAATTAAGAAACAATCTACATATGATGAATTTGAGATGCAAGTAGCTAGTAAGGCTGGGTGGGATTGAAGATGGAAAATCACTATAAAATGTTCTATTCCAACATATGGATCAAATTCCAGACAAATATGTATAAATGATGATGCATCAATGAGTTTTATGTTTGACCTCTCACGTCACATAATTTGTTTTGATTTATTTCTCGAAAAAGAGGCCCAAGTACCTAGTGAAAGGCGGAGTAGTTCACATAGGAGCTCTCACAAGAGCTTTGAAAGAAATGTGAATAATGAAAGGCATATGCAAATGCTGGTGGATGATGAAGAAGAAGGAAATTTATCTATGACAATAGCTTTAAATGAACGTCATATATTGTCTACCCCTATTTACAAAGGAGGAAGACCTAATTGGAGGTAAGGTTTATTAAGTTGTCAATCCTTTTCGAATCTTATAACTACCAATAAAAATTAGGATGTTAAATTTTGAATTTTGTGTGTAATATAGAAGACATACATCGCATGCACATGAGCCATTTAGCTTTCAAATGTCTCAAGGCGGTGCATGGTATGGAACTCAAAGTTCGATGGGCATTTATTACCCCTACATAGGTGTTGGTCATACCGATGTTGGACCATCTAATTAAAGGTAAAATATATATTCATAAATAAAAATATTTTATATTTAGGCATATGAAATTTAGTACATATGTGATGTTCATATGTAGGGGTACATATGTCCACAATGAAGATATTGATGGAAATGAGGCTAATGAATTTGAAGATAATATTGGCGAAGCAAGTGGAGAATATTCTGACATGAATGAAGAAGGGTTCAAAGGTGAAGAAAGAACTCAATAGATGGTTGATGGCGAGGGGGATGATGCGGTAGATAATGCTATTGCCACAAATGATATGAATGTGGATGGTGAAGAGCCGTCATACTGTGAAGTGGGGCCACTCTATGCACACATCACAGATGAGGATATAGATGCGGTAGTTAATTTTGCCATGGATATGGAACAACAAAACGAAGATGAGTTATATGTTGGCCGCATCTTTGAGGATAAAGAAGCATTTGTTATAGCCTTGCAGGAGTTTTCCATTCAAAATCATGTTGAATATAAGGTTGCACGAACAAATTTGTCAGAGTATACAGTGAAGTGCATTGATAGTACTTGCCCTTGGAGAGTTCATGGCTCAATAAAAGGGGTGGAGGGTACTTTAAATTGAAGACATACAAAGGTGACCACACATGTTGGATGCCTAGCTTAGCACAGATAATAGGCAGTGCAACGCTTCCTTTATTTCAAAGGTTATAATGCCTGCTATCTAAGCCGAATTAACTCTCACACTAGGGATATTATTCAAAGAATGAAGGAGAAGTATCATATTGACATCTTATAAGAAAGCGTGGGCAGCAAGGAATATAGCGATTAAGGCTATTTATGGGGATTGGTTGGAATCATATAAATTGCTACCAATGCACCTAACGGCGGTGCAAGAAGCAAATCCTGACACCTACTACCACTTAGAGGATGATGAAGTACTTTGTGCAGATGGAAGCATACGTAGGAGATTTAAGCGGTTGTTTTGGGCATTTGGGCCGTCTATAGCAGGGTTTCGACATTGCATCCCTGTGATTGGTGTTGATGCCACTTACTTGTATGGTAGATATCCTGGTGCTCTTATGCCTGCAATGGCTACAGATGGAAACAATGGGTTATTTCCTCTAGCATTCAGGCTTGTCGGGAAGGAAGATGGAGACAATTGGAAATGGTTCTTAATGGAACTAATGGATCATGTACTGATGGGCATGACGAACATCGTCATTATTTTAGATTGACATAAGGGGCTTCAGAAGGCCGTGCCTGAGATTCTTCCAGAGCCTCTGTACCACCATCGTTATTGTATCCATCACATTAAAGCAAATTTTAAGGAGTTTAAAAATGATACACTAACGGACTGATGCTAAAATAGTATTTTAAAAAAATTCTAATTTGATTTCGTTCTTTAGAATGACGAAATCAATATGTGAACCACACTTTGTGTTGGGTGAGCAAGTAACATGATTTTGTCCTTTTAAAAGATGAAATTAACTTCTACCACGATTTCGTTGTTTAGAAAGACGAAATCGCCTTAAGGAGATTTCGTCCTTCTAAAGGACGAAATTGGGTTTAGTTTTTTACATCGATAAACAAATTTTGTCATTTCAAAGGATGAAAGTTGGCACCTGCGTGGCAAAAAGCATTCCCAAAGTGGTAAAAATCAGTAATTATTATTTTTTAATTATTATTTAAATAATTTTCCCTATTAAATTTGGGTACTTGTGGATATAATTAATAATTAGGAAAATTATATATATAATATTAAAAAAATAATTATCAAAATAACAAAGTGAGAAAAATATTTCCCATAATGTTGTTTCTTTTCTCCATGCAAGCGCCACCTAGGTGCTCCCAACCTACGTGGCTTTTTTTTAAAAAAAATCAATGCTATTAAATGGTAATTTCATCATTTAACTATTTTTTTTAAAAAACCACACAAACATCAGCACCTGCGTGGTGAAAAGCAACATCATTTAGGAAATATTTTTCTCTATGTTATTTTGGTAATTATTTTTTAATATTATTTATATAATTTTCTATTAATAATTTAATATTTAATCAATTGAAGCAAGATAGAACACAATTTTTTTATATATTTGTAAAGGACCTTAAAGATAACATTTTCATAATAATATAATTAAATTATAGATTATTATGAAATTTTTTAAAATTAATTAGTTTTCATAAGTAGATATTTGAAATGAACAAATGCAGATTCTCATGCCGCGGTGTTTTGATTATTTGATACTTTAGCTATCTTGTATTATTGTTGTAGTCTTAATTATAACTTTACAGCTTTGGTTTGGATAGTTTTATTTTTTTTAAAATTCTTAGTTGCTTTTATTAGTTACTCTGGTCAAGATAATCACCTTATATTTGTTAACTAGATTAGATTTAGACTAAATTAGATTAAATTTAGTTTTCCAAAATTCAAGTCCTTGTGGTGGGATCAAGCTCTCTTTGCCAATTATACTCAGGTACGATTTGTGCACTTGCAAGTGACATTTAAAATTTAACAACACCCCCTTAGTTATGTTCACTTTCAGATCAAAATCCAATAGCCCATAAAGTCCGAGCTCATGTGCCATCATATAATTGAAACTTTTATATTTAATTAGTGTAATTCATATTATTTTTAATATATTTTTTAGGATTCCAAATTTTAACTAACATATCCAAAATTTCTAAAACTAAATGGAATCCACACCTCATCGAATACAAACTTTGTGACAATGATTTTCATGTGTTCAATGTACAAGCTCTAAAACATATGTAAGACTTGTACTACTCTTTTTACATAGCCCGTGAGTTATTTTGTAGAAGCAACCCATAGGCGTAGTATCTTTTAAATAAAATTGAATTCATTTCTAACATGTAGACCCCCTCATCTAAGATCCACATGGTACTATTCATGAGCCTCACATGCAAAATTAACACAACTATACGAGAAATTTAATTTACTCTTCCATCAGAAAGTACAATTATTTAATTATTTCAAATTTAAGTGTATTGTAAGTTTTATTAACTAACATGTGTAAGTTACATATTAATATTATGGCTATGTTCGCTTAAACATTTTTCATCGTTATTATGCTCTTCAAATTAGTGGTGGCACAATGGAAGCAAGGGGGAGCAAGCCCTAGGTGTTAGTGCACAAGAGATCCAACACTTTTTCGATTTCTCCACACTTGCACATAAAGTATGACACAAGTATGAGTAATAAATTATACATAGGGCATAATCAAATAACAATTTGAATCATGGAGAGAGCACTCACTAACCTTTGGGGCTGATTTCCCCCAGGACACATTTGATCCTTCACGCCACGCCAACGCACACAATCAATTGAATATCAATTCAATTAGAAGAGAAGATTATTACTTTGTTATAGATGTAAAGAATCATTTAATCCTTGAGCATGGGTTGGTAGAACTTTTGTAGTAGTGCCCAAAAGCCCTCTCTTGAAATCATGCTTCAATTCCCTTGTTGCACGCTTCCCTAGGCAAAATCCACCCAAGAAGGAAGCGAGGAGGGGGAAAAAGGAGGGGCCACCAGTCCCTTTCTCTTGTTGTCCACAACCAAGGGAGGAGGAGGGGAGCGTAGGAATGAGAGGGGGACTAGGGGAGAGGTTAGGGCTCTCCCCCCTTTCTTATTCCTTCTATATGATCCTCTCATAAAATGAGCATTAGAATGCAGGCCAATTAATTATCTCTACATGAATTAACTTCACTAAGATCATAGAGGCCTGAGTCCCTACATGCAACCATGCTTGTGAAAGGGTCGATCCCTCATTAGCCATGTGGGTCCTACCACAACGCACGCTCACAGTTGGGGCCCTATAAGGTGAATATACACACCCTAGTCACATGCCTAGTGTTGTGTGTCTCGAATGTGGGTCCCAAAAGAATTTTTTTAAGCAATTTATGTGGGATTGACAAAACCACCTACAATGTTCTTAGGTCCTGTGGCTTGTAGTGGCTCACCCAAATCAGAAACTATAATATTCGGGAGTTTCCTCGGTTTCTAAACTTAACCGCATGAAAAATAGTTAGTTTAAACCCTTGCATTTATCATTGAAATAATTTCCTAAATGAATGGAATTTATATATGAGACAATGAGATTAGAAAGTAGAAAGAAAAAGCTTCAAAATGTCACCAAGAATGCACGAATCGAAGGTCGGATGAGGGAAACATGACTATTTAAAGTTAAACCTATTGTGTCGGGCATGTTTACCCGAATTAAACGTGCAATTGGACTGTTTAATAGGCTTTGCAGGTCAATTAATTGAAGTTACAGAAATTAATAAAAAGTAAGAAAATTAGGGAGCCTAGTAGTGGGATTTGGCCTAACTTCTAAGGGGATTAGGAACCCTAAACCCTATAATTATAAAAACACTATCTAGGGCTAATTAGGGCTTTGGCTGGAGGGGGAGCATTTGGTCCTTAGGGGACGCAAGATAAGAAAATGCCAAAGAAGTTTTTTGGCAAAGGTCAATGACAGAGTAAGAGAGGTGTGAGCATGAAGATCAGTGTTTTGCGAGGTAGGATGACTACACTCGTTTCAATTTTGGTTGCTTAATTATATTGATGATTTTATGTTTGTAGACATGTAAAATAAAATGTTGTTTTGTGAGTCTCTCCCGGAGTTAATATGCCATCAAGGGCTAAGACCGCTAAATCTCGGACGAGTAGGACTGAATGGTGGGTTCACTAGTCTCACTGGAGGCCCCAACCTCCTCTTACGCGACTATCTCAGCCTGGAGGGACGGAGGGTAGGGCCCCGGTGGGCTATAGCCACGACCAAGCTGTTGATCGCTGGAATTTCAAAAGAAGTGATTGAGCATAGTGTTTGGGTTCTAAGCGGAGACAGGGCAGCCATTGGCTAGCTATGGGGCCAGGGTGACCAAAGCCATTGCTGAATGTTGGACAAGTCAGCCTTGGCCTTGAAGCCAGCCGAAGCAGCTACTGCACTTGGGGCCATGTCTGGAGCAAAACAGAGAGAGAACAGAGGGAGGGCTATCGCATGAACGTGAAACAACCGATCCACGAGAGTTGGGACTGGCATATCCAATAGATTCGGGGCAAGGCTGAATGCCATGCCATTGCCTCCGGAAGCCAAGCTTCATGCGGGAGGTGGTGCTGGCAGCTACTGGACACAATCTATCTCGAGCCCGTCCCGGCAAGGGAGATGACCCTTGCTTGTCTAGGACAATTTTGGGAACGAAATTAGGCGATTCTGGTGCCGGATTTGATAGGGTGGGCACAGGAGGTGTGACCAAGCAGAATCCGCTAGGGCTTGCCTCCTTGCTGGAGTTGTTTCTTATATGTGCAAGGGAGAGGACGTCTGGACAGGGAAATTAATCTCTGGTCATTCGGACTAATGGAGTGTCACGAGTGTTCCAACCAAGTTTCATACTAATAAAATCTTAGAATTTATAAAATAACTATGAACGCGGCTATTTCCCCCCCAAAATTCACTCAGGGCCCTCCAAATAAGAAATATGTAAGTATTTTTTTATTACTCAGCACCCCCTACCCTATTCTTATGAGGCACCCTAGTCAAAAAAGAAAAAGAAAACATGAACTTCTCACCGACGGCAAGAAAGTTGTCAGTGCCGGAGTTCTACAAGGTAATGTCCCTCCCATGTTCCTCCCTGCCTATAAGGGTCATCCCTTCCAATTGCTTCTTCATGCATAAAAAGAACAGCGATTATAGGCATTTCTCCCATCTTCCTCCCTATAATGATTGTCCCTCCCAATTACTGTGCGTGCACTTAGAAATCACTGCTTCCCATCAAAATCAAAAAAATCCTTCATTTGGATGATTAGTAAGTCACGTTTATTAATTTTATGGGCATTCAACGATTAGAATTTGGGTTCACAATGTGCAATGGCTAACTGAACTTTAACGTGCACGAAGTTTTTAAAGCGTCGTTCCACCAAAACTCGTGACGGGGGCTACCACCCGCCATTACAAACTGATTTATACGGGGACTAAATGTCCCCATCAATTTCTTCCAAATATGTTGGTGACCTCTCCCCGCTAGAACTCGTCTAGAAGATTTAATGGATGCAAAAATCTTCTGGAAGTTATCTGGCGGGGGTACCCCTTGTCACATTCAATGCATTCATACAGGGACGTATGTCCCTGTAAAATTATTCCCAATTTGTTGGTGACCTCTCCCCGCAAGAACTCGTCTAGAAGCTTTTAAAACCCTCGAAAATCTTTTGGAAGTTGTCTTGAGGGGGTACCCCCTGCCAAATTCAATGCATGTATACGGGGACGTATGTCCCTGTAAGATTATTCCCAATTTGATAGTGACCTCTCCTTGCAAAAACCTCATCCAAAAGGTGAGGCGAATAGACAGGATTGGCTTGGAGGGGAGGGGAGGAGACAGTACTGGAGGGGAGAGGAGGGGAGGGGAGGAGACAAGACAAGAAGGCAGGGGAGGGGAGGGCACTTTACCGGAGGAGAGGGGACTTCACCGGAGGAGAGGGAAGGGGACTTCACCGGATGAGAGGGGAGGGGACTTCACCTGGATGAGATGAAAATACGGGAGGGGAGGGGACTTCACCGGAGGAGATGAAAATACTTGGAGGGGAGGGGACTTCACCGGAGGAGAGGAGATGGAGGGGAGGGAGGGGATTTCACCGGAGGGGAGGGGATTTTACCGGAGGAGAGTGGACGGAAATGGAGAAGACAAAGGTGGGGGCCACAGTCCGAATGGGGGGGTTGGGGGCGTACTGAGTAAAAATATATGTTAGGTTGAGGGTAGGGTGTAAGGATGTAAAATCAGTATTTTATGTGGGGTGTCTAAAGTGTGGGGGGGGTTGAGTGAATTTTGGGGGGGAAATAGCTGCTTTCAATAACTATTTTACCATTATAGTTAAGTTGCAGTTAAATTATCCTACTCAGGCTTCAGCTCAGGGGCCAATGAGAAGAGTTAAAAATTGGAAAAAATTCCAATGAGAGGTGATGGTGTACCTAAATGTAGACCAAGTCACATTGTGGGAGAAAATTCCAGTAAATGGATAATTGACCATTTTCCCCCTATGGTTAACATTGAACCATTGGGCAAACCAAAGTCAGTTCAAGGGGTTTATAGCCCCATAAAATGTATAGAAAATTACCATGGCCTATAACATCAAGGAGTACTCCTAAGATTAGTTTTTGGCTCATTAGAGTTCAGGGAAGCACTCAACAAAATAACAAAAATATCCCTTTAAGAGGACTAGCCTACATTCCCGTAAATAGAATCAATGGGCCAATATGAGAGTGAAACCTCTTGAGAGGTCAAAGACCTACCTAACAACAGAGAGGACTATATCCAGTGTGGGAAATGCCCTTATGTGTATTATAACTCATTTTCATAGAAATAGATGCTTGTAACCCAAAAAGGGTTAGGGCACAAGAGCACGAGTTTTTCTATTACCATAATTGAGTTTGACACTTGATATTACAATTTGTTGGAACTTGTGTGGGCCCATATTATTCATGTTTTTATTTATTTTAATATTTACAATTGATTTTGTGCTGATAATTTATCACTAAGTTGAAGTTATTGAAAGATTAATCAATGAGGGTTAAATAGTTTTAGATTGGGTGAGAACACCTAATCAAGATAAATACTAAAATACCCTTAGAGTGGTCTAGGACTAGTTTATAGAGTGAACAAGGCCTTCGACCTAACAATATGCCTTAGTTAATGAACTGATAACATTTTTGAGTCTTGACCCTAGTCGCAAAGAGACTGGTAGGTTTGAGATAGCCATTATGAACCTTGCTTGTTTGTCGAGCACAAATGGTGTTTGGGATGGTTTTTCTAAGTCATAGCTCTATTAAGGAGTTGTTGATTTGATCGTTTTGATGCACCTCCCCAAAGGGAGCTCTGTGTAAACCTTATATCACAATAGATTTATTCAAGATCATTTAATGTATATGCAGTCTGAGTCACTAACATCCAATTTGGTTAGCGTCTCTCACCACTTTTGTTTAGGTGCAGTTTTGTGACATACTATTATACTCTAGTCAGGTCCTTAGGGGCTAGGTTGGGAGATGTCACTTCCTAGTTCATTTGAAGGCTTTACTATGGATGATACCCTTTGTGAGTTTCATCATCTTCTTTCCATATATTTGGCCACTTTACCTCCAATGTTGTCCATCATCGGGCTGAATTGATGAGATAAATATCGTTCGACAAATTTGGATATAGGCACACATAACATTTCTCTCTTGGAAATTGTAATAAAAAATTCACAAAAAATAGAGAGAAAGAAGGGAAGAAAAGGAAGTGTGAGGACTCAGTATTTTTGTTAGATTATATATGTGGTGGCATGAAAAAAAAATATTGGACTTGATATTCCGTTTAAAAATAGCATGCATTTATCATCAAATTAGCGGGTCAAGCAATATGTCTTGCCATGTTGAAGTAGGAGATGGAAGCGGATTTATGACAACCTTTCGTCTTTGAGCAAATGCATTCTTAAACCCTTTTTGGCCATCTACTCCAAAATATGAAATTCTTTCATATTTCAAAATTGGTCTATTTATCCATTATTTTTGTCACACTTATCCTACCCATTTTTTCATCTTTCCCTCTTTTTTTTTTAGTGTGCTCCACGATTATGAGATGCTATTGTAACATCTAAGAATTTTCTAAATTCCCGAAGTTGACCACGTAGAAATTAATGTATTAGACCCCTTATCCTTCTCGTGAGAATAAATTAATTATTGGTTTAGATTGGTGGTTGAGACATATATGGATTGAAAGTATATAGAAAGAGCTTCGAAATGCCACTAATAACGCATGAATCGGAGTTCGGATGAGAGAGATACGATTGTTCGAAATTGAACATAACGCATAGGGCCAGTTTACCCAAATTGGATGCACAAATTGTCCGTTTAAGTTACTATACAGGCCCAGTTAATTAAAGTGACAAATTTAATTTTTAAATGCCTAATTAGGTTGCTTAAGTGAGGAGGTTTTGTCCCAACTTCTAAGGGGATTAGGAACCCTAATCCCCATGCTTATAAATAGATATTTAAGGCTTATTGAGTGGGAGTTGTTGGCCCTTGGGGAAAGAGAGAAGAGAAGACCTTTTTTGGCAAAGGAAACTGGTGATAGGGGCAGAAAGGAGCATCAATGAAGGTTGGATGACGGAGAGGTAGGATCGCCATCTTAGTTATAAATTGGAATGTAATTTGTATGAATAGTATTTCTACAATTCTATTAATATAATTTATAAATTAAAAAGGGGGGAGATTTGGTGCAGATAGGCCATCAGAAGGCTACTGGACGGCCACCGGACAGCCGGTCATCAGGCTGCCAGTCCGCAACCTATGCCCTCTCTTCCTTGTGTTCGGCGAGGACCGGTAGCCACAACTGCCAGAGACAGCCGGCCTTGAAATTTTTGTTTCTACACTAACTATGCCTATCAGGAAAGAGAGGGTCGAACCATGGCCTTCTACCCTCTCTTTTCACTTATGGAGGAGTTGGATCGCTGCCAGTTACTGGTGACACCGCCGTGCAAGGCATGGCCTTTGTACAATACAAATTGGGCGAAATCGCTGTGGATTTGTGATGCAGGCCGTGAGACAACTGCCAAGCTTCCGCCCATTTCATTCCGGCCTCTAGGGGGTGGCTTGCCATCACTTGGTCGGGGTTTCACCGCCGGGTTGGGGAATCGTGTTTATCTCTGCTTCGTGCGGTGACCTCGATTCCTTCTCGGTGAGTTGCGCAGGCGGCTAGCATCTGCCAAGCACACATCCACCAGTTTGTCCCAGGGATTGGCCCCCGGAGGGGGAATTCCGTCACTCTCCTGTTGTTCTATGAAGGGGGCGATGGAGTGGTTTGGGGAAGACGAACTCCCTAGATCGCAACTCACAGCTCCGGAACAGGGTCCGTGGACCTGGCTTGGGTTGACCCTCATAATAATAAAAAAATTGAACCAAGTCTGGTTCAATAGGTTAATAAATTATAAAGAATTCATAAAAATTATCAAACGATCAGGAGAGTATGCCAAGTTCCCCAACCAAGTTTCAGACTGGGAAAAAATGTCAAAGTATGTAAAATGATTATTTTACCCATAGAAGTGAACCGTAGTAATATTTAATTACTTGCCTCAGGCTCTAGTTCAGGGTGGTTTAAATGTTAGAAAAATTTGGAAAAAATACATCACGACTGGAGGAGCATGTCGAGTTACCTGACCAAGTTTCAAATTGGAAAAAAATTTTAAAGCTGATAAAATGATCCTTTTACCCCTTATCGTTAAATGGTCGTGTAATATTCACTTACCTGACTTAGGAGCTCTGGTTCAAAGGCCTATGAGTAAACTTAAAAATTGAGAATATTCTTAGAGAGAGTTTAACATGTAACCTAAATATAGACCAATTGCATAGTAAGAAAAAATCCCAGTGAATGGATAATTGACTATTTTGCCCTTAGGGTTAATCATAAACCATTAAATCGACCAAGGTCGGTTTAAGGGGTACACGACCCTAGTAATTGCTAAAAAAATTATCCCAAGTGCATGATGATAAATAGTAACTTTGAGATCAATTTTGGACCTAATAGATGTCAAGAGGGCTTAGAATATAGTGATAGAGATACCCTTATAAGCGGACCGCTTACATTCGTGTAAATGGAAGCGCCAGTCGATTTAAGAGTGAAGTCCTAGGTGAGGATAATGACTAAGATCAATAAAAGGGTAGTGAGATTACTAGAATGACACAAGGGAGGGTATCATTCCCTAGATGGTAAAATTACCCTCATGCCCTTTGGGGCAATATATTTTATTTCCGTCGAAATGGATAACCTAGTTAACTAAGAATTAAAGTACCCTATAATGATGTTAAGTAGCCTTAACATAGTGTGACCAGTAAGTTACATGAAGACCTTTACAGGTCATAGTATCACAAGATATAAGGGGAAGAACCTTAATTCTTGGGGTTTAAGGCAATGTATTTCACGTGTCTACAACGCAGTGCATCGATCTACTAAGGTATTATATACGTAACTCGTATAATGCATTAGAGTTATTTACCTTCTCGGGCTTCAAGTGGCTGAGCCCTACCTCTGCAAATAAGTGCAATGAGCTTCTATTATCATGAACGTGTATGACTTCATGTTATTTATGTTGATTATTATGTGCCATGTTTTTATTATTGATGTCTTAATTTATATCGGTAACTTAAGATTAAAGAAGTTTAATCAAGAGATATTGGTTGCCATTAGATAGGGTTTGGGTCTAGTTCATGGAGTGAACGGGGTCCTTTCATAGAATTTTACTTTAGTTAATGAACCGAGGGTAGTTATGAGAGTTTACCTAAGTCTCATGGAGACTATTAGGTTTAAGATGTTCTCTTAGTCATAGCTCAGTAGATAAGCTATTTATTGAGCCGATTCAGAATGTGAAGAGGACTCAAATGGTTAGGCAAATACTTGATTAGATGAAAATAATATAGTCTAACTTTCAAATATTTAGGGGAGTCAGTGGTCATAAAGACCCTATGCTTCTATGAGTTATATATTATTTATGTCTTTGTAGACATTGCTCCCAAAGTTGGGATGGTGGATATTGTAATACATTTTCTTCATTGCCACGATGGTTTAGGAATTTGCCAGTGAGGTCTCTACCACGAGTTTCCCGTAAGTCTTCACAGGACTATATAGTGCATATAAAAAACGGAGTTTTACAAGCATCGTGGAAGGCTTATGCTTCTCACCAATCTGTGTCCATGAGTACAGTTGAGATCCTATTTTCTAAATTCGTGGCAGGCTATTGAGAGCTCTATAGATTTAGATTAAGCTACTGTTAAGCAGTCTACTCTAATGTTTGTATGAAATGACCTTTTTATCTTAGTTATAATGTCTTCAATACTAAATTATGTATTCATAGATTCAAATCTCTCAAATAGCGATTATAAACAAAGATCCTACCTCTTTCCCAGCAATGTCTTCGCGCATGCTCCTTCCCCTCACCTCCTTTGTCGGTGACAAACTCCTTCTCCGAGTCACCGGAACCTCCAAGCTCTCAACTTTAATGGTTTGCCAAGAGTTTGAAAAGGAAGATGGAGGCTAGGGTCAGAAAGAGGGTTTAAATAGGTGAGGATTAGAGAAGCATTAACTTATCCTAATAGGAGTAGAGCATAGTTGTCACGACCCGGATTTTTAAAAGCATTTTTAAATAACATGAACGGTAAGTTACGAGTTTTTTTTTTCTTAAATACAAAACAAACTATTCGATTAAATATCTAAGTTATGATAACTAGGGTTCACAAATACAAATATTAAATTATATAATATTATTACACGTCTTAAGATTCAATAAGAACAATTCATCCATCTAAGTGCAAGTGTCACTACCCGAATTTTTTGAAAGTATTTTTAAATAGCACGAACGGTAAGTAGCGATATTTTTTTTTTCTTAAATACAAAATAAACCATTCTATTAAATATCCAGGTCATGATAACTAGGGTTCACAAATACGAATATCAAATCATATAATATTTACACGTCTCAAAATTTCAACAACAGCTCATCCATTTAAGTACAAGTCTGTCACCTGTTTAAAAATAAATAACAAGTTGACTCTCACGTTAAAGGTACACTTACGTACCGGAGTTACAGAAACGCAGAAACCTCTTGTGCTCGCCTGCCTTAGTCTCACTTGTCGTCGCCTAGAGAATCTACAACCAAGCAAATCAAACAACAACCACAACAACAATGGAACCCTCCCCCTTTAGGAGAAAAGCTTCAAAAGGACAAAAAAATTTATTAATATTTTCTGAATCGGGCCAACATCAGCCGATGTTAGTTGCCTATGTACTCATCAGACAACATCTCCAATGTTTCCAATAAGATCGGATCTAGACGTAGTTCTGCCTAAAAACTACTCTATCCTAAGAAGCATAGCATCACACATGCAATGTTTAGGTATTTTTAACCAACCTACATTTTAGTAAGTCCTTTAATCGTTCAACTTATCTAATTAACAGGCAATATCAAACAATGTTATTAATTATCTTACATCCCTTGTTCGATAATTAATACTATCAAATCTGTAACTCAGAGATGACTCATCCCTCGAGAAATCTCCAAACATAGTACTCTAACCTTTGAGTAGACTGCTTAGTAGCAACTTGACCAAAATCTCCAAAACTCTTAATAGCTTGCCACAAATTTGGAGAAAAGGATCTCAACTATGCTCATGGACACAGATTAGCGAGAAACACAAGCCTTCCATGATGCTCATACAACTCCGCTTTTCGTACGTACTAAATAGTCCTGGGAAGACCTAAGGGAGACCCGCGGTAAAGGCCCTCTGGTCAATACCCAAATTGTCGTGGCGATAAAGAAACATATCACAATCTCCACCATCCCAACCCTGGGAGAAAAAGTCTTATAAGATATTACTAATATATCCATAGAAGCTTCAGGTCTTTATGACTATTGACTCCCCCCAATATCTGAACTTAGATTAAATTATTTTTATTTAGTTAAATATTCGCTCAACTATTTTGGTCCTCTTCACATTGTGAATCGGCCCAATAAATAGCTCATCCACTGAGCTGACTCAGAGAACATCCCATAACCACCATCGGTTCATTAACCAAAGTCAAATTCTATATGAGGGCCCTGTTCACTTCATGAACTGGTCACAACCCTAAATAGGGTATTTTAGTCATTATCTTAATTAGGTGTTATCCCCTCAATCTAACGACAACCAAAATCTCTTGATTAATCTTTATTAACCTTAAGTTACTAATATAACTTAAAACATCAATAATAAAAGCATGTGCTAAAGTAAACAACATGAATAACATTTGTCATACAAGTTCATAACAATAAACAATGGCCCATTGCACTCATTTGCAAGGCTAGGGCTCAACAAATTTAAGTTTGATAATGTAGATAACTCTAATGTATTGCACAAGTTACATATTAATACCCTAGTTGATTGATGTCCAGGGTTGCAGACACGTATAATACGCTGCCTTAACCCTAAAAATTAGGGTTTTTCCCTTTGTTTACCGTGACACTATGACCTGACAAGGTCTTCGTATCACTTACTAGTCACACCCCTTTATTTTGACGTTATTCGACATCACTATAGCGTACCCTAATGCTTAGTGGTTAGGTTATTAGTTTTGACAGAAATGAAACATACTGCCCTTAAGGGTATTAGAATAATTCTACCACCTAGGGTATGGTACTCTCCCTTCGGTCATTCTAGTTATCTCACTACTCTTTTATTTATTTTAAGTCATAATCCTCTTAGGAGGTTCCACTCTCAAGTTGACCCATGCTTCCATTCACACGAATGTGGGCGGGTCTATTTAAAGGAATATTTTTGTCATTTAGTTTAAGACTTTATTAACATCCAATGGATGCTAAATTGAACTCAAAAGTACTACTAGGCTTCATAAACTCTATGTTGACTTAACGGTTTACTATTAAACTTGGAGGCAAAATGGTCAATTATCTACTCACTAGGATTTTTTCTCAATAAAAGGTTTTTCCTATAATTAGGTTACCCATTAAACTCTTACTGAGAGTTTTTTCAATTTTTAGCTCAACTCATAGGCCCCTAAACCGGAGCCCCTAAGTCTGGTCATTAATCATTATTTTTAAAATTTAACTCACAAGGGTAAATTAGTCATTTAAAGCATTTAGGAATTTTCCTTGGTCTGAAAATTGGTAAGGACACTCAGCATATAATCATACTTTTTCATAATTTGTTTTGAATTTTTCTGAAAGTGATAGCTCACTGAACCGGACCTGGTTTAGTTATTATTATTATTTTGAATGGAACCGAACCGGGTCAGGTTAGCCGACCTAGTCCGAGAAGCACAGATGACCCGCAGAGTCGTCTTCCCCGCGACCGCCAAAGCACAACGGAATCGACAAGGCCAACCTGCCGCCGTCCGATGGCCCAAAACGTTCTTTTTGTTTTTCCTTTTTTTAATAACTGTGAGGTGGTGACGGCTTTGCCACAGCGGCCCAGGCTGCCACATCTGGGGCCGGCGTAGCGGCTACTAGCACGATCGGGCCTACACAGCCCCGCCCATTATTTTTTTTAAAAAAAAATACAGGCCCTTACGGCGGTGGCGGAACCTGCCGTCGACAGGTAACTTCAGGTCGCTTTCACCCAGCAACCGGGGTTACTAGTCGGAAGGAGACCGGCCAGCCAGTGGCCAATCGGTGGCAACCAAAAGGATGTTTTTAATAAACAGATTCACTGTTCTGCGTTATTACGGGAACATTGATCTCTGCACTAATATTCCATTGGAGAGATTATGCTCATATTAATTACCAAACAATATATAGATTTAATCGACTCAAGACTAAGACAACCAACCTACCTTAATTGCCGGTTTGCCGTCTATCCTTCGCCACCGGTTCGCCAGAAAATTCCATCGTCCTTCCCTTTATCATAAAAAAATCCCCCCTAAAAGCCCTAATAAACCCCTTTTATAAGCATGAGGATTAGGGTTTATAATCCCCATAAGAGTTGGGCAAATCCTCCTAAATTAAGCCACTTAATTGGTCCTTAAAAATTAATCTTAAAACTGTAATTAATCGGGCCCACAAAATGACTTAAACGGCCCAATTGTACATTTAAATCGGGTAAATAAGCCCTATATTAAATGTTCAATTTTGAACAGTCATATCTCCCCCATCCGAACTCCGATTTGTACGTTCTTATTGGCATTTCAAAGCTCTTTGTGTCTACTTTCCATCAATATAAGTTTTAGCCACCAATTTCAAGCATTTAATAAGTTATTCCAACGAGGAGGTGAAGGGATCTAACACCCTAATTTCTCGTGGTCAACTTTAAAAATTTAGAAAATTCTCGG
This sequence comes from Saururus chinensis, assembly GCA_035235625.1. Taxonomy (NCBI): domain Eukaryota; kingdom Viridiplantae; phylum Streptophyta; class Magnoliopsida; order Piperales; family Saururaceae; genus Saururus; species Saururus chinensis. Next base: position 8,047,341 of record CP141141.1, read on the forward strand.
ATGTTACAACAAGTCCGTCAACCGTCTGAAAATAAATAACTAAGTTGACTCTTAGTCGAAAGATATACTTATATCCCGAACTAGCAGAAATGAAGAATTTTATCATATGATCAACAATCTTGGACTCACTTATCATCGCTTAGAGAACCTGCAACCAACTAACCAAACCAAACAAACACAACAGAACATCTCCGCCCTTAGAAAAAGAGCTTCTAAAGGGGAAAAAAGTTTTATTTAGATTTTTTAGATCGGGGTAACATACCTCGATATTAGTTGCATACATACTAATCAGACAACATCTTTAATGTTTTCAACAAGATCGAATTTAGACATAGTTCTGCCTAAAAACAATATTATCCTAAAAAATATATCATCACACATGTAATGCTAAAGTATTTTCAATTAGCTTATATTTTATACAAATCTTTTAATCGTTCTATTTGTCTAATTAATAAGTAATATCAAACAATGTTATTAATTATTTCACAACTGTTGTTAAATAATAAATACCCTTCATCGTTTAAACCCAACTTTAAGTTTAATATAATATATACTCACTCGAAAATAACTCAATTCTAAAGGAAATCCCCAAATATAAGATTTCAACATTGGAGTAGACTACTTAACAACAGTTTAACCTAAACCCCTAAGGCTCTCAATAGCATGCCACAAATGTAGAGAAAAAGATCGCAACTGTGCTAATGGATACATATTAACGAGAAATATAAGTCTTCTATGATGCTAATACAACTCTGTTTTTTATACGCAATATATAGTCCTGGGAAGACCTGTGAAAAACCCACAGTAGAGACCTCTCTGGCTAATACCCAAATCGTCGTGGCAGTGAAGAAAACGTATCACAATCTCTTTCATCCTAACTTAAGGAGAAAATATCTTTTAAGACATTACTAATGTATCCATAGAAGCGTTTTGATCTATATTTAGGGTATACATTAAACTTTCACTTAGCCCCAAAATCAGATAAGTGAATATTACACAATAATTTCACTATAAGGGGTAAAATGGTCATTTTACTATCTGTGGGATTTTTCCCGGGTATGAAACTTGGTCATATTACTCCTATACCTCTCAAGGTCCAATAGTAATTTTTTAGAAGTTTTTTGACATGTTTACCCCCTAAATCGGACCCAGTTCTCTTCCCTTCCTTTTTTTAAACCTGGGCCGATTCGGTTTGGGTTGACGACCCGAAATAGAGGTCATCTTCCCCGCATCCGGCTAGAGGCAGAAATGCCTTTGGCGGTGCCGCCACGGCGGGAGGCGAGCTAGGCTCCACAAGATTGTTGTCGGGCGGCAATTCCGTTGGGCCGAGGCCCACTGCTCCTCAATGGCCGGCCAGCAGTCAATCGACCACCCTTTTTTTAAAAACCGGCGGAGGCGTCGCGACAGCAAGCCACCAAGGCCGGCCGGTGGGCCGGGCTTGACTGGATCGCTATTATCCAACAATTCCAACAACCCTAGTCCATCCTCCAACCGGGGGCTGCGCTGCACCGTTGCATGTTCTCCCCTTCTTTTTTTTAATTACTGTGACAACCCGAAGACTTGCACAACGACAGCCGATCCACCACCGCCAAGGCCGCTAGATCCAAGGTCGCCGTGTCAAGGGCCAGGGCCAATGCGACCCCTTTCCTACTACAGTCCCGACGACCAGAATCCACAATGACTGTTCACGTAATTACGTGAACAATATATGCAAAAATCATTATGAATATAATTTTCATTCAAGTTATCTAACAAACTCTCCATTAATATGACTCAAAATCCTACCTCAATGGCCGAATTGTTGTCGATCTACTGCCGCTGAATCTTCGCCTCTTTCCCTTAACGGTCAAAGCAACCCTTTTATACCCATGGAGATTAGGAGTTGGGCCAAGCCTCCCCGCTTATGCCACCTAATTGGGCACCTAAAATATAATTTCGTAACATTAATTAATCGGGCCCATATAGTGACTTAAACGGATAATTCGCGCGTCCAATTCGGGTAAACAAACCCTACATGTTATAATCAACTTCGAATTATCGTATCTCCATCCGGACTCCGATTTGCACATTCTTAATGACATTTCGAAGATCTTTCTTTTTACTTTTCATCTATATAGATTTCAGCCACCAATGCCAACTAATGACCAAGTTATTTCAATGAGAAAGTTAGGGGGTCCAACACTTTAATTTCCAACGTGGTCAACTTCGGGAATTTAAAAAATTCCCGAACGTTACAATGGTACTTAACATTAGCAACCATTCCTATGCCAAGCCACCCTAGGTGGCCCATCTAATTCAATACCCCTATTTATCAAAAACCCTAACTATGATATTTTTCCATCAAATAATCCCCCAAAAATAGAAAAATTCTAAAAAATAAAAAAATACCTAGAAATTTCTAGACGCTACATCTATTTACCCTTTTGCTCTCTTAGAGGTCAAAGAAGAGGAAATTGAAAGATACATAACCCAGTTAGAGAATAAGGAAGAAATCAAAGAAAGAAGCAAACATCAAAGTATCAACACAAGCAATTCTTGAAAAGGTTGAAAAAATTCTAAAAAATCAAATAAATACCTAGAAATTTCCAGACGCTACATCTATTTCCCCTTTTGCTCTCTTAGTGGTCAGAGAAAAGGAAATTGAAAGATGCAAAACCCAGTTAAAGAATAAGGAAGAAATTAAAGAAAGAAGCAAACCGTCAAAGTATCAACACAAGCAATTCTTGGAAAGGTTGGATTGCTTAACCTCCGCTGTATTAAATGATGTTAACATGGTGAAATTAGAGGAAGAATGGATTCTCTAAATGTTATATGTAAAAGTGAATACGGTTGTAGTCTTCAAAATCTCTTGCTTTTTTTATAAGAAGTTGCAAGTAGCTTTCCTTTACTTCTTAAAAACCTTCAACTTGAAACTTCACAGCTAACTACAAATCATTGAACCACCTTGACTCATATTAAATCTTATATATTTGATAAATAGTGTTATTGTCATGGAATTTGTCATTGAATGAGTTTTGACCTTACAATGGAAGTACTCAAGCATTGGAAGTGCAAGTGATGCAATGTTTAACTAAGAGATCTAGGAGGCTGACTACTATAAGAAGAGGAATTTACCAAAACGGCCCTTTGATATAATGTATTACATAAAATGTCTTCAACTTTTAATTAATACACAAAATGGACATATGTAAACCTCCGCATGAGGTGTGAATTGTTTAAATTCCCCCTTTCTCATTTTCTTCCTTTTAACTTCACCAACTCACTATTTCTCATTTTTACTACCTCTAGCTTTGGCTCCACTACCTCCGCCACTTATTCCGCCACCTCCACCACTAATTTTGTCGTCTTCACCACAAACATTTGATTTCATCTTCACCACGATTGTCACCTTCTCTTCATCCCCTCTTCTTCCACCTCCTCTTCGTTTTACTTCTCTCCACCTCCTCTTCCTCCTCTTTCTCTCCCCTCTCCTCCTCCCCTCCTATCTATCCTTCTTCCATTTTCCTCTTCGGTTGCCACCTCTTCCTACTTGTCGGAATCTAACAAAACCATAAGTCGGTTGTCAACTTAGTACGAGGTTTGGGTGAGTTAGAGAAAGTTTAAAATCAAGTACAAATAAAATCACTTTTGGTTTTAAGTAGTTTAACATGTTTATGAGTTCATTTTTTAAGATTTGAGCTTGTAGACAATTTTTTAAAAAAAAACTTCATCAACTGATTTATAGCTGGTTTTGTTAGATTCCAGCAAGGAGAAAGATAGAGAGGAGGAGAGATAAGGAGGAGAGAGAGAGGATGAGAGAAAGATGAGAGAGAGAATAGAAAAAAAGAAAAAAAAGGGGAGAGAGAGAGAGAGAGAAAGAGAGGAGGAGGTTGCATAAGAGTGGAAAAAGAAAAGGTGACAATGGCAAAAAAGATGAAGATGAAATCCAATAATAAGGAGCCAATGGCGAAGGTGAAAAAGTTGGTGGTGGAGGCAACAGTGTAAACGAAGGTGAAGCTGAAGTCGAATGTGGCAAAATGAGAAATAGTAAGTTGGTGAAATTAAAAGGGAGGAAATAAGAAAGAGGTACATTAAATAATTCACACCACATGTGGAGATTTATATGCACATAACGACATTTTGTGTATTATAAGAAAGTAAGAGATATTTTGTGCAACACATTGTATTTAAGGGCTATTTTGGCAAATTCCTCCTATAAGAACTCCTATCCTAATTGTTTTCTAATTATAACATGCAAATCACAATAACTGTTTGTGCTTACTTTTAAACTCAAAAGAATTAATTCCCTTGACAACCTTTGATCATATTATAAGTATATACCTAATTTCTTCTACTCCTATCTTTGGCGCCTATATTGATTAGTACTTTGGCCTTAATGAGCACGTTTGAGAAAGTAGACAACATCTAATACAATGAACTTCCAATGGCAATGCTAAAATTGGACAACACCAAATCAAGAATGAGAGCCTCATGTTACTTACTAAGGTTTAGAAAATACAATAGACATGCATAGAAATTCATACTCCATTCGTCTTATATTAATAATCATATTTAAAAAAATAATAATTTTTATTAAATAGTGAATCCTACATCTAAGAGAATGAAAAATAAGCTTATTACTTTTTTAAGCACCCAACCACTAAAATTTAATAAAATAAAATTATTAATATAAAATTTTTTCTTTTGTCAAATAGAGCTATTAATTTAGGACAAAAGGAGTATAAAGAAATACAACCTCCGTCCTAAATTAATAGCTCCATTTGGTTTTTGCTATACTAAAGTTAGTTTATTTTAAAAAGCTAAATTAATCAATTAATTTGGGATAGAGGGTGTATTAGGTAACTTATTTTTCAAATTTGAGCGGATGATTAAATGTATTGCACGGCGTTGAATTTGAAATCTTAAAAAACAAGTCTGAGCTAAATAAGTTCTGAGGTTATATGGAAGTGCTACTTCTCTCCCTCTGAATTGATCTTTGGATATGGGCTCAACCAAATGACCACATGGAGGCAGGCCGCTGCGCTTTTCACTTGAATAACTTCCAGGGAGTCCCCTTCAAAAATAACAGTTTGCAGTCTCAGATCAATCGCCAACTGAATCGCCCAATTAGCAGCATCAAATTCAGCACAAACAGGAGCATTCATTGGAGGTTCGATCCAAGACGCTGAAGCTAAGAAGGGCCCAATTTGGGAAGAGAGCTGCTTCAAAATTGATCTCAAAAGGCAGCACTAGTTGGTGGGGTCCAACTGCTGGAAGAAGCGTACCAAGGGAGTCCACATAAACAAACTGTTTATTTTTAACAGTCAGCGCTTTTAAGCTTCATAGGATTCGAACAGCCTCCCCCCTCATACTACTAAAATCAACCCTCTGTATGATAAAAAAACAAAAATCAACCCTCTGCCTCCAATTTCCAGACAGCCGCGGCCCAATCACCCCATATAGCATGAAATCATGTTTCATTCACGTAATTATTAGTTATGCTCGTGAAAGCATGCTCAACATTAATGCTTGCTGGACATGCAATTTCACAAACGATGCGCACATGTCCAACAGGTATTAGTGTTGAGCACAATTTTCCCGTATGCTTTATGCGTACCTGATACTTTCTCGTTTCATTCTCCTCAAGTAATATACACAAAACTATTAGAAACAACCTGTAAACTGAATTCCAATTGGTGAGTAAAATGTCCCTACAAAATCTCCACAAAAAAATGCCCAACCTTTCGCGGGGCATTCAAATGCCAAATCCTCTTTCCAAAAATCATTCAGTTTAGAGCATTTTGCCTTTTACTCAAAGGCAATAATATCAAAAGATATATGAAATCCGCTCTTTGACAGGAAAGACCGCTTTTACTTCTTACCTACAACATAATCTTCAGGTAAAAAGTGACATGGGTAAATGCTCAATGTATCCACATGAGGAAAAAACGCCTCACACAAATAATCTCTCTTCCAAGCACATAGAGAATAGTCAATCAACTCAGAGACAAGGTGTTATGTTCCGTAGTGTGATGTCATGCTTTGTAGTTATGATTAGTTAGGCAGTTATGTTAGTGGGGAACGTTGTTTTGGTTATTAATTAGTTAGTTATAGTCTATCTAGCTAGTTGGTTTTCTTTTATATAGCCCAATGGGCTAGGTCAGCCTATTTTAGGCCTAATCATTGTAATTAGAAAATTAATGAAGAATTGGCCTCTTTTCCTCCTCTCTCCCGTCCTATTCTTCAATTCCACTTGCAAACTGCAAGTGTGTCCCTCCTTCTCTCACTCAATTTCGTCCCATCTGCCCTTAGATTTCCTCTCTCCCTCGTCTCTCCTTCTCCCACAAATCCCGGTTCATAACACAAAGGTCTATATGCCAAGGATTCTACACGGAGACATAATAATTTTACAAATGGATTGAGGTAATTTATGTATCACAGAGGCCTCTTGGAAGTGGTTTCTCTCAGCATCTCCATTTGTGATTCCAAAAGACAAGATAAGCTATTCAAGGTGGCTACTTTTTGGAGTTCTAGCAATTTTATCACCATTTTTTTCTGCCTCGACTCTTGATGTCCGATAATATTAGGATTCATATTTACCTTATATGGAAGGTATGGAAGACATTATTTTTCGTTTGTAATCAATTCATGCTTGCTTACCTCACAAATGGCTCATTGTTGCAAATAACATTGACCTTTCGATTCATGCAGGATGAAACTTTGCTAACAAAGCCTATGGCAACCATCAGATGGAGACACTTCACACCAAAGTGACTTTTGATTCATGCAGGATGAAACCTTTTCTTACAAAGCCTATGGAAACCATCAGATGGAGACACTTCACACCAAAGTGATTCAGTATAAATCTTTACCATTCAAGTTTTATACATCTTTATATTTCAGGTTGATTTGGTGAGAATTGCACTGTTCTATTATCTTAAAAGGCCAGTACCTTGGCATTTTGTAGCCAGCAACCATAAGTAGCAACTTTTTGCAGACCTTCCAACATATGGAATCTGCATGGTATTATCATAAGTTCAGCACCATGGGATGAGCAAGAAAAGATAGGAATGGAAATTAGAATCTCACTATTTACAACACAACCAGAACTGTCACTTCTCCATATGGCACTGCTGTGGTTAACAAGAGACCACTTTCAAAAGAGATCCTCATCTCTGCAAAAAATCAGAAATTTAAAATACATCATATGTTGATTGAGCTTATGGTCCTGTTTATACGCACCCGACATATGTCAACATGCATGTGCCGGGCATTTTTGGGCCACTCAAATTTGATCGTGTGGTGCCTGTTTAACAGGGGGCAGATGGGTTTTGAATCACCCACCACCCCTAATACCCACAAGGCCGAGGCACATATAACTACTTCCTCGAGTATGTTACCCATAAAATTTAGTAATTAGAAAAAAGTAAAATAAAGTACTTCTAAACTATACTTCAAGCTATCATAACAAATATGCCCATACGCATCATCTGTCAACTCTGAGAATGTTGTTTTGGAAGTGACCCTGACTATTACACTCTTTCTCTGAATCAATCTTCCAATGCCCATCAACAATGAACTTAATCTACACAAACACCAAGAGAAAATAAAAGAACAAGTTATTAAAGGCATTTACAGTTAACATTGT